>JAXQQM020083999.1:0-204677 GCA_034641835.2 Pinus albicaulis | reverse complement strand
ATGACAAAAAAGGGTTTTACCCTGTGACAAGTGTGATTGTCAAGTGATTAAAGGAACTGGCCTACACAGGCAACCCATATGGACGCCGGCCACCCGCATTCAATACACTATGGCTGTATTTACTCCAAGGCACACCACCCTACTTGGCATTCAAGCCAGTGGGGAAGCCGAGGTCTCTCCCATTACTCTCTGCCGTCCTCCACCTGCAGGAGCTTAACCGCCTTCTCGATGCTTCGAAGCTGCATTTTGCCTTACTTCTGGGCTATTACAATGTTTAACTCCATTGCGCCTCTCGGCTCTGGCTGTTCTCAGGAAGCCACGATCGCCAGCACGCGAACTGCCTTGGGAAGAAGATGTAGCATCCACTGCTGCGTGGAATTCACACCTGGCTCTCATTTCTCTCAGAGTTCTTTTTGCCTTCTTGCAGGTCCGCCTCTGAACTTCACGCCCAGCACGTCTCTGCAAAATTCGCAGCGCTTCTCTCCGCCCCTATTGCATCCTCCTCGCTTGATCATGCCTAGGCTCAGGCACCGGCTCAGATGCCGCAGAGGCAGCACCCGAGCCAGGTCTGCCTCCAGGCGCCGGTCTCCTTCCATTTCGGGCTCTCCGGTCTCTGTCTCTCCTCAGCGCGCTTCCCCTCGAGCCTCGAACAGGCGCCGCACCTTGCCGCTCCATCGCCCTCCCTCTCCTCCGCCTGGTATCCCTCTTCCCCCTTCACCCACCGAACCTCGCGCTGCTGAATCTGCCCACCTTGCTAATCCAGAGACGGCTCTGTTTCACTTTCCTTGCCTCACCTCTCAGCCCATGGTGGTCACCACAATCACAGTGAAGTTCAAGGAGCTCCCTCAGTTCGGTTCTTCTTCAATTTCTCCGGGTCCTCAGCTCCGCCCTCCTGAGGCTGACAGCGCTCTCCGCTCAGATGTGCAGAAAGGCTCACGCGAGGCAGAGGGAGACAAGCATGGTGGCAGCAGCACTGGTCGCCCAAGCATGCACATGGCGCAGAACGACGGAGCTGCAACAGCAAATCACGCCCAGGACGATGAGGATTATGAATTTGGATGCCGTATCGAAGAAGAACCCCCCTCCGATGATTATGGTATTTAGAATTCTCAGTTTTTTTGTCTCTTTCAAGCCAGAGTTTTGGTCCAGATGGAATCTTCAGAATTTCTGGCCTGTGGGCCTATATACTCACTGTTATTGTCATAGGTCTCAGTTTACTGAGGGTCCAAAATGTTACACTTTTAATGTCTTTTGTGTAATGCTGGTTTCCTCCTGTGAGGCAGCAAACAAGCTCTTATCACGCTGGTTTCCCCCTGTGGGCAGCGCCTATTTTGTTATTTTGCTGAAACTCATCTGGCCTGAGAAGGCTCACCTCTGTATGTACCATATCTTCTTACAGTAATAGAACTTAGTCTTATTTAGAAAAAAAAATGACAAAGCAAAGGGTTTTCTCCCACACTGGGTTTCCACATAAAAATATTTGTGTCCTCGTGTGTTTTTTTGTTGCTTATGTGTGATGGTTTATTATGCTCTTACTGATCATGGTTACTATTTAATTAAATTCTAATGAAGTAATGATGCATTAGTTAAAGCTGAACAGATGATGAAATATATGAAAAGTTAGTTAACTGGATATACATTGTTTTCATTTACTAAAGTCACGTACATATGTGGGTTGCATAAATAAAAATAGCATATGGAAATCAGAATAAGAAACGAAAAGTTGAAGTGACTTTAAAATAATGATTCAACCCCCCCCCCCCCCCCCAAAGTATTTTTCCCAACAATATCTATTAAATTTGTGCCCAGTCATGGAAAAAACTATGGGAGATTTACATTACATTTCTTTCATAGGATGTGTGGAAGATCATATATAGATATATCCATTTCAAAAAACCTCCAAAATCATACCCTTACATAAAAATAACAGAGTCTTCCCAAACCCAAAATGGAAACTGCATCCTTTAACTAAACATGGATTGTAAACACAAAAGCACCTATATGACCAACAGTAAGAAACTCAGACTATTCAGTAGGGCTCGTTGTCCGATTAAGATCCATAGGTCGATTAACTTCAGCAAATGGGGCTTGGCTAGAATGAGTTGCCTTTAATTTAAAGATAATATATCGTAAAGAGCTCATATTCCAAGTGGTCGATACACTACACAAGAATCTCGATGTGCTCACAAGCACTATAATTCTAGTCTTTCGGTTTGCAATTATCAACCTTCATATGGTAAATTTCAGATTTAATATGTTCATGGGAATCCAGAAAATGTTCACATATCATCGAGGCCGAAGAGATGGAGTCATCCGAACCACTATCCATATTGATGGATATTACCAAAAAAAAAAAAAAACCACTAGATAAACCTGTAATTGGATGAATCTAGACTGTAATATTCCAAATCTAGAACAGCTAGTAAGGCATGACTGGAAAACGCATTTTCCAGTAATCGCTGCTACAGGAATTGAAACCAAGACCTAGATCCCTTAGAAAAATGTGTCTAAGTGCTAAATCCAAGAGGAGGCTCCAAAGAAATCCTTCTAAGGTGGTTAAACAGATCTCCCACATTTAGATGTCCTCAGAAAGTGCCCGATGAGGGACTGCAACAAATGTAAGCACATGTAATGGAATGACATAATTATTCTATAGCTGTGAACACATGAAGATATGTATATCCAACAAATATCTGATATAGCAGAAAATTTATACAATATGTGGAGGAATCAATCACTCCAACTAGGCAATGGAAGCCTCAATGAGACATATATAAGAAAATGAGTCAACACTACTACATATGGAAAGCCCTGGCTAAAATAACGCATTTTATAGGAGATACTGCAACAAAATACATGATATGAAAATTATGGCTCAAATAAATTAAGGGGAGAAAGCTCTCAACCCCTAAAAACACTAATACAGCAATAATACACAATCCTCGGGAGGATTGGCTACAATATACATCAAAATGGAAAATCTGCAAAAATGCCAGAGTTATTGGGCAGCAGCTACAACTCAATACTGGAAATACATGGAGATGGCTAAAGATGATGCTCAATCTTAAATAAACCTCCTCCAATGGATCTCTCAATGCAAGGCTGATCCTGGCACTGAAGATCTTGCCCTCCGAGAAGTTGGTGCAACCTCTCACTGCAAGTGTGCACTGAAATAACGCAGTATGGAGGCTGTACTGCGCTGTCTATGATGGGAGGTGTTGTTTGATGAAAAAATATGAAAATCTACTCTAGAAACCTTCTTTACTAATCTTCCCGAGGAATAGAAGCTCCCTCCTCTGAAAGATGAGACAAGGGATGGTGTTGTGGAACCCCTCCACTGCAACACCCAGCAACGCTACGTTATACTTTAGCAGAAATAATGCAGTGACTAAATAATGGCTTTGGCCTTGAGCCAAGATGTGGAGAAAATGAAGTGCAATCCTTCAAGAGGCCTCTCAATAAGGAGAGGAAATCCTAAACAGGAATCCCTCGTGCTAAGCAGCACTGCAACTCAGCTGAACAGTTGGGACTGCAAATATGTCTAATCAGACAAATGATCAAATGCTCCAAGATATCTCACTATGGTTGTCTCTTCCTCCGTTTATGCAAGTGAATGCCTCTTTGCCCTGGACCCCACACATTAGGTTTTCTTCCACAAAGAATCTTCTCCCTCTCAAACTGCGTTGTCTTCCCAAGCAAGCTACACCTCTTAGGCAGCGTTGTTGACTTGGTCAAACTTGACATTGTCCTCATGCAAATTTCCCCTTTTCACACTGGAAGGTGAAAAATAAGCTGCTCCAATGATCCCTTTCACACTATGAGGGATTTTATTCCTACTCATGGGCCTTTTACCCATTTTATTCATCTCCTAGATGTCATAACAAAATTAATATTCCAATTCTTCGTTTGCAAATTTTGGAATATTACAAATTCTCCCTCTCAAAGATTGCTTGTCCTCAAGCAAGTGCAAGGATGTGACCGAATTATTTTCTCCTCCTCTCCCCGTAGCATCCATGTATGATGATCTCCTCCAAGGAAAGTGATGTTATCTCATCAATAACCACCAAGCATCAGCCCTCCCTCAAAGATGCAAGTTAGCTATCAAGCCATCATAATGTAAAGGTGAAATACTCAAGAGGATAGCAAAGTGATGTCTAGAGGTCCCTTTGAAGAATGGGATCTGAAATATAATGGGAACTTAGTTCCCAAATCCACCTTAGGCTGAAGTAAGGCAGAAAAAGGACAACACCAAACCACGCTCAGCCTCGTAGCTAGCCCTACGAGGACAAGAGAGGGCTCTCTCCGGGTCAATCTCAATGAAAATATTCAAAGGGGCTTGAGATGACTAAAAAAACAACTGATCTTAGGCTATATAAACAAATAGGAGGGTTTGATTTTGATTTTTAGGGTTTTTTGTTGGAAAAAGGGAAAAACAATTTTGGGCTTGGGGATGAGGCCAAATTCTTGCAGAGTTCAAGTTGGGGCGAGGTAGGCAGCGGCTTTGATGTCTAAGATCAAATGAATGGATTGAAAAGACTGCTGAGGAGCTGAAGAGGGCAAGAGAGTGCAAGGATCCTCTTCAAACTGACGAAAAACATATAAAACTAAACAAAAGTCTAAGGCAAAGCACCAACAAATCAATGAATTCTACCTCAAATACTCATTTGTTTAATTCAAAAGCATAGAGAAAGGGAAATGGCATACATATAACATTAATGAAACTTACAATAACATGAGAAGAACATCATCAAAACTCAGAAGCCACAAGGATCCCAACAAGTGCTGCAAAACTTTGGTCTTTCCTTTGCCAAAAATCTGAAATGAATGTACAATGAGGTGCCAAAATTTTCCCAAGTATCCAACCCTGAAAATGTCTCAGAAAATATAATATATATACCATCCTAACCCCATCCCATGCCTCTAGGGGTCGAGCTCATCATTCTAGGAGTTGTTTCAACCATTTTCTTAAAAATAGAATCAGTTACATTAAACTTGGGCCGAATTTCTGAAAATAGGTGTTGAAGATGAACTCGTATCTCCAACACCATAGCACCTGTTACAAAAATGAAATAGGTTTTTGTAGATAAGGTCATTTTGGAGAAAAAACTCTCTCAAATTTTGAAAATTCATTTCCAATTTCTCGCAATCTGTTCCACAAAATCATCTCTAAAACAGGAAATCATTAAAAATTTAAATCTGTGAAAATGAGCTGTCAAGATCTAGTCACATATCCCAATTCGTGACACCTTTGAATAAACTGAAAGAGGTTTTTGTTATATGGCTCGTGGTTAACAAAAAAATCTTTGGGTTTTGCAAACTTACTTTCCATCTGCTGTAAAATGGCTCTGCACTAAAATGACTAAAACAGTAAAAAATATGAAAATTTTGCTTTGTTTTAATGTAGGCTCCAAATATCATTGTATATATCCCACATAGTTGCACCTGTGCATAAACTGAAGGAGGTTTTTGTTATTTGGAATGTTATGAACAAAAACCTCTTTCACTTTTGAAAAATTCCTCACCATTATTTCACAAACTGATTTTGTACTAAACTTGTCATTGTGTGCAGCAACTGACCTCAAAACATGCATAACCAAGAATCACTCATTCATTTCGATCATATCTTCTATCCGGGAGCCGGTTATGGGAGTGTGATATACCGTTGGAAATATTTTTCTGGGCTTCTTCTGATGGACACACTTGTGACATGTTTTGTACAAAACATCATGTGCAAAACATCTAACAAAACCAGACATAGTAAGAGCTCATGTTGATCTCTGGTGACAGGCTGCGAAGACTGACACTAACATTGGCTCCAATGGGGATGGTAGCTCCTTGGAGGTGCCAAGAACAACAGATCTTTGGGAGAGTAGACAAGTGCCTTCATCCATTGGGTAATGGAGTCAAAAACTTCAAACCCAAAACAACTCATACCAATCCAAAACATATACATACTGCAATATGTACATAAACCAATACCAGAAGCTGAACTGCTGCCTTGGGCAGCTTATTTATGCACAAACCTACCCTAATTTGCTGAAAAACCAATAGATAAAGTAACGTTGTAATGCCAGATCAACCAATCAAGTAACTATGACAAGGATGCTGCTTGAGAGTGCTTCAACCAGGACACAGATGCAATTGCTGGCAGCCATACATGCACATAATGAGTTTGGTTATGTAAAATACAATTTGATCTATCATTCAAACTGAAAAACATTTCCATGTACGTTGCAATAGGATCGCAAAAGCCAGACTCTGTTTGCTGCCCCAACTCCGCAATACATACTTCCAGCTGCACACTGTCAATGCAAACATCCACGGGCAGCTCTATTGTTTCTTGTTTTGAAGGAGGGAGAGTTTCCAAGAACTTTTTGGGATCTCGGAATTCATATGATTGGATCTGATCATTTAAATACTAAATCTCCTCCTCAAATCTTTCAACAAGTAACTCGCAGAAACCAGTTTTAGCTTCAGGAGGAAACTTCGGGGATTTCAAACATTGAAGCACAGCAATGAAAGATGCTTCATCAATTTCAAAATCCACTAGCTGATATCTAAATTCTTTTAAAGCTTCACAAAGACCAGGGTATGCCACATACCCTACCATTTTATTTTAGTGCATGAATGGATCAGTGAGCACTGAAATATCTGGATTGAGTTGGAGTCGCCAGGTGAATGTTTCAGCCTTCATATGTCTGAACGTTGTCCACCATCAACGATCAGATCTGAACTTGATACACGTATTGGGGCAAGACAATCTACAAGTCGAGTGTCACATTCACAAGCTATACCGGAGATTGACTGAAGCAGCGTTTATCTACTTCCGCTAATGCAAAGCAAAAGCGTTTCGAAAGCTACCTGGTGTAACTTCAGGCTCCGTCTGTAACTTATGAAACAAATAACACCAACAAGCAAACCATTTTCTCCCTAGTATGGTCACCACTATGTTAGTTCCCAAATCCACCTCAGGCTGAAATAAGGCAGAAGAAGGACAACACCAAACCACGCTCAGCCTCATAGCTAGCCCTACGAGGACAGGAGAGGGCTCTCTCCGGGTCAATCTCAATGAAAATATTCAAAGGGGCTTGAGATGACTAAAACAACAACTGATCTTAGGCTAGATAAACAAATAGGAGGGTTTGATTTTGATTTTTAGGGGTTTTTTGTTGAAAAAAAGGGAAAAACAATTTTGGGCTTGGGGATGAGGCCAAATTCTTGCAGAGTTCAAGTTGGGGTGAGGTAGGCAGCGGCTTTGATGTCTTAGATAAAATGAATGGATTGAAAAGACTGCCGCGGAGCTGAAGAGGGCAAGAGAGTGCAAGGATCCTCTTCAAACTGACGAAAAACACGTAAAACTAAACAAAAGTTTAAGGCAGAGCACCAGCAAATCAATGAATTCTACCTCAAATACTCATTTGTTTAATTCAGAAGCATAGAGAAGGGAAATGGCATACATATAAAATTAATGAAACTTACAATAACATGAGAATAACATCATCAAAACTCAGAAGCCACAAGGATCCCAACAAGTGCTGCAAAACTCTGGTCTTTCCTTTGCCAAAAATCTGAAATGAATGTACAATGAGGTGCCAAACTTTTCCCAAGTATCCAACCCTGAAAATGACTGATGAATTACATGATATAGACCATCCTAACCCATTCCCATGCCTCTAGGGGTCGAGCTCATCATTCTAGGAGCTCTTTCAACCATTTTCTTAAAATAGAATCAGTTACATTAAACTTGGGCCGAATTTATGAAAATAGGTGTTGAAGTTGAACTCGTATCTCCTAAAAAATAGCACCTGTTACAAAAATTAAAGAGGTTTTTGTAGATAAGGTAATTTTGGAGAAAAACCTCTCTCAAATTTTGGAAATTCATTTCCAGTTGCTCGCAATCGGTTCCACAAAATCATCTCTAAAACAGAAAATCATTAAAAATTTAAATCTGTGAAAATGAGCTGTAAAGATCTAGTCACATATCCCAATTCGTGACACCTTTGAATAAAATGAAAGAATTTTTTGTTATATGGCTTGTGTGTAACAAAAACCTCTTTGGGTGTTGCAAAATTACGTTCCATCTGCTGTAAAATAGCCTCGCACTAAAATGACTAAAACAGTAAAAAATATGAAAAATTTGCTTTGTTTTAATGTAGGCTCCAAATATCATTGTATATCTCCCACATAGTAGCACCTGTGCATAAATTTAAGGAGGTTTTTGTTATTTTCTATGTGATAAACAAAAACCTCTTTCACGTTTGAAAAATTCCTTACCATTATTTCACAAACGGATTTTGTACTAAACTTGTCATTGTGTGCAGCAACTGACCTCAAAACATGCATAACCAAGAATCACTCATTCATTTTGATCATATCTTCTAATCCGGGAGCCAGTTACGGGAGTGTGATATACCATTGGAAATAATTTTCCGAGCTTCTTCTGATGGACACACTTGTGACATGTTTTGTGTTGAACATCATGTGCAAAACATCTAACAAAACTAGACATAGTAAGAGCTCATGTTGATCCCTGGTGACAGGCTGCGAAGATCGACACTCAAACAACAGAACTATCTTTCCCATAGGGATCCACCATCTCCAAGCTATGAGCCAAGCAAAATGAGTCACCTCCCAACTTAGGCAACTCCTGAAAGTTGTCTTCCACCTTTGGCTCCGGCAAAGTAGGTGGATGAAAATCGCTTCATGGTAGACAATGTAACCTACCCCATGCTATCCATCTCCCCAATTATGATAAGTGTAGAGAAAGTGTTGATCCTACGTCGTAAAATACTTTCCCTCAAGTGGCAATATGAAGACTAGATCTCCAAGGATCTCTCCTCCAACACCGCAATTCATGCTGGCCCAAGTATCTCCATAAATGATGAGTTGAAAGTCATCAACATATGGCATGTCATCTATCATATGGCCTACCTCATATGGAAACAAGTGTGCCGATCTAGTGGCTATAACTTCCCATGTTCCCTTAGAACATGTAGTGCAAAAAGTGTGAGGAATTTATCCCCAAAGGACACATCTACCCAATGTGTCTTCCAAGCATGCTCCTCATAAAAACAAACAATAGAGCCATAGGGAGCAAAGATGAGAATCAAACTTGCTTCCATGTGCAACAAATGTCAAGTGACAATGGTCCCTCAAGTGCAACCAACGCAGCTAACCTCAACCGCAATAGGAGATCGATAAAATGAGTGGCTTCTCAACCACTCTGCCTCGTTGCTCCAATCTCATAAGCAGCAAGAAGTAAATAATGTAAGGTGTACAACGAGCATGTCGTCCATAATACATGTCTTCCCCAAGTCCTCCTAGTGGAAGGCCCATCAATCATGCTTATGGCCTCAACTAGACCATGAAGCTCTAAATAAAGAATGCTCCTCCTTGGAGCAACATCCGCACATGTATGGTTAAGATAAATACATCATATAAATAATCATGAAAATAATCATCACCCTTACCATATGTTCTTCTCATACAAGTGGAGCCTATAAGTGAGTCTCCTCTCATCTCCAAAGAGAAAGAGGTGGTTGTGCTAATCTTCTGAGTCATGTCTCTCCTCCATCCGTATCCGATCCATGCATCTCCTCATATGTTGATATACTCCCTCCCTCAAAGCCCATCCAAAAATACCCCTCCCCCGATGGTGTGGTATGCTCTCAAAGAACAAGTGGGGCTAGAAAGGGAGATCTCCCGAGCTTCTTGTAGTAACTCTCTCCTCGAGCTTCGGGTTTGCAAAGAAAGAAGATCCCACCATGATAGTAGATGACCTCATCTCCTCGATTGAGTATCCCTCCTCATGCAACCGGCCATCCAAGATCATGCACGTAAAAATATCCTTGGAATACTCCACCAATAAACCGGGAGTTCCAATATGGATCTATCCTCCATAGTGTGTAATATCCCAAATGGGAAATTTTTTTCTTTGCCGGGAATATCTTAAGATATTCTCATT
Organism: Pinus albicaulis; assembly: GCA_034641835.2. Classification (NCBI taxonomy): domain Eukaryota; kingdom Viridiplantae; phylum Streptophyta; class Pinopsida; order Pinales; family Pinaceae; genus Pinus; species Pinus albicaulis. The sequence continues at coordinate 194,713 of JAXQQM020083999.1, read as the reverse complement.
TTCCATCTCCGGGAGAAGTTGCACAATCAACATTGAACTACCTCGCAGATTGATTGCAGGGGAATTTATCGGATATGCCATTCACAAGGAAGAATGAGATCCGTGGTTACCCGGCTCCACCAGCGTACTCCTACCAATAGAACTTGTCAAGAGCCACACCCCTTCAAGGAATTTCTGCACCAAACTCTGCCCATGAGGACGCCGTATAAGGAAGCCACTATGAAAATAAGGCCATCCAATGCCGGGATGCCTTGGAATACATTTGATACAAGCTCCCTACGTAATACAAGCTAAAGAAATAACCTTAAGCAAAGATTCAGATTCCACTAACATGTATATCGAAACAATGCTCAACAAGGGAATCTTCAAATAGCATGAAAACTTCAATATGAACAGCAAGAAAGAATGAAACATATAATTCCCGTAAGAGAACAAATCTGATATATAATATGCAAGAACAAATGTAATACAAATCCCTTGAGGAAAATGCCCTCAAGGCAGGAGTCGAGTTTGCCTCAATAGAAATGTACATGAAACAAGAGAATACATCAAGCAGATGACCCAACCTACTCACATCGCGTTAGCCTATGAGGGAAAATGACCGCAAACCGATATATATGAGAAGATATGACATTACATGCTCAAATAAAGAAGGGGGAGCAGACCTCAACTCCCGTAAACATTATTGCATCAATCCTCTAAGGGATTGGCTAAAATACACAAAATAGTAAAATGCCTGGAGCAGCAAGCAGAAGCACGCAACTCAAATACAATACAAAATAGGAGAAGGGGAAATAGATGTTGCAATGACAATGAAACCTCCTCCAAGAATCTCCAAAGTGAAGGAGCCGATCTCCTTCTCGAAGAATGCACTCACTAGTGAATAAAATGAGCACCACCAACAACCCTCACCGAGAATAACATTGTAAGAGAAAGGACCGCGCCGGGGTATGAGAGAAACATGTATGGCCTACTCTGCCAACTCGCAATAAAGTTTGATATGATTCTTTGCCGACCTCCTAGAGAAGGAATGAGCTCTCTCTACAAACCAGCCTCCGAAGTGGTAATGAAGGTCCCTCACCGCAACACTGAAGAACTCCGGGGCCACATTGCAAGAATAACGCAAGAGGATGTAGATGATCGCATTGGCCTCATGCCATGATGAGGAAGATGGCATAACTCTCCATGGTCTCCCATGGAAGAGAAGGCATTCCTAAACAGAATCCCCGTGTTGCTAAAGAAAATTTGAAGAGAGCTTCAACTTCGAATTCTATTTTTCTCAAAACTATCCTCCACAATAGCTCTCCTTCATATTTTATGCATTATGCTCATGGACCCCACTCACATTAGGGTTTCTCTCATTTGAATTTCACTCAATCTAACCACGCAATCTTCTTGTGCAAGCTCTTTAGGGTACATTGTTTACCTGGTCAACCATGGTCTAGCTGTTTTCATTCTTCACACTTGTGTTTCATAACCAAGCCACTTAAGTGACTTTTTGCACCATAGAAGTGTTTATTGGTGGGACTCTACATCGGGTGCCTCACTCCATTTTATTCATTTTATTAAAATAAAAGTGAGATTAATGTTCCAAATACTTTATTGCAAAATTTGGAACATTACATAGTGACAAAATTTATGATCTCTCATGAAGAACATCCGTCATATGACGTCTTCTCCTTTGACATCTCCCATGCCAAAGATACAAGTTGGAAGGCTGTTGGTCTCTTCCCCCGCCGCTTCTACCACCGCGTTAATCTGAAATGGAGGTGGGTAAGCGATGATGTTGAGAGAATGTCTTTCTTCCTGAGTCTACCCCAAACTCCCGCCGTATCAAGCTCTACCGTTTCCACCCTCCTCCAAATCAATGAGTGGTGTCCCAACATGTGAAGCATCCATCCTCTCCTCACTGCCCAAAGGGTCTCCCCGCAAAAATGTCTCCATGCAATGAGACATCATCATCAAGAGATGACCGAATAGATGAATGGAGAAAGCTCTCCATGCTTCCACTACGCAATCCAATCACCTTCTCAGCATCAACCTCCATATATGAATAGGGATGTGTACTCCTCATCTCATGATGTTGGGCCTTCTCCCTACCTTCTCCTGTCACCATGGTTCCACGCCTCTCCTCAACAATGGCAACAGTAAAACATGAGTTGTGCCTGATCTCTACATATGAGACCTTGTGGGACTTCCAAAGATGCAAGCATCCTCTCGCTTGGAGCAAGGGATCCTCCTTCCTCGCATGAGGTACTAGATCAACTCTAGAAATGACAAATAAGCAAGGCCCTCAATCTCCGCAACATGAGTAGAAACTCTCCAATGATTGATCCCTTTTTTGGAAAAGAGACCTCCATGCTCTCCTCGCTCAAAAGTGTGAGAAGAAGGTTTCTTCCTCCGAAAAAGTATGGTGTACTTTTTTATATGGTTTTTCTGATTTTCTGTTTTTCTCCACCATTTGTGTCTCATGAATCCTTCTATCAAATATTTTCATCAATGCCTTAGTGAAACTAGCATAGGATGCAATGTTTACATTTCTTAAAGAAAAGGATTCAAAACTAAATTGTGCAAAAGCCTTACCTTCAAATGCGTGTCGCAACTTTGATGGCTTCATCTTCAAGAAGGGAAAGCTGGCTTAAAGAAGGTCTCTAACTCCTCCACCCAAGCGAATATCGAACATACAAAGGAACTGGGCTATAGATAGATGAAATCTATCCCGTTGCTCTCTTCCTTTCACCTTCATCTTGCAAAACTCGAAAATCGAGATGATCTCGAATTTATGAGTTTGAGACTTCATACTCTTTCAAGAAATCACTAAGAATTTCCCTTCTAGCAACTCGTTCTTCTCTTTTCCATCTCTCTTCCGCAATCCCGGGCATGTGACCGCGCCGAGTATTAGGATGTGTAGTCGTCATTTCGTCAATTCTCATGTGACAATCTACGCTTGCTTTTGAATCAAAACCCTCCAGGATTTTCTCCATACATATTCCTCCCGGTCTCCTTTAACTCGTCATGAATCATATGTAGCGTATTTAGGAAGAAGCTTTGCAAGCTTATCCCCCTTTTTCTTCTCCAAAAGATGGAGTCTTTCTCCTACTTATTTCTTTTTGTCTCCTCGATGAGAATAGGAAGTAGGGTTATTCTCTTCTTTCTCGCTTTATCCTCCTTGGGGAGGTTCTTCATGGATCTAAAATATGATGAGATAAAACCCACCCTCTTCAATATTTTGATTCTCGGGCTTCATCTACAAAGCAATCCAAGAAAGCAGCCTTTGATACCACCGTAATATTCCAAATCTAGAACAAATAAAGGCATGACCGGAAAACGCATTTCCCCAAGAATGGTCAAGCATGAATTGAAAACTAAGACTCGATACCTTAGAAAAATGTTTCTAAGTGCTAAATCCAAGAGGATGCTCCAAAGAAACTTTCCGAGGTGGCGCGTATCCTCCCACACTTAGATGTCCTCGTAAAGTGGACCGATGAGGGACTCAACAAATGTAAGCACATGTAATGGAATGTTATTCTATAGTCAGAACACATGAAGATATGTATAGCCAACAAATATCTGATATAGCATAAAATGTATACAATATGTGGAGGAATCAATCACTCCAACTAGGCAATGGAAGCTCCTCAATGAGACATATGTAAGAAAATGAGTCAACACTACTACATATGAAAAGCCCCGGCTAAAATAACATGCTTATAGAGAGAGTACTTCAACAAAATACATGATATGACAATGATGGCTCAAATAAAATGAAGGGGAGCAAGCTCTCAACCCCCCGAAAACACTAATACAAAGAATAATACAAAATCCTTGGGAGGATTGGCAACAATATACATCAAAATGGCAACTGCAGAATACCGAGTTAAGCTGGGCAGCACTTACAACTCAACATCGGGAAATACATGGAGATGGTTGAAGATGATGCTCAATCTTAAATAAACCTCCTCCAATGGATCTCTCAATACAAGGTTGATCCCGGCACCGAAGATCTTGCCCTCCGAGAAGCCGATGCAACCTCTCACCGCAAGTGTGCACCGAAATAACGCAAGATGGAGGCTAGACGCCACGTTGTCTATGATGGGAGGTGTTGGCCTTGATGCCAAAATATGAAAATCTTCTCTAGAAACCTTCCTTACTAATCTTCCCGAGGAATAGAAGCTCCTCCTCTCGAAATATGAGACAAGGGATGGCATTGTGGAACCTCCACTCGCAACACTCCAAAGAACACTACATTATACTTCAAAGCAGAAATACGTTGGATCGAATAATGGCTTTGGCCTCGAGCCAAGATGTGGAGAAAATGAAGTGCAATCCTTCAAGAGGCCTCTCAAGAAGGAGAGGAAATCCAACAGAATCCCTCATAAGGGGAAGACTCAACTCAAATTCGAACAAATGTGACTACAAATATGTCTAATCGTACAAATGATCAAATGCTCCAAGATATCTCACCATGGTTGCCTCTTCCTCCTTTTATGCAAGTGAATGCCTCTTTGCCCCGGACGCCACACATTAGGGTTTCTTCCACAAAGAATCTTTCTCCCTCTCAAATCGCGTTGTCTTCCTGCTAAAGTTACACCTCTAGTAAGTGCCGTTGTTGACTTGGTCAAACTTGACCTTGTCCTCATGCAAATTGCCCTTCGTCGCAAGGTGCAAATAAGCCGCCCAATGATCCCTACACTATGAGGGATTTTATTCCTACTCATGGGCCTTTTACCCATTTTATTCATCTCAGATGTCATATAAAATTAATATTCCAATTTGTTGCTTGCAAATTTTGGAATATTATATAGACACAATATCAAGCGATTCCACCTAGGCTCTTTATAGATGAGTCTTACATCTTCAAGGTCTTCGACACCATAGTCAAGGTAGATAAACCAAAAGCATAGATGAAGAGTCAATTTATAATGGGAAACTAGATAGAGACCAATATAACCACTAACAAAATAGTACCTCTAAGAGGGGAGGAGCCTAAAATAAAAGGAAGTGACCCAAAGAAATGACAAATTTTGCTTGCCCAACAAAGGATGGGTTCGAACCAATTACATTTAGAATATAACAAATGATGAATAGTGAGATTAGGCTTGTTATAAAAGAATAAAGCACATATACCCAAGAAGAACTAGAGAGACTGACATCACCCACCCCAACAACAGCATATAAATTCCTATTAAAGCATAAAATCATGGTAGTGAGAAATCCAAATTATGCAAAACCTCACTGAGCAAAAAGCGACAATGGCCCGAGCTACATGAAGCACCTAGAGGATTTTCACAACATACCACATAAGAATTTTCTTAAAACAAAGGTGGGAATTTGTTTCTTCTTCCACAATCTATGTCTTCAAACCCTTATACTCCCCGCAAATCCACTACCTTCCTACTATTTTTTTACGTTGAATGCCACAATTCACAATAACCATCCCAAATTTAATGAAGATTTTAAGTGCAAGAGAATTATATTGAACCTAAGGGATATAATATAGTTGAATTCCCATTAACTTCAAGAGATCCTTCATGAAGAAGACATGCTTTATTTTCAAGAATGTCAACATCATTATTGAGGGAGCGAAGGATATGAACAGAGAAAAGGAAGAGAATTGGCATAAGGAGTTTTTAACATGGAGGAACAATAGGTGCAAGGAACTCGTATTTGGGGGGGGCTATCCATTTCTAGCTATTATCAATCGTAAAAAACCCATAAAATTCATTCGATTGTTTTATTTGGTCCCCAAGTCCCAAGAAAATATTTCCATAATTATTCCATTGGGATTTAGTTATCCTCCCGCTTCCCCGTTTACCTCGATAATCGTCTAATATTAATCGCAATGTATCTATGTACTTTTTCAAGAGGCTAAACATCATCTAATCGTCCGATCGTACTTCTAAAAATTTATGAATAAACTCCTTAAATGTTGCAACTACAATTCTGGAAAAAAAAAATGGCAAGTGGCGTTCTTCAGCCAAAGGGCATTACCGTGTACCGAAGTAACTCCCACTCCGTCGCAAGCGTAGTCTTATCCCATTCTTCCTTAATGATTTGGATTTGGTGATATCCCGAGAACCCATCATTTAAAGAGTATCCTTGACCTCAACACTATCCAATACTTCATCCATGAATGGGCCGAAAACGGGGTCATGCACGCATGCATCATTGAGTTTTCTAAATTGACTCAAATCTCGAATCTCCCCATTTTATTATTTTGAACTACCATAGGGCTTATCCACTTTGATTCCTCCATTGGCTCAATGATCCCAAATTATAGCATCTTCTATCAATTTCTTTCTTTACCTTCTACTTATATATTGGATAAAGCTTGTATGGTCTTTACTTTACCGACTTTGCATTTGGCCTCGAGAGTAATCCGCATTTCACCCAACTCCCCCACTATACCCTTTCCATCTCAAAGAAGGTGTTAGAACAAGTCTCGTACTCCCTTAGTAGGTCCTATAATCTTGTTTATTGTCTCATTGTCCCAATAGTCCCAAATAATATCCATATTTTGGTTGTCTTCGCTACTAATATTAACCTTATTTGTTCTAATGGGCTTAGGGTAATCGTTTGTTCCTAGCTCAAGTCTAGCTACAATGTGCTACCCTTGAATTTCCTGATGTTCGTGTTCCTTGATCCTCACCATCATCAATTTCCTTTGTGACATTATAACATTCCATAAACTCTATGGCCCCATACATTTTCATCCAGCGGACAAATCGATGCCATCTTATGGGTGAGCAATCTTTCTCAGTAAAAAATATATTCTACTTTAACATCTTCAAGTGTGTGATCCAATGTCTCATTTTCTGCCTTGAAACTATGAATCATCTCATCCCACTACATAGTGCCTTCCGCACATTTCCATCTCCAAATACCATTTTATGGGAATGGTATCCAAAATTTGCATGAATATGTGAACTCGCTCCTCTTGGGGTATCCCCCTTGTTCCATGCTACAACACAATTCTTCATGTGGGTTGTGTGTCGTCCAACCCACAATGTATTTAACTCCCTTAAGCTCAAGATAAAACCCAAATAGGATACATAATACATGCTTACATTTAAGCCGTGTGTCTATATTAGCCTTATGCATGGCTCACCATCATGCAAGAGTGCCTTTTAGGCTTACACATCAAAGGCTAAAATCTCAAATGCTCATGCACCTTTAGCTCAAATTCATAAAAAAATTATCCTACATCAATTAAACCATCATACCCGTTGGTTCGAGAGGTCCTAACCCAGGTTCGAAGGTTAAGGTTTTCCAACAAACCCCTATACTACCTGTCCTTATCAAGTGCTGACTTGCTTGCGTTGTGCCAAAGTTTCACCCGAAGCAAGATGGGAGGAAGCCGGGAACGGTGTTTCGCACCCAGAGAGAGAGCAAGTAAGTTAAGAAGAGTTGCATCTCTGTACCTCATCGCCTTTAGACACAGATCTAGTTACGTAATTTATATCGCAGATCATATCTACTAACTACCTTCACATTCACGTGTGTAACACCGATCTTATCGTACAACAACTATAACTTCACTGCATCATGGGACAATATAACATGAACAAGGATATTCTAGCAGTTTATAAAACACATCTATTCGCACGTTCGCTAATCGCTATAGTCCACAAGCTACTCGCAGTTACTATCACTATAGATCAAATCAAGACTCGCTCAAAGAATATCAGCAATATCATAAATGCACAAACAATAGATCACAAGAATACTCCCCTATTATAACAAATACATATCTATAGCTAACCAACCATAGATCCAATGCTTCTCGCATCAACAATAATACATAAACCTCGTATACCCAGATACTCTAACCGATTCGCATACATTAGCATCCAAACCCAATACAATCCAACACAACTCGCACACATAGCCGTAGGGTCTGCACACAAAAGAGGGACCGGGAGATCTTCGTGCACACAAACAACAGGAGTCCTTATCCTAGCAACCCAAACAGATCTAACAATTCGCAACTATCATCAATCTCTATTCTTTCCTACTTATGACTCAAAAAGGTTCATCTATTTATACCGATGAAGGGCCATGATCCAATGGTCCGCAATCATGGTTTGCAAACTCTCGTCTACCCTTGACCCACTAAAATGCATTAGGGGTTTTCACCCACAAGAAACACCCCCGTGTTAAACTAATTAAGACCAAAATATACAAAACTTATACAAAATCGCATCTTTAGGGGACCTGCTCTGTTATGCCCCCAACACAATCTTGTGACTCATCCCCGAGTCATCGAGATGGTGGGTTCTCCACCCTCGTGCTTGCAACAATTTTATCACCTTGGCTAATGGAGACGCCTTCACTCGAGCAAGCCGCATTCCGTGCGGTGTCGACCAAATTTTCGGAAATCGGGCCTTCTATCGCTATTGCGGACACTCTCCAGAGTCCGGTCTAACCGCTTAACCGCGACATCCACATCTTGTGAAAGCTTCGAGGGCCTTAGTAGCCCAAGGCTTGAAAGGCCACCGAGGGCGTTCTTCTTTTGCCTGAGTTCATCAATATCAACTTGGAGGGCGTGATCGGTGTGCGCTTGTGTCAAGCATTGAGCAGAACCAAAGTGGGCGGTGGCAGCTTCTAACGTCTCGAACTCTTCTTCTCGCCAGGTCCCCGGCCGCGTCGTAGGATCGGTGTCGCACTCGGACCTTGGTCCATAGTTGCATGGCCATTTCTAATAATTGGGCCCCATGTGATTTTCCCGTAATGGTGTTTTTAGCCTCAATGACCAACACAGGCGTTGGACTCGTACCTCCGGAGGTACTTCAGTCGCAATCCTAGCCCCGGAGGTCGGGCCGATCCACTACTCCATCCGGTGTACACTGGCCCGAACTTCTCGCGGGAGGCCTTTAATGCCGCGACCAACCTTTCAACCTTCGCCCGAGGGGTGGATGTATTTCGGATCTCCGTGGTAACATCTATGCAAAGTTGGTGAATCACGCTGAAGGTTCCGCGTGCTTCGGCGGGTCTACAATGTATCTATCTTCATCTATAGCGCCCGAGTGTCGGTCTATATTGTGTCGACCATACTTTCCGTCGCTCATTTAAGGCTACCCATCTATCCTCCCCTCGTAGTCGAATGATCGCATCCATGATTTTTTCAAGGTATCCACTACCCAATGACTCCGTTCCCCGTCACGTGCCGTCCGCTGGGAGCGCTCGCTTCTTATGGGGCGTTTTGACAAAATTGGTTCGCTCGTGCCGGGGGGAGTGTGTCCCCGTACATCTGTTCCTAGGGTCGGTTGCGACCACCTCGAGTCTCGCCTCGACGTCCTCTCCCTCGTCCGCTTCTCGCGCATCCCTGTGTGCAACCGCGGTAACGTCTTTTGTCTCGGGTACTTCTGGTCACACCTCCGGTATCCATGATGAAGACAAGAGGTGAAATTTTGATGTGTTGGTCCCTTCAACGCCCTTCGCGCCGCTTTTTAAGCTGATCTTCCAGTTTAGGAGGCCGCAGCGCAATGGCGTTGTCAATTTCTACATCCGCCACCATATAGGGGGAGCGAAGTCCGGTGTTTTATCCCGTGTGCTTTGATCCGGACGTTGTGCATAGTGATCTAAAATGTTGTAATTTCCTTGTATCTTCTATACACGGCAAGGGACAACCATGGCTCCGGGAAAAAAATGGCCGTGGCCAAGCACTCGAAAGAGGACCCAGTAAAATCCTGGTTGTCCTCGAGATGTCATGTCCTTAGAATCCCACGAGTGTGCATAGCGAGCCACTTCGCACATGTCTCGGGGGTGTCTGGGAAGCACCGACTCCTTAGGGGCTTCCTAGGAAACCAACGCTATGAGGAACAAGAATCTCGTGAATAACAAAAGGCGGGCCCCCGCTCCTAGACTCGTGAACATTAGTCGTAATTCAACACACAAAACCGGGCCTGGGCGAAACATACTCCTTCCCGCATTGGCCTACTAACTAAATTAACAGCTGGGACAAAAAAGAATAGACCGACATTTTCTCGATCATTTCGTACACCAACAACATTATGCCCGCCACGTGCCTTGGTTACCGATAGACTTGATTATAAAAGCTTGAGTATTGCGTCCTAAAGGTAGGTCTTACGCACATACTCAACCATTTCCGCCTCATAATTTTTACCCATGCACTCTAGAGGGTTGGGCCATGCATGGGAAGGCCGTACCTTAGGCAATTGCCATGGGCCGATGGGGATCTTGTCCCTTGATCCATAGAAGCCATCATGAATTAGGGCAAGCAACTATCAGTTAGTCATTCGTCACGTTGTAGTACCGAAGTGAGGCATCCTTACAGTTTAGGAACCCGTACCCGCCAATCCACGCACCTGTTGAGGAACAATTTCGATCTCATTGTCTTCCGAATCATGTCAAGGTATAATTCAGCGCCATCAGTGGAAGGCCTCCAGATCGGCCAAGTCATAATCGTCAAATTTGATCTCATGCAGTTTTCCATCGTGTCTCCAATGATAGGGACTTATCCTGTGGTCAACGGCGGGCCTCCGCAAATAAGTGATCGAGTTGTCGAGGTTCTTTGGCATGCGTGTGGGGGTTATGCACAACCCGAATGAAAGGAGAGTAACAGTTGATGGTCCGTGCGTGGCCCTCCTCCTAAGCAACTGTGCCAGGCTGCCGTAGCCGGGGGATGTTACATTCCGCAAGGGGAAGCACAAGGTTTCCACTTAAACCATTTCGCGGGTTTAGCGGGTTTCCAGGTCTTGCTTTTCCTTGCCCTTCTTTGTGAGGCGGGGTGGAGAAAACTTCTTCCACCTCAAACTCAATTTCCACCACTTCCTCGGTGTGCAAATATTCTGGATTCGAGTTCCCGTAGGGTCGTACTTGATCATCCTGGTGTGAAAGACAAACTCGAGATTGCTACGTCGGAGGAGCAAGTTGCTCGAACGAAAGAGACACTAGAGGCACGAAATTCTTACGGCACAAATTCGTCCATGACAAATATGCCAAGTACGAGATATTCAAGCGATACGGAACCCTTGTACGCTCTAACCCACCTATTTTATAGCTTTGGTTGATCACCCAACGGTAGGGTAGATTTCACATGGAACTTACCATCAAGTAAACGGTAAAAAATCTTCAAAAATCGCCTCATTAAATGTCGGTCGTCCATCACATCCAATGGTAATTTTATTTTTACCCAATTTGACTATTCCAACAGCTTAGTTTTCGCACCTTTGGTGTGCTCCCGGCGTACCCACACTCCCCGGCGCACTCGGCTGCCATTTGAGCTTATTCCTTCCAAATGTAATTCTATGTTGCCATAGCCCAGCCCACAAGATTTTTTTGTGCCATTTTCTTACTGTGTGACCTCTTGCTATGCCTTCATAGTGTACGCACGATAGCATGCCTTTCGTTCTCCATAACGTATCTGCAATACTTCCACCAATGGCTAGTTTATATAAAGGACTGCGATAATGGTAAAATCTTCACCTAGGTAACCAACTCCTTATTTTGTCATAGCAAACATTCTCGAATGCCATACTTGTAGTCGAGGCTGAATGATATCGGTGAAGTGTGCATCAACGACCCTAATGGCGAACCCCCTGCGCATCGAAATCTTCCCTCAAGTTAGTGGGTTCCCCACCTATCTCAAGTTGGGACCGGTGATTCGGCCCAACATTCGGCTCGCTGACTTGACCATGATTTCAAAATCATATTCTACGAAACATCAACGGCCAATGAGTTCACACGGGCTTATTCACCGGGGACTTTAAAAATTTGAATCATTTGTAAACATCTTAAATGCCCTTGTGAATAGTTCCATCCTTACGTATTGCATGGACCCGGGGCCAACCCTTCCCTTCTCCGTGGTGGCATAATTGTTCTTCGCACTCCAGATTTCATGGCTAGCAAATGCGTATTTGGGTGATCGATGTATACGGAGCCGCCTTTTGCAAGGAACAATCCCCGATGCGTCAACATGTACATGAAATTTCCTTCGCCCCATTGGGGACCCAATTAAGAATAGGTGTAGATACCATCCCTTCCGGATTAGTTCAAAGATCTTACGGCACTCGTCATCCCCGAAAAGAATGAAACATATTTCTTAAGTAGTTTGTCCGGAGGTGTGGTGGTCGGTGCGTATCCGCGAATGAATCCTTACATGTGCTTATATGTCCAAGGATCGAATGCGGCCTATTTCGATGCTTGACATCCACGATCTGTAGTTGACGTCCCGCAAGCGCACGCTCCCCCTCGACTCGGGAATAGAGACATTACGCGGATCCTCATCACACTCTTTTATACTACCAAAGTCATCAAAGTAGAGCCCGAGTTCTCTTACCTCTGAAGATATGCAATGGAAGTCCTTGTAATTTGCGAGGGCGGCGCGGCTCGGAGACATCATGCGGCCGATTTTTTCCAATTTTCCATTTCCTCGTCGAGATCGAAGCATTCGTTATCTCTTTCCCGGCAAAGCATACCATCGGCGTAGGATTCGGCCCGGTCTTTGTCCCTCGCCGATTCAAGCTTATAGATGTGATCCCACCTCTTCTTCCTCACACATTGACTACGCGTATACCTCTCTCTTCTGCGGGATCTAGCGGTACTATCACCGTGTTCCTTCACTTTCAAATACCATGCTCCTATTTTTAAGTTCGATATACCACCCATATCTCGCAAAGCTGGTCCAATCTGGGAGCGCGGGGATAGGGGTGCATCTTCTACAATACGAATGACCTCAAAATCGGCCGAACTTTGACCCCTTGCTATGTCTACCATGATCTTTGATAACCTTCCTAAAGGTATGATCTTTTGTTTATTAGCCATGCGCGATTGGATGGTGGACCATTCCAACTTAGGTTCTCCCGTCATTGCCGGAGTTTTCTTAGGTAGTACGTTTTCACTTCAGGAGCCTGAGTGGAATGTGATCCATCTCATAGTCACCAATCTACATAGTTCTTAGCATCTCCCTACCATTTCGTCTCTTATGCTTATAGATTTTGTGTACATCCTTGTTCCATAGATGGGGTTGTCTTTTCGCCGGCTATCTATCGAAAGCTTGAAGGTTTTCTACGGCCCTTTGGTTGCGCGGCAGCCATACATGCACGAGAATGGTTTGACCTCATCATACGCTGAGGTTCGCGAGGGCACGAGGAGCGGGTGCCTCAACCTTAGAAGTCTTGGCGGCGCTGACAAGGTTTCTTTTTCTTCCTATAAGTCCAAACCTTATTGTTTAATAGTCGCTTTTCGGATAAGGCTTCGCCTCGACTTTTTCCCCCAACTCCTCCCTTGCGGTGGTCATCTGCTTTATGATAACATTAACACTTGGCCCCTCATCTCGAGGTTCCGCCTTGACCCTTTGTACATTCGCATTGGGTGTCTGTTGCTTCTCTACGCATTTTTGTCCATCGGGGAATCGAGGCAATCTTCGATCACATGATCTAGCGTCTCTGATATACGTAGGATTGTCTTGCGGGGTTTATGCGGTCCCTTGCAAAGTGCCATATTTCTCCACAATTATAGCAAACCAGTGTCCTCTCCCCCTACTGCGCTTCCACCTCGGCCCCCTCCCCTGCCCTTTGGTTGGAGAACCACCTATGCTCGAGGGGGATCTTGGTGATGACGGATTCGCACATTTCTGCATATTTCCTCAATCTATCATTAGATCGTACGTTGGCATTTCTTTTCATCATGGCCTATAGATGCGAAGAACACACACCATTGTTGCTTTATTTGCAGGACATATGTGGTAAGGCGGGGGGCAATGGTTGGTATCTTGCGACCCGGCAACATGGCAATCTGCACCAAAGCACGGGCGGGTCCTGCGGCTTCCATAGATCACGATAGATTTGGGTCCCCCGACGTATGTAATCTGCTAACGAAAGGATAGGTATCCTTGGTGTGTCCATTCACCCTCCATCGTATGCACCATCTTTCGGGGGCTAGCCTCTTGTTCCTCGCTCCTTGCGGGTCTGGATCTCCATATACATTCCTTCTAGGCGGCCATGTATACGTTGTACTCCTAACTAGGTATCATCCTTGGAAGGCTGACTTCTAGCTTCATCGCGATTTCTAAGGCCTTTTCATGTGTTTCAATGGCTTGATGTCCCATTGGCACGTGCGGGTGGGGAAACGACATATTAGTAATGAACCACTCCGTGTGTTGCATGTCATCGTATAAAAATATTCCTTCTCTAATTACCTTCTTTAGCGGTAGTTGTACCCCCATACGAACTCGGACGGTCCTTGCTTTGAAATCATCGGATCGTTCACTATGCGAGTAGGACTTGGGATTTTTGAGCTGATGTTTGAAGCATTCTTAATTTATTAAATGGTTGCATTTGCATCTTTGGTTGATGTACCCCATATACCGGTCAAGGCCCTTCCTTGAACGGATCTGGTTAAGCCCTTTCACCGCATCCATAGCTACGTTTTGCGAGTCCATACCGTCTTGCGACAAACCAAAATGGATCCATGTCTTCATCTCCTACGCCCTTGAAGGTGGGTAGCTTCATGTGCGAAGCCATATCGTCTTCGGTGGTGGAGGCGGTGATCAGTGGAATTATCGGGTACGGTACAAAGTGGTTTAAGTACAAGGCTCAGAAATCAAAGTGTTCTAAAATCTTTCGAACCAAGTTGAAGTTGTAGATCTCGCAATTTGAACTATCTAGCGTTGTTCTTAATGATCTAATTCGAGTCCGTATGAAGGAGTTAGAGCAAATAAAGTTCGCAGGCTGACTCGATGATGTGTAAGGTATCAAGGAGGCAACAATTTTTCTGAAAACCCGCCACCGGATTCCAACCAACCCGGCCAGATTCCGGGCGAATTTGTGGGACCGTTAAAAGCACTCCTACCATGTATGAGATCCCTTGTTTGCCAGGATTGGCGGGATACTCTTGTTTGCTACATGTCATCTATGGTCATACTGATAGGAGTCTTTCTTTATGTATGAGAGTTCTGCAGTAGAACATCTCTTAAAGAAGTCAAGCCACTCCTGCGTGAGGGCAATTTATTCCTTGTATGTCATAGGAAAGCACATCCATGTACATCTTTTTCAAACAACACATAATGCAGCGGCCTACACCATCTTGACACCGAGGCCCGGAGATGTAGTCCCTCCTGGACGAACTCCGTCATCAAACGCCGTGTTCTCATGATTGCTGATCTTGTTCTTTATGTTCCTCTTATTTACAGCTACAGTTGTTCATTTAAGTTCTTTAACGTCTTTAATTAAATGCAATTCTATTTATCAGCCGAATTAAAAGGTCTTGGTTAAGGGTATCAAGATTTTACCCTGGATCAAGTGGTATCGGAGCAGGTATTCTTGCTGATTGGATTGCAGGGCGTGAACATTGGACGTTTGCTGAGTTGAGCCATGGAAAGTGTCAAGGACATGTATGAAACCATGCTCAGGGTGTCCGAGAAAGCGGACATACTATACGAGGCTTACGAAAAACAAGCAGCAGAGAACGAAGAATTGAAGACCCTCCTACACAAAGAGAAGGAGGAAAAACAACAGTTGCAGCTTCAGTTGCAAACCACAACAGAGGCGTGGGAAGATTTGAAACGCAACAACGAAACTCTTCAGAGAGATCATGATGCCTTAAAAGCATCCCTACAGAAAGAGAAGGAGGAGATGCAGCAGATGCAGCTTCAGCTACAAGCCGTGTCAGAGGCAGTGACAGAAGTGAAGCGCGACGAAGGCTTACAACAACTTTCTTCATCTGTTTCGCCATCAACACCTAAGGTAAACAGTGTTGATTTTTCTTCAGTTTCTTCACATGATGTCATTTCAGTTGGAAGTGTGGAGATACCAATCACAGGTACCGGCATGAGGCTCCTCACCAAAATGGGGTATAGAGGAGGAGGACTTGGCATTCGTGGCCAAGGCATCACCGAACCATTGGAGGTTGTGCAACGACCTCGTTATGCAGGTTTGGGGTACAATGGTGAAGGATGTTCAAAGGACATCAAGGGCAAACAGATACTGATGAACTCTCCAAGGAAGAGGAATGATAGGGACACTTCGCCATCGTTCCACGGCAGTGCACGTTGCAGTGAAGGAACCGAGGCGAGCTCCCATCATCATGATGGCACCGGAGACCACCGCAGAAGGTATACTAAGTCTCATTATTCCAGAGTGCATTTTGATTACAAGAATGTCGATAACCATGGTCGTAAAATATGGCATCGTAAAACTTGTTTATTTTGTGGTTTAAATAACCATGTGATTTCTAAGTGCTGGAAGAGGATGGCAGCACAAAGAAGGAAGAGGCACGAAAGGCCTTCTCCCCAACAGGAAAAGAAATCAGTTAAGCAGGTTTGGAGGAAAAAGAACTTTTGCACCCATTGCGACCGAAGTGGCCACCAAAGAGCCACATGCTGGAAACTTCATCCAGAGCAGCGCCGTAAAGCCAAAGCGCCCGTACATGCACCAGTCGAAAGAGCTGATCGACAAGCAAGTTCGCCACAGGGAAATGATCCACTCGTTTTAATAAATGAGAAGTGGTTCTTCTAGATTGTTTTTCTAGAGATGTTAAGCTTGTCATGGCCATGCTTGTAAGTCATTTGTCGCATTTTTATTATGAAAGTGATGATGTGTTTCCATCACTCGTTTAAGCGACCATGACATTTCTTTTTGGCCTTGTTTTATGAGTCGTGTGTTAGATCTCTTTCATGTAAAAGTGATGATATGTTGCCATCACTTTGAGATGCGACGATTATGTTTTGGTCATGTTGTATGAGTCGTCTGATGCATTTCTTTCATGTAAAAGTGATGAGGAGTTTTGCCATCACTTCGAAATGCGACGATGAGGTTTGGTCTTGTATTTTTGTTGATGTATGATTTCCATTTTGTTGTAAGCTTGACCACTGAGTACATGTTATAAACTCGTGGCAAGTATGGAAACATCTGGGTCATTATTGGTCACATTGAAAATGTAATTTTCATGGCAGCTTTAGGCAGGTGTTGGCATTCTGATTCCGAAGGACAGAAGTGAAGGAGTCTTTAAGGGATGCGCCTTTTCAGACATTTGCATTTCAGCAATTGCAGGTGTTGGCTTTGCATCTCGATTCCGAAGTACGAGAGGTGAAGGAGTCTTCAAGGGATGTGCCTTTTCAGACATCACATTGTAGCAGTTGTACATGACGGCTTTGCATCTTGATTCCGAAGTACGCCAGGTGAAGGAGTCATGTGGGGATGCGCCTTTCAACGACAGTGCAGACAGTTGATGATAGGTAAAGTTTAATGCTTTTGGAGGACCAAAAGCTCCTCAGTGGGGAGGTTTGATCCAGGTGGAATAATCAGGTACAAGTACAGGTGGCCTGAGTAAAAGGCTCAAAAATCAAAGTGTTCAGATTGTTCTCGAACCAAGTTCAAGTTGTAGATCTTGAAATTCTGAATCCAACGGCGCAGACGGCACTCAATTCCGAGTCCGTATGAAGGAGTTAGAAGCGGTCAAAGTTCCAGGTTGACTTGGTGATGTGGCAGCCTTAAAGAGGACGCAATTTGGACCAAATCCGGCCATCGGATTCCGGCAAGTGCAGGCCAGATTCCGGGCGAAATTGTCGCCTGTTTAAAATGCCTCCTACAGTCAAAATCGGATTTTTCAAAAATGCACATTTTGTTTTATTTAAACAAAAATTATTTAAAAAAAGGGGTGGCAGGCCACCACCCCCGCCACCCCATCCAACCGCATGCCACATATGAATGGGCCGGCGGGAATCGAACCCGCCCGGCCACGTGGGCCGGCCCGCTCCACGGGCGGCCCAACACACAACCGCCACCAAAATTTAAATAACGGCCACAACATGTTATATATATGTTATGTTGAACAGTATGGCGTGGTGGTTGGGGGCGGGCCGCCCAATGCGGACCCAGCCCACCAAAAACAATACTATATTGTTTTTTAAAACAAACGCACAGTTTTTTTTTAAAAAAGAAATGCGTGCTAAGTTGGGAGGGGCGGGATTTGACCCCCCGACCTCTCCTCAACGATTTCCAATATTTACCATTACACCGAACCACCTCATGTGGTTAAGTCCGCCCATGAAAATGTATATAAACTCGTCATTTTACAGTGCGCCCAGGCATGGAGGAGCAGAGCGCGCGCACGCAGTTCGAGGAGTTTTAATATTTTTTTAATGCAGGTCATGTGGAACCATGAGCCCAGAAAGAGGCAGGCGGAACCCTGATTGAGGCTCAATTTTCAGGAGGGTGAAATTTCGACTTTGTCCAAATGGGACAAATGTTATGTCGTTTCAGCACTACTCAGCGCCACGAGTCTGATGGCGTGCTCAGTTTCTGCATCTGAGTTTTCGATTTTCCAGCCACTTTTGGAAGTGGACTATGCCGGTGTCAGATTTTTGCATGTGAGCAGTCGTTTTCCACTTTCTCGACGCCACAAGATTGATGGTGCTTTCAGATTCTGCCGCAGAGCTGCTCAGCCTTCAGCAAATGGCAGCATGAGGTATATGAGGTGATTTCCATGTACTTCTTCATTTATTTCTCGTTGAGATGCATTATGTCTTGCAGATCCCGGTTGATACATGAGTCGTGGGATCTTGCTTTGTGTTGTTTTTGATGTACTTTCAGCTATGGATTTGTGTCATGTATGAGCCCCTTTTATGCCACATTGGCGGGATACTCTTGTTTGCTACATGTCAGCTATGGTCATACTGATAGGAGTCTTTCTTTATGTATGAGAGTTCCGCAGTGGAACATCTCTTAAAGAAGTCAAGCCACTCCTGCGTGAGGGAAATTTTTCCTTGTATGTCATAGGAAAGCACATCCATGTACATCTTTTTCAAACAACACATAATGCAGCGGCCTACACCATCTTGACACCGAGGCCCGGAGATGTAGTCCCTCCTGGACGAACTCCGTCATCAAACGATGTGTTCTCATGATTGCTGATCTTGTTCTTTATGTTCCTCTTATTTACAGCTACAGTTGTTCATTTAAGTTCTTTAACGTCTTTAATTAAATGCAATTCTATTTATCAGCCGAATTAAAAGGTCTTGGTTAAGGGTATCAAGGATTTTACCCTGGATCGGGCGGTGGTTCTTACCCCTTTATGGGGGTTCGACGGTGGGGTAGACGGAGAGATATGCGCGGCAAAATTTCTCCTTTGAATTTATAGACAAATTGATCCCCCTTCTTGATTGGTTTGTAGTATTTACTGCTAGCGTTGTACCCTCACTTTGATCAAGGGCTATTCCTACTGTATGACTACACGGATACTCTTTTCGCATAATAAGATTTTAATCGGTAATGGCGGGGTTTTTCATAAACTTACCCCGAAACCCTTGAAGAATCTTTGTTCCTCCTCGAGTAGGACACAACTTGATCAATCGCAAATTCTATCACAAACCCTCCTATCTACTGTCCACCCAATGATCTACGGAAGTGCGAGTGATGGTGCTATCGGTCTTTTCCTAGCTTGTTGAATTAGGTTTGGGGTCCCTTGCATGATCTGTTCGTCCTTCCAACACTTTTGGAACTCTATGAGCCTTGAAAGCCACTCTGAAGCTCTCGGTAGAAAATGTCACAAAGAAAAATCTCATAGATCTCTGTGAAAACTGTTATTATTCCCTTTCTGTATCGACCTTTTGTTGCGATTCTCTTTTATCGCAATTCTTTGAATTTGTTTTTTGAACCACTCCTCAATTTCTTTCTTCTTAGGTTTTCTAATATTCTCTTGGCATTACCTGATCTCTCTCAAAATGCTCCACGGTCACAGAAACGGAACCATTTGTTGGTTCGAGGGGTCACGACCCGAGTTCGAGAGGTTAAGGTTTGCCGTGAGCCCCTATACTACTAGCCCTTTCGGTAGTGACACAGCGAACGGGCCAAAGTCTCACCCAAAGCGGTATGGGAGAAGTCTTTGGAACCAAGTTTCCGCACCTAGAGAGAGTAGGTAAGTCAGCGAGTTTGTGTTTGACTTATCGGCTTTGTATTTAACGAATCTAGTTACGGACTTATATCGTAGATCTCATATCTACTAACTACCTTCATTCATGTGTGTAACGATCTATAAGCACAACAACTATAATCAACATATCATAGATTCACATAACAAGAACAAGGATATTCTCACGGCTATAAAACGAGATCTATTCGTAGGTTCGCTAATCGATTTATAGTCCACGATTCTTGAGTTACTATTAGTCATAGATCAAATCGGCACCTTCGCCTTAGCAATATCACAAGTAATATCATAAACGCACAAGCAAATAGATCACGGGAATACTCTATATTATAACAAAGACGAGATCTATAGCAATAACGGATAACCAACCATAGATCCAACGGTTCGCATCAACAATAATACATAAACTCGAGATAATGTAGAGATACTCTAGCTTGATTCGCATATATTAGCATCAAAACCCAATACGATCCAGCACATCCTGCGCACCTGACCAACGGGGGTCCACACATAGCAAGAGTTTGAGGATCTCCATGCACACGACGGCGAGAGTCCTTACCACTAGCAACCCAAATAGATCTAACAATTTGAAACTATCATCGATCTCTATTCTTTCCTACTTATGACTCAAAAGGTTCATCTATTTATACCGATTTAGCCTATACATCCAATGGTCTATGGCCTTGGTTTGCGGACTCTTGGTCTACCCTTGACTTGCTATAATGCATTAGGGGCTTTGGCCCACCCCAATACCTAGCGTTAGACTATTTAAGACCAAAATATACAAAACTTATACAAAATCGCGGCTTTTTAGGGGACCCTTTGTTCCAACAATACCTAAAGGGATCATGCACTTCTTCCTTGATCTGGTGTCTTGCGTGGGTGATATGCACACACCTCTTGGTAGAGACCTCATGTAGTTGATTTTTCCAATTTTCTAGCCTCTTCAAAATATGATGCACAGTGGTACAGTGTTGATCCAAATTAACATCCCATTTGTGATGGGTTTACATATTCTTATCTTCACATAGTGAGTTTGTAGATATCCTCCAATGCCTCTCCATCTTGTCTCTTCTCAAATGGGTTCCACGTACTAGACTCCTTCACTTGGATCTAGTGGCGCTATCACTCGGACATCCCTCGATTTGAAATTCATATGCCTTTTCTTTTAGATAAATGATCACTTTATTGTAAAAAGGACTACTTGATCCCTAACGGTGTTGGATAAGGATCGGTATCATAAATAATCTCAATAAATTTAAAATCATCCATGTGTTTTGGCCCCATCGATATCTACCTCCATTTGACAACCTTCCAATAGGAAAGATTCTATGTGATTCACAAATCTAAGTTGGATAGGAATTCGATTAACTTGGGTCTCCCCATCATCTCCCAAGTTTTCTTAGGTAAGATTTTTTGACACCGAGCCTAAATCAAGAATAATGTTATCCATTTCATAATATCCTATTTGTGCACCAAACACGAATTCTTTTATGGTTCTCCTCTTTCATGTGACTTTGTTGATTATGCACCTAGGTATTTGTGTTGCTTCCTTCTTTGGTTCCTTCACGCATTGGTCAATCATCTTGCACAACTTATGTAAGTCTCCATAATCCATTAACTCCAAACAACTCTTCAAAAATTCCCAAATCAATTTATCCCCTCCTTACGAACCCTTTTCAATCATTTTATCATAGATCGAGTCATATCTCATATACGATACTATTATCCTCGAGGAAATCCGGTCAATTGTAATCAAATCTACGCGTGCCTATTTATAGGTGTCTTTCTCCCTCTGAGGATCGAACTTTGGGGGTGGGTCTCTGACCTTCCTCGTCCATTGCTAGCTAGTGTTGGCATGTTTAGCAGTGTTTACACTACCCTTGGTCCCTCAGCGTGTCACAACCTTTACCTTCGATTGGTGCCACGCGAGTTCTATCGTCACTTTTTTAAGGTTTTTCCCCTTATTCTATTGTATTTTCGAAAGCGAGTGACGAGGTCCTTTGTTGCATGATCTAAAGCTTGAGAGCGCATGTATGTCAAGCATGGAATAGGACATTCTCTAGTGATATGTCCAAATTGTATAGATGTAACAAAAAATTAGCCCTCTTCCTTTTGAAAACTCCTGGTGTCCAAGTCCAACAAGTCCTCTAGGTCCCTTCCCATCTTAGCACCTTGACCTTTGCTAGGTTGATTGTAGTTTTATGCCATGCCATCTTGACCCTTCTACACACCCCTATAAGTATCAAGGTGTGATCATGCATCGGCTCTAAAGACCTAAAATGGTGGATGGCATGGCGATAGACTTACATAAGTCAGTTCTAGTAGAATTCTCCATACTTTTGCATCATCGAGAAAGTTGTGGGTGTTTGACCCCCACACTCTACAAATCTCGCACCATAAACCTATTCCTTGTGACCTCGGGTTAGTTGCATTGATTTCCATATAATCATTTAGCACAATATATTCATTTCTATGGTGTCCTTCTATGTGACATATTGTGCACCAAACCTATGTGTCCTATCCTTTCCCCTTCACCAAATCTTACTGGAAATATACCATCGTCGTAACTATTTGTGACTTATTATAAGATATACCATAATTGTCTCACTAATGCAACTACGCAGAGGATTTCAAATTTAGTGCTCTCTCCGGGGCTTCTAACTAAGTTTGGATATCCCATTATAGGTTAACGATTACTGAATATGAGGCAACGATCTTACTTGATAAACCACTATTTGTGTTCCATCAAGGATCTCAAATGCCGGCTTACCCAATATCACTTTAAATTGTTGTTCCTAATCCCAAACTCTGGAGCTCATGCGAGACAATAGCCCAATCTCAGCCTACGCTCACATTCATACTAGAAGAGCGGACTTAGTGC
Source organism: Pinus albicaulis (assembly GCA_034641835.2). Lineage (NCBI taxonomy): Eukaryota > Viridiplantae > Streptophyta > Pinopsida > Pinales > Pinaceae > Pinus > Pinus albicaulis. The sequence continues at coordinate 171,939 of JAXQQM020083999.1, read as the reverse complement.
AAAACTCCTTGACATCGCACTTAATATCTTACAATGGCATCGACTATGCGGGCAAGCATTACTCTTATACTTCATGTAGCAAGCCAATGTGAGAAGCACGGAGTCGGTAAGGTAGTCCGTATACAATCTTCATTTTCATCCTACACATTATTAGCATCCCAAAATAAATTACACTGAAACACATGTTTCTTAGGATATTCGTTCCCAACACGAGTGAAAAAATGACAACTTGAGGGAATTTTCCATTATTCTCTATCTACCAACTCTTGAATGTTCCTCTAGGTATAACTACTATACGTATTATGATCTATACTCCCTCCTATACGAGCTAGTCGACTCCAACTACTAAGTTGACTCCCACTCCACTTCCTTGACTAAATACAATATACAACACGCTACTAGGAGAACTTACCGTTGTGACAATAGGTGTGTGCGATCAGTTGGGTTCGAAAAGGGATGGAACATACTTTGAGTAGGACCCTCGGAATGCATGGTATTTTTCACTCTCAAACGAATACAAATGTCCCCTTCCTCTCCTTATATGCGCGGTATGCCCATGCGCACTTGATTTGGACTTCTCAATCTCTACTACTCCTCTTCCTATTTCCTCTTACCACCTCCTTATATGGAATTCTATCAACTATAGGTACCGATACATACCTCTCTCCTCTAAGGCTACCTCCTCGGAACCTCCAACCACTACATAGAACTCCTTCCTCCAACTCCATCATATTTCACTTTTCACTTGTTATTTCAATAAAGTTTGCGTTGGCATTCCTTTCTACCATCTCGATAATGGATATTTTTCACCTCCTTCATCCTTTGTTTTATTCTCCTCTTTCATCTCGGTCGAACCTCCTTGATTTACTCCCCATCCATTCCCCAACTCACCCTAAGCACACGAAAGGGGATTAGCTTCTCACACTTATGATTCCATCTTCGACACACCTTTGTTGTACAACATCATTTTCACAAACATCGGCAATGCTCGAATAAACCATCCGTGGTCCTCCCAAGAATTTTCATTCCAACGGCTCTATATGAGATGATAGATTTAATGGAAAACTCGGTGATATATCCTCCAGAAAGCACTCTCAAACTAAAAATCAGCGGCTTGAGTAATTCGATTATCTACTAATTGAATTCTTGGGGAAATCGATAAAAGTCAATCTCTTGGAATCCTCCAATATACCTTTTGTTACGATCGTTAAGCCTTCAAATCCACCCTCCAAACAACACGGAAATTCACAAAATAATATTTCGTAAAGATATTCTATAAACATGTACCTCTCCAATCATTTTTAAAATTTAATCCGGTGATTCTCAATTTGCTTGACCACAAATTCATCGACTTGGTTTCAAACCATGTTAGCCTCCCTCTCACATTAAAAACAATTACGTCCAAAATAATTAAATTAATTAAAGTTGGATTTAATTCCTACTTTTCTAGATTGGGTTTGTTCCTCATAGATAGGAGGCGAGTTTAGGTCTAGTTGGTTGAGAGATTCTCTCCAACTAATTAGGCTCCTAGATTACTTGTATGGTTGAGATATTAGCTCAACAAAAGTGTCCAAGATAAACACACTATCTTGAGACAAATATCCTCTTGTATTTATATTTTCATTATACACATTATTTGAATAATGAATAAAGAGAGGAATACATTGAGGCTCTGAGGCCTTTTCGACCATGTCTATGTTGTTTATGTCTCTCGTATTTTTATGTGTATTTGTTTGATTATCCTTCATGTGGTATCATAGAAAGCTTTGTGAGGTTGAAGTTAGAAGTTTCATTGCTGGCGGGAGAGAAAGACATGTGGATCTGGAAACTATCCTATGGGAAATCGTTGGAGTTTTTGTGCACTGAGATGCCGATGTTAAACAAAATCACTTGAGTTTTTGTGTGTTGGGTTGTAGCTCATGTTGAAAATCACCGTATCTTTGTATTCCTCCATGCAAGGAGAAATATCGACATTTGTTGCGTTTTTATTTCTAAAATACATTGGCATTTCTATTTGTGGAGGACGTTGGTAACTTTGTCTTGCTTGCTGCTGCATTTCTTTGCGCCTTTCAAAATTTCTTGATCGGTCAAAGTTTCATGATCAAATGGTAATAAATTTTCAGGACCAGCGCAAGGTAATCTCAACATTAATAGCTGAGTTGGAAATTTCAGTAATCTGAAGTTTGTTTGGAAAACTCAGAATCGTTTCCTGTGGTCGAATTACCCTTAAGAGGTCGACCCATCCCTTAAATAGTTGATTCTATATTTTAGAAGGAATTTCAAATAACATTAATCATTTTATGTGGATCAGTTATTTGTTTGAAGGTTTGTATACTTTGAGAGGTTGATTCCTGTAGGTGGAATTTTTTCAATTAGAGGCATTCATTTTTCAAGGTTTAGTTGATGAAGAATATTGAAGGCCGAATATATATTTTTTAATTTGGTTGTTGGATTATTGTCATAAGGCAGATTTATTTTCATCCTCTCACCTAACCTAATTATAGGGATCAAAATAATTATTTAATGAAGGCAGATTTCTATTGTGTTGCAATCAAATCACTACCTCATGTAAAATTGTGAAAAAGTGAATCACTACCTGAAGTAGAAATTGTGCCAAAATCTAGATGTATTGTGCATCAGTTGATATCAAATTCTCATCCAAGTTTGTTTCGAGCTTCTAAGAAATATTTGCAGAGAATGTATCATAGTTGGTGTCAATATCAAAGACTCATAAAATTGTTTACGCTGGGAGGCATGAACATTGCAGGCATTGCATCACGGTTCCCAGTTTGGCTGTTGTGACGTAACCATCGCGGTCAGTGTCAGAAGGGCTGAACGTCTCTCACCTGGAGCTATCTGCTCCTCGCTCAAATATTTCCTCATTTCCAAAGATTCTTGACTGTTCAAACACCATTTTGTCATTGCCGCATTCCAAAACACATTGTTGTGATCGGGTTTTTATTCAGTAATTCCACAGCCCCATCTGCATTTGACCTTCTGTAACACGGGGCAGGGGTGAAGAAATTAATTAAGGTCGCTACAGAGGTTGAATCTGACGAGGTTTATCATAGTGTTTATTGTAAAACTTGATCTCTTGGTAGCACCTGCATGTGTGAGATAAATACGTTGAAGTAGAAGAGAAAAGAAGCCATAAGTGCACTATCATGAGACAGTGTGAGCCAGAGGACCATTTTTTCACAAGCTTCTTATCCCCTTGAATCTCAAATCCTGATACGCCTACCACTGCAGCCGAAAAGCAGAGGGGAGGAAGTAGGAAAGAAAGAGAATAAGCATTGAAATCACTCCACCAATTTACAAAAAAAGGGGAGCCCTTTATAAATGATTTTAAAGTGTGATTTTAAACAAATTATATTCATTCAAGAGAACGTGAAATTCACTTTTTTAAAAAGAGAGGCCTTCATGAAGTTATTTTAAATGATGAATTTAAAAAGTAAAAGAAGATTAAATTTAATGGAGGGACAAGGTGGATTATAAAGTGTTATATATATATATATATATATATATATTTGTAATGGAGAAATAAGGAGTATATTTTGTAATATTTTTTGGGTGATAAGTGTTTACGGAGTGATAAGTTTATTTATGTTATTTTCCTAATATTCGGAGTCATAAGTGATTTATAATATTTGGAGTGATAAGCCCCCGATCGGGGGTGAACAGTGGCGTACGGGACACTCAGTGGCAGGGTTGACGTCCGCCACCCTTAAGTGCTCATGATGATCCACCGCGAAGCTCTATCGATAAGTTAAGGTGATCACTTGTGCGGGTTTAATGATGCAGAGATCCTGTCATGATAGACTGACAACGCCCGGGACGGAAGGTATGTTTAAGGTATGTTTCCGCCCTCCTTCGTCCAAAATGCTCATGCAAATCTTGCTGCATGCAAGATCTTGGGAGACGAATAGGAGGCGCGATCACCCTGTCAATCTCGCAACTGTTGTTTGGTATGTATCAACCTCCATCTTCATTTCCATGGCTCTTATAATTCATAGTAAAATCTGGCTGGATTACTGTCGGAATGTTTGGATTCCTGTTCGGGTGTTTTGGGTTCTTATTCCTCTAAAAAAACCAGTGCGTCCCTGTTTTCGGGACCCTTCTTCACTATCTTGTCTCTGTTTCAAGAATGCCATAACCATTTCCAGACTCAGATTACCAGAAGCTCTCTTTCAGAAGCGCCGTTTTGTTTTTATAGGGCTGCCCCTGCTCTATTTTCGGGGCCTTTGTTTGGGTTTCAGCCTCTGCTTTTTGTGGGCGAAGCGACTTCAAGCTATTCTGGGTTCGTTTTACCCCTGTCTTCGGGACCCTCGTGTTCATTTCTTTCTTTTTAGCAGACATGCAAACGACATTACTTGGTCTTTGCTGCGCCTTCTCAATTTTATAGTTTTTCAATTTAAAAAGGGTCTGCTAAGTCCTGGGTTTCATTTCGTTTTACCCTCCGCGCCCCCTGCATACTCCCATCTTTCCAGACTTATCTTCAGTCGCGCTCTCTGACTTACCATCATCCTAAAGGTTATGGGCTCCATTGTCTGTGTTTTTATATTTCTCTTCTGTTCATGCTCTGTGCGCAAGGCTTTATGGAGGAATTGCTCTAGCAATTGCTCCCAGTTGCACATTATAACTGGACTTAATGGAAACAGAGGGGCCAACAGTACTCTAGTTATTACTCTGGTTACTATTTGTATGTCTGTTCTCCTGAATAGGGATCAAGGCACCATGGGGAAACGTGGTCTGCGTTCTGAAACGGCCAAAGGGAAGCAGGTACAGCAGGAACAGGTGCCAAAGAAACGAGGAAGGAAAACAAACCAGGAGCACTTGGAAAATCTCGTAGTAAACTACATTCTGGGCAATTCCTCTCCAACCCGAATGCAAATTCGTGGCTGGGAAAGAGATCTGCAGGCAGACCCTGAAGACAACGAAGCTGAAGCTGACATTCTAGATTTCATTCACGACCTTGATAACACCCGAGGTCGCCTCAGTTTATTCAACCAAACCATTCATACATACTGGTTAGTGAAATGCCTTCTAGCTAAAGCAATCCAAAGTGCACATCCTCTAGAGTTTAAAGTGCAGCCAAAGACAGAACATTTCCTTAAAGATTTGTTGGAGAATATTGAAAGCCACCTGCAGCATATCAAAATTACCCAATATCAAGTAACTGATCGCATTCATAGAATGGATGATAGGATGGCACGTATGGAGAAGTCGCTTCAACAGATGCAACAAGTGGACATGCCTGGATCGCATGCTAAGGATCCAGCCCCAATTTCCTCGTCTGATGGATAGTTTTTATAGGATCTAGTTTTTTTGGAAGTATGTCAACTTATGTTATGTTATATGCTTGAACTTATTTTATGTTATCTGCTTGAACATGGTGAAGTAGTAGGACAACTAGTTAATGCGCTGTATAGGATAAAGAGACAATTTCAATTTTGGCAAGCGTTCAAAGCACTTAGACGGCCAACAGACCTGGTTTCCTACGGGAAGGTTGAGGCCAAAGTATAAATATTTTAATGTAGCCTGTCCTGCATTTATAAATAGAAAATAGAAAGGTACCACTTAACTTACAAAAAAAAAATTATTTGGAGTGATAAGTGAATTTTGAAGGGAAAGTAATTATTGTAATTTGAAGTAATGTTTTACTTTGAGAGAGTTTGACTCAATGTATATTCAGTTTTTGAAGACAATTTTATTCTAGAGTTTGCGAGCATGGGATTCTCATTGCTTGAGAAATTTCATTCACGATGTTGTGAAGCTGAAGGTTGATGTACTCAATACTTAATAAAGACATTTTTTTTTTCAGTGCTTATGTGTCCTAGATATGCCCGAAATTGAATAAGGAGATCTTAGGTACACCATGAGTACATTTTTGATGGCGCATGTTTTTTGGATTCATTTTTTATGTCTAGTTTTGACACTATCCTTGTAATATGGTACACATGAAGTACACAACTAATTAAGGAAATGCACGCACATAATAAATTCTCTTCAAGATCATCTAATCAAGCAAATTACATGCAATCAAGAAGCTACAACACATAAACAAGTTGTCAACATCAGCATTCAAAGACGATTCTACATCAAGATGCAATCAAGTTAATGAATTTGTCATCTACATTAACAATCACATACATCAACAACATTTGCATCAATTCAAAAACATTTTTTAGAAAATGCATTTGCACCATTTTTTTGTAAGAATCAACTCAACACAAAATTGTAACTTGCAAGTCATAATTTGTAAGTTAACTTATAACTTAAAATCAATTTGAGTTGAGTTGTAAGGGTGCATTCTAGATTGAAACCGACACCCAAGTTTTGAGTTGATAAGAGGTCAAGTGAGTCCTTTATGTTCAAATAAGTCATCAAATTCATTTGAACCTGTCATTCAAATCATTGTAAGTGTTTCTATTGGATGCATTTTTCGATAATATTCCACACCCTTATTTTTTCAAATAAGCTTAACCAAGTGAGAGAGTTCAAGGAAGTGCAAAGTGCAAGTGAACAAGTTCACAACATCAAATTAGCGTGAAACTAATTGAAGCAAGCATCAAGCGAGCGAGTTCAACTCTAAATCAAGAAAACATGGCATTCAAGCAACATTCAAATCTACATCAAGCGAGTGTGAGTTCTAGTATTCAATCATTCAAGTAAGCAAAGCAAGTTAGAGAGATAAAGCAAATTCAAAAGCAAGAGAGTGTGATAAATTAAATCAAGTGAGTGTGAGTTAAAGCAAGCAAGTTCCAGAGTTTAAGCAATCTAGCAACAACATCAACAAAGCATCCAGTGGGCATCATCAAATTTTCTAGAGGGAAAGCAAAATTGAAATCTTCAAATTCGCCAGTGGGCATCATCAACATTTTTTCAGTGGATAAGCGATTAGGATGTTGATTGAGAGAAAAGAACAAAGAGATATTTTTACCTTGCAGCTTAGCATTTGATGGAGTTGTCAAGTAATTTTCATAGATGAATCAGACTTGCAGTTGATTCATGTCTCTTCAGATTGGAGTTTTTTCAGCATCTAGATTTGGTGGTTTTTTGGGTGGTTTTTTTCTTTGAGGATCAACTCAACAATTTCAACATGAGGACTTGGAAATGGTTCCAAGTTCTTGCTTTAGAATTAGCATTGAGGGGGGGGAATGTTAGCCTTGCTCTCATATTAAAAAAAATTATAAGTCCAAAATAATTAAATTAATTAAAGTTGGATTTAATTCTTACTTTTCTAGATTGGGTTTGTTCCTCATAGATAGGAGTCAGTTTAGGTCTAGTTGGTTGAGAGATTCTCTCCAACTAGTTAGGCTCCTAGATTAGTGTATGGTTGAGATATTTTCTGAACCAAATTGTCCAAGATAGACGCGCTATCTTGAGATAAATATCCTCTTGTATTTACATTTGTATTATACACATTTTTGAATAATGAATGAGAGAGGAATAACGGTGAGGCTCTCGGGCCTTTTACGTAGTTTTTAACACGAACGAAATATCTACACACGATTCTTATAACAGAAAATAAACAATAGCAAACATAAAACATAAAAAGAAACAGAGATAAACACGGATATTTTCCCCTGGATCCCAAATCGGGACGACCAACTTGATTTTTCATTATATTCCTTTTAGTGTTACAACACATATATATATACATGCGGAGCATACATAAACGATCCATTAACCCTGGATTAGAACATAGCAGAAAGTAGTTCCCTTGACGGATCTACAAAAATACCGGGGGCAGAAAACCATCGAACCCCAAAACCATGTGCAAAACCATGCACAAAACCATGGGCGGATCCACTTTATGAAGGTGAGTCACTTTAAAAAACAAATTTTGGCGGGGCGGCTCTGCCCGGCCCCAACGGTGGGGAGGCTTGCTTCGCCCCTCGTGACCCCCCGGCTCCGCTAGACGCAACATACGGCGCGCGGGGCTAATCGTGGAAAGGGCTAACACATACCCAACATTCTCCCACTTGTTGTTTTTCTTTCCACGGGGGGCCACGGGGAGAGCTTAGTCATTTGGCCAATTCTTCAACACCCATTGTTTCTCTACACCAAGAGAACACGAGTGCTCCACGAGACTTCGTCGATACATGCAACATTCTTCAAAGTGTCCACCTTTACCGGCCAACACCCTTTTAGCCTCAACCATATCTCTAACAAAGTGATATTGAACATCAATGTGCTTTGTCTTTGAATGATAAAAGCGGGGTTCTTAGCCAAGAAAATTGCACTTTGGCCTATCACGGTCTATCCTTATAGCTTCTTGTACCAACCCCATACTTGAACACAATCTCTACAACCAAAGCTGGCTTCCTTGCTTGCCGCGGTGGGTACACTGTGATACCTCTTGTAGTTGAAAGCGCCACTACGAGCTGTCTTTTACTCATCCAATTGTTGCACCTCCAAATAGGCTAAACACATACCCACTTGTAGATCTTCTTTGGTCCCGGATCTCCCGGCCAGTCTGCATCAACAAAACCACGGATGTCCAACATTCTTTCCAATCTGGTCTTCCCTGGTAGCACAAGCCATAATCAACAGTGCCACGTAAATATCGAAAACCCGCTTCACTGTTGTCCAATGCTCCTTCCCTGGGTTTGACATAAACACAACCAATACTCCCACTGCATGTGCAATGTCTGGTCTAGTACATACCATTGCATACATCAGGCTACAGACTATTGCATACATCAGAATAATGAATGAGAGAGGAATACAGTGAGGCTCTCAGGCCTTTTTCTGTAGGTTTTAACCCTGAACAGAAATATCTACACACGATTCTTATAACGAGAAAATAAACAATAGCGAGAGCATAAAACATAAAACGAGATAAACACGAGATTTTCCCCTGGATCCCAAATCGGGACGACCAACTTGATTTTTCATTATATTCCTTTTAGTGTTACAACACATATATATATGTGGAGCATACATAAACCCCAATCCATTAACCACCAGTTAGAACATAACGCATCAGTTCCCTTGGCTTAGGATCTACAAAAATACCGGGGGCAGAAAACCATCGAACCCCAAAACCATGTGAGAGAAACCATGCACAAAACCATGGGCGGATCCGCCTATGAGTGAGTCAACACAAAAAACAAATTTGCAGCCGGGGGGCGGCGCCGGACCCCAACGGTGGGGATTGTAGCCCCTCGTGACCCCCGAGTCGCCGACGCAACATACGGCGCGTGGGGCTAATCGTGGAAGGAATATAACACATACCCAACATTTTCGCCATGTGTATATTTTGTTTATGTCTCTAATAATTTAGTGTGTGTTTATTTTGTTTAAATCCTTCAAACCTACTACCAATTTCTTGTTTTGTAGGATTCCACATCCCCTTCACTCTTAAATCTCAATCTCAACAACGAGAACCGGTCGTTGGTGCTTTTTATGATTTCCAACCTAGGTTATTACATCGGATGCACCTAACAAAATCCTTAACGATATCGGCCTTGCAACAATGCTTGTAGCACGGGGGAGAGTATCACAAGGCACCTAAGGGGGCTACGAGAACGAGTTTTGCGGTGAGAAAGGGCTAAGGGTTCGGTCTACACCATTTTCCTCCGCACCTAACTTCCCAATTACAACTCGAGACATTCATGGAAAATTGAGGTAATTGCAACATATCATCATCAACGGAAAATTAAAATAAGGTGTACACTACATATTCCTACAAAATCCTTAACTCGTCCATCCATACATCTGCGGTAAACAACATAGTTACCCGATCAGCGAACTTTCTGGAATTACCCATTTTTTTTGGGTAGCAAAAAAATCGTCCAGATTTTGAAAAATGTTCATTCGGAATAAACCTTTTTTTAGCATCTTTTACACTTCAAATTTTCTTATGTATCGAAGTATGAACATTTTTTTTAAATGTTAGTGATTTTCATGCTAATTTTGAAAATTGTTGATGCGGCATCAACAACTTTTTTAGAGGCTTATTTTTTACACTTTAAATTTTCTAATATTAAGTGTGAATAATTTTTAAATCTTAATTATTTTACCATTTTTCAAGTTGTTTTATTCATCCTCTTGTTTTTCGTCCTAAGATGTTTATTTTTTAAGGGTTTTCCAAACATGCGTTTTTTTATTTTTTTTGCGATGTTTTTTATAATAGAAAATTTTAATTTCCCCTTTTGCAATGTTTTTTATAATGAAAATTTTAATTTCTTTTGCAAAGTTTGAAAAAAAAATAACATCAATATTTTGAGGTTAGGATTTTTTTATATATTTATATATCATTAATTAATACTTCAATATACATAAATAATTATCACTAAAAAGTAACAATTTTAAACACTCGACAAAAAATACATATTTTGCATATAGATATAATTAAAAAAATATATGTATTTCGGGACCTTTTCACTAAATCGATATGTTAAATAAAATAAAAAAATTATGAAAATTTGAAAAAATAATAAATTTTATGAAATTTTTATAAATTTTATATTCAAAGATGATGACATTTTAAGTTTTTTTTCCAAAAAAAATGATTCACATAAGATTTAAAGTAAAAATAATCAAAAACAAATGTTATAAAAATAGAACATACAATTTATAAAAAATAAATAAAAATAAAAACATAAAACGTTAAAAAAATACAATTATATATATATATATATATATATATATATATATATATATATAACGAAAAAAAACATTAAAACAATATTTTTTAAATTAACCAAAACAAAACATTAAAAAAAAAATTAAAAATAAATAAATAAATAAAAACATATTAAAAAAAACAAATTAAAAAATCTTTAAAAAAAATTAAAAACTCTTAAAAAAACATAAATAATAATAATAATAATAAAACAATTAAAAATAAAAACATTTTAAAAAAACTAAACTTATAATAAAAAAAATTGAAACCTTGCGACTTTGGCTTGGGAACCGGGGATGTTGCATTGTGCGGGCAAGTCGATTAGAATCGACTTGCCCACTGGCTCCAAAGTTCCGGTTTTTTTCCTTTATAAATTTATTTTTTTTAAATGTGTTTTCTTAATGTTTTTCAAATTCAAACAATTCATCTCACGGGGGCATTAAGTGTAGGAAAGATAGTTAAAGGCATAAACACGGACTAATCTATGTCAAGGCGGTTGTAATGACCACAAATGAGATATACTTAGGAAATCCCCAAGACGGAGACAAGGATAATGAAGATCTCATTCTAGAACCAAGTTGAACTTAGGAAAAGAAGTCCAAAAGACAAGGAGGCAGACAAAGAAGGAAATGGAGCAATCATTAGGAATTAAAAAGCTATTATTAGAGAGATAGAGTACCTAACACGAGAGATAAATAAGGAATAACTTCCTGGATCCTCTTCTCGAATTGTTGTGGTTTCATGGTGTAAATTTCCTATGTTAGGATTCAGATCTGCGAGTATTATTGATATTATCATTTTAGTGGAAACTTGGGAGCATGACGAATATAGGGTCCCTCACCTTAACGGTTTTCACTCTTTGGTTAGCTTGGAATAAGAAATCCTCTAGAAGAGGTTTTGGTGGTATAGCCTATTATATTAGGAGTAATGTTTCCTCTCACATCCGACTTCATAAAATCGACCCCTTCAATCAATACATTTGGATCGAGATCTACGATTCTACAGCTTGATAGGATCTTTCTTGCAATCTGTTATTTCGCCCCTATCTGACTCTACATCCTATAAGAAAAACAACCTAGATAAGAATTTTCCTTTCAATAACTTAGAAAAAGGAATCTACAACCTAAGGAATGAAGGTAATATCCTTTTTCTTGGGGTTTTAATGGTCGAACTACTACTAACCAAGTTATTATGCCTGGTAACAACTCTAACACGACCTATTGTGGCTTGACGAGGATGGTAACTTAGCTACTAGATTCGAAGGAAACTCTAAATACATCATCGAGAACTTATTAGAGGCATCGATCTCCTCAAACTTTGTAGAACCCAAGACCTAATCATTTGTAATGGTAATAACAAGTGGCCTCTCTCGAATCATATGACATATTTCCATGGGTTGGGAAGTAGCGTCATGGATTATGTGATTTATGAAACCCATGTCCTCAACCATATTACAAACTTTGAGAGCTACTTAAGGTTAGAGCACGACTCGACCACATACCTTTGTATTTATCCCTCAATCTTGTTATACATACCACCCACATGTAGGAGACCGGTGAAAGCAAAATACACATTCGCTTCAATAAGTAATGTTGACCTTTTCTTAATGGATTAAGAAAGGGATTTAGGCTCACGACTTATAATAACAACATTGATCAAATCTATTACCATTTTACTACTATCCTTTCCTACCATTAACAAGTTCTCATGGGACATCATATAAAGCGAGGAATAATAGAACTTCCAATCCTTGGTATAGAAAAAAGGCGCAAAATTGCCAAGAAAGCGATCGAGAGATGCCTTTAATGAAATAATTAAGCTCAGAATATATGTATATACAAATCTCTCATCAAGAGGAATAAGTTTTCATATATTAATAAGAGACAAAACATCTTCTCCACCTTTCTAAAGTTGTGCCCATAAATTTTGGCGGAATGTGCTTCTTTGTAAAACTAAAGATAATCATTTTATCCCCTTAGAAAGTTGGGATAACTATATTAAGAAGTTGTATGACTCTCCGGACACCATGGGCACCCTCTTAAACACTCCTATTAAGGAAGATATATTTTCTCTACCGAAGACATTGAGTTTGGGATTAATAAGCTCGTTAATGTGAAAGCTAAATATATTGAAGGATACCAAGTTGCGATCTTTAAATGGGAAGATCTATCCTCATTCCTCATCTCCACAAGCTTCTCGATTTGGTTGCAAAGCATGGCTTCCTTAAGATGTGGATGCAAAGCCTTATTGTGTATATCTTTAAAAATGGGGACAAAAGTGTTCCCTGTAACTGCAAGGACCATTATGATTAGCCACATTCTAGCCAAGCTTTATGGGCTCATTTTAGAAAAAAAGCTAAGCCTTTGGCTTGAGAGGCCTTTGTAAAGGAGCTAAGGGCAAGCTAGTTTTAGGAGACATGACTCAACTATTGACCATCTTATCACTCTGAGGGTCATTGTAGAGGAATGTAGCAATAGTAAAACCGATCTCTTTTGTTGTTTTGCGAACTTTAGAAAAAGCTTTTGACATTGTCCCTTGAGATAAGCTGCGGGAGAGACTTGAAGAGATCATGGTACCCCTCTACGAGTAAAGGGATTGTTGTGATATGCCTCTACGAGACTATGATTATACCAACGAAGGGTGGTCTAAAGATATTAAATGCAATATTGAGGTTAAACGAGGCGTCCCCTATCCCCTACCCTTTTTGGTATTTACATATATAAGCTAGAATAGTGTCTAGAAAGCTGCGAGTTGCAAGGGCAAGGCTCGTTAATCTGTCAGATTACTCTTCTCCTTTATCTTGATGATATCGTTCTTCTTGAAAAAATCCATGATGACCTAGACAACCAACTTAAGACTCTTCATGTCCTCTTTGCTCCAAGATGGTTATTAAATTTAATGCGGCAGACTAAAGTCACGATCATTAAATCCAAAAATATCACCCATGGTATTTTTGTTTATGATAACCATTATCTAGAGAAATTTTCTTCTTATAAATATTTTGGTATTGACTTTCCTCATCACCTCAACTGGAGATTATACCATCGAGAAAAGAATTATTAGAGGTTGGAAAGCTTATTATGAGCTTGAAAATAATTGTAAGTCGATCGATCTTTACATTTGGAGTAAAAAAAGGTTCCTCTTTGAGACTCTCGTCACCCTAGTATCTTATACATATGTGAAGTTTGGGGTTGAAGTATATCTAGAGAGTCATGGAGAAATATTGAGATGATCCAAAAGCAATTCATAACCTATAACTTCAACATCAATGGAAATACTCCCTATCATATCCTCCAGTCGGGTGGCATGTTCCCCATTGAAAGTACGACTATGTTTAGATATGATGTATAAGAAGAAGCTTTACAACATGGAATCAAGAGGCTCCCAAAAATTGCTTCTAACTCTAGTCAGAAACCCCCACCCAATGCCTCGAAGCACGGGTGGCATAAGGATGCTCGGTCTTGGATCAACCTTTGGGGATTAGGAGGAGATCATCATGGGAAGCAAGGATAGTATTAGAGATAATATTACATCCAATTTTAAAGGAAAGACGTGGGATGATAAGGAGTTGGATGGTAAAAGGAAGCTAAGATATTATAGAGGTGATCGGCCACACCCTTGATAACGAGAATTATCTCTCTATGTTGACCATTACTAAGAAGAAAATGAACATCGCTAGGATAAGAACTAATTATCATAGGCTTCGAGAGGGAGACAAGACGATGGTTTAATCCCAAAACTCCTTGGGATGACGAGAATTTGTTAGATTTGTGATACTAAGAAGTTGGAAGATGAAAAAGCACTTCCTCCTAGAGTGACCATCTCTTGCCCACATATGCTCCCAATTCCTATCATCAATCACACCTTCAATCTTCTTGACTTATTAAGCCAACCCAACTATAGTGATCTTAGAGCGCTTCTTTCCCTTCTCCTTGATCACGAAACAAGATTTTGAAGAATGAAAATTAGACTCTTTTCTTGAGATATGATAGACCACATTGGTCTTAGTGAACGTTATTATCATCATCATCATCATCATTATTATTTTAAAAAAAATTAATGTTTTTTAAAATAATTTTTAATTTTATTTTTTTATGTTATTTATTTATTTATTTTTATTTTATTTTCTTGTTTCTTTTCAATTTATTTTTTTAATGCTTTTTTATAAGTTTGATTTTTTTTTAATTATTTATTTATTTATTTTTATCCCATCAATATTATTTATTTATTTTCATTTATTTTGGTTAATATATATATATATATTTGAAATATTTTCTTTTTATTTATTTATTTATATTTTTTAACTTTCTTTGGTTTTTTTTTAATCTTTTATAAGTTTATTTTTATTTTATTTTCACATTTTTTATGTTTGTTTTTTTATTTTTTTATATTGAAATTTGTTTAGGTCATGCTTTTTAATTTTTTATGTTTTAATATATATATTTTATTTACTTGTTATTATTTTTTATTTTTTTCTTTTTTCCTTTTTTTCTTTTTTAGTTTTTTTTTTCAATGTTTATACATTCTGAACATATTTGATTGGATATATATGTCAAAATAAAAATAATGTAAAAGTAATAAGTCTAGGAGAACAATTTTTTTTTAATGGTGTACTTCCTTTGCGGTCGATATGACTCTAGAAACACAACTTAAACACAACTTTTTTTTTAGCGTAATCTCTGTTTTTTCCCATTCAATATGTTTAATAGAAATTCCAGATAATAAAAGAAGAATTGATTGACATGCGGACGGTAAAAAAATTGATATACGGGGCAAGAAATGATTGACATCTCTGCTAAACATCACGGATTCTGTCGTTCTCTCTTCGGTTCAATGCGTCAAATAATCCCTTCGTTACAAGGGCAGTGGATGCATCGTTGTTATACGGTGTCATCTAATTACAAGAGTCAAAGTTGATAGGTTGAATTTTGATGGGGTTGTTTGAAAATTTGAGTCGGTGCAAAACATGTGGGGGGAGTTGTATTTTAATGTTTGAAATTTGTGATGATCACATGTGTTGTTAATAAGTTGATTTTTAAATTTGGATCAATACACATAATTGTGAATAGGTTGTTAAGTTGTTGTATTTTTTTTAATTGGTTTAATCTTTTTGAAATGTTTGTTAAATTTTTGGTAAATTTGATATATATATATATTTTTTTTAAATTTGTCAGAAATTTAATTTAAATTTATTGGAACTATATTTCAAATTTGGCAATTTAAGTGCTTTTAAGATTTTTCAGGAATTAAATTTATTTATGCATATAAAAACAATTTTTACACATTAAAAAAAAAAAATGACTAAAAATTGTTTGGCTAGATCTTAGCCAAAAACTCTCCTCCACTTCTCAAATGTCATATAGTAAAGCATAGAATGAAGGAGCAAGAAGTGGAAAGATACCATCATTACTATGCCATTATGGGACAATTATGTAGGTGTTACTTTATGTTAGTGCAACTTTTTTTTTTTAAATTTTAACCTCCTATTACATTCTTTAAAAGATATATAGAAACTAAAATTTCCATATAATTCATTTAATTATTGTTTTTCACATTCCCCACACTACCGAATTGTTACTTTGCACCCTCTCGGTGTAAACGCTAGTTATATAAATAAATGAAATGAAATATATGTATTTCTGAAAAATGAAATATAGTTTTAAAAAACAATTTGCAAATTTCAAAATCTTAAAATTATTTACACAAATTTCCAAAAAAAACAAATGTTTTAATGTAGAGAGTATAAAAAACTCCAAAATCATATATAAATTAATTTGTTTTGTAAAATTATTCTCGTTATAACTAAATACATTATATAAAAAAAGACATTATATTTAATAAATTATTAATATGATAAATTTAAAATAAAAATAAATTAACACTTTTCATTTTCGAGGTTGTTTTCGGGTTTTTGGGGGGTTTTTTTGCTAGAGTTCTCATTTGAGGTAATAGTTTTCGTTTGATCGGTAACTTTGTTAAACAGTGATATTAAAAGAAAGCATAAGTCACATGCAAGAACAATGGAGATATGAAAACTCACCCTCTATTTTCCATTATCAGAAAAGGCGCCAATGTGATTACATAAGATTTTATGAAGGTTCCTTGACTCACCAACCTATATTTTCATCACAAACTTGCATAGTTACAAACTTATAAACTTCCATAGGTATAGAGTACCCATATCGCCCATGTCTTAGGTAGCTAACCAACAAAAACCTAAGCGAAACCCTACGGGAAAAACTTCATGAAGAACCCTTACCACTGATCGGCTTCTACCAATTTGTAAAAAATTACATTCATGCATTTAGCACGGATCATAACCCAATAAAAATCCCAATTACTAATAGGTGAATATGGTATTAGAAAAAATTACCTTACCCATGACCATGGGCAAAATTTAGTTTTTCTCCAAATCAGGCATTTTCCCATCTAACTACTCCTCCACATTTGTGTTATTACTAGCTGTGTGATTCTTCGCTTGTGCATTATTGTTACATTGCTTTGCCCTATCTATGTGGAGCTCCAACATGTTGTTTTCTACCTCCTATGTCTCGTGCACAACGATACTTTAAACTTGCCTCCAATAGGAGCATTTGTTTTACTAATGTACTACTTGATATGTGTTATGTCTCTCACAAAGTTTTCCCCATTCCTTCACAAGTCTACCATCGGTGACTCTGAGTGGAATCCTTCTACCTTTTTAGATTCTAGGTGCTTGGTGGATTTAACATCATACCTCAAACATAAACTCTTGTGTGATGAGTTATATTTTTGTTGAATTTTTCCATGTGCTAATTTCTTTCCAAGTTTCAAACATGCATTCCTTATGCATTAATTTAATATATTTCCAAAATGCATTACTATGGCTCCAAGTATCAAATTTTCCCTCATAATTCCATTAATTCTCCTTGGGTTGGGGGCTAAGGATGCTACTTGGTTCATTAACATATCTATCACTATATTTAATTCCCTAAGCACATGTTTGGCTTGACTTTCGGGAAAGGAGGATAGATTTACCACTTGATTCTCTTATAGAGGGAGTTTATCTTGGGAGTCTAAGGAGGTAATTTCAAGAGTAAAGTGTTTGATTGTATTGTCAAAAGTCCTTTGTTATGATAAGAGAGTTGATGGGAAATGATTTGGCCAGGTGGTTCCTTAAAGGAGGGCATACATTTTAGCTTGGTTGTTCATAACTTTCCCACCTCCATGAGTAGCATAGTTATATTTTTCCTTTGACACCATACGATGCAACCCCCCTCCTCACCACTTGCCAACCTTGGATTTTTTCTTAGAGCCCCATCAAAGCATAAGCATGATTGTTTTGAGAACATATCGAATCCTTGAATATTAATCCTTCGAAATAATTAATTTCCATAATTACTTTTGAAATGAAGAGGAATAGGTGGTGTTGAGAGGTAAATTAAGAGAGATTTGTCTTTCCTCAAATGAATCTAGTAGTTGAGTTCAATATGTTTGAAATTTCTTGTCTCATATGCTTTGTTTGGAAATTCTTTGGCTCTTTCAACTACCATTGTAGTGGGGGAGATATTTCTTGGGCACTACTCTATTTCTTGCTAGGAAGATCTTATAGCACACATATTTATAGGAGCCATCCACATCCTTTTGAGGAGGTTTTCCTTTAAATGAGGTTAGTTAATGCATATTCAAGGAAAAATAATAGCTATGATATTGATTCTAGAAATTTTATTGATTACTTGAGAGTCCTTCCATTAGACAGTCCCATACTTTCTTAGTGAATTCACAATCTAGGAACATGTGCATTATTGTTTCATTATTGGCTTGAAAAAATGCACATCTTGGTAGGTATATCCCTCAATTTAAAATATTTTCCGTTGGTAGTTTTTTTGTTCAAGTGTCTAGTATGGAATATGTTTATTTTGGAGGCCATCCAAATTCCAAATATTTAGCCAAATGCAAGCACGGGGAGGAGAACTAGAGGGGAAAAGTTGGTATTCATATCCAATTTTAACTTAGTACAATGAGTTCCCCCATCCTTGGCATCCTTAGCCTAATTTGATAAGGGATTACAACTAGCAGGGGCCATTATTAAATCGGAGGATTGGTGCCATATATGTGCCAGGAACAGGTAAAATTTTATTTATACTTTTCCATCCCTAATTTTGATTAGAGACAATATAGTGAGAACACCTTACTCGAGAAATCTAATGTTTTAGAGGATATAATGTAGGGATATTTGTTGAAGGGGGGACTTCCCATTGTGGTTTCCTTCCATGGGTTAATATTCTTTGCATTTCTATGGATCCATGTGAGATTTTCATGTAGCGAGAGGAATTGTAGCTAACATTAACTTCCATATATGGGAACCACCTTTTGATATGGGAGCTTAGTCTAGACATATTCTCCTCTCCCAATTAAATACTTTGATGTATTACTTGTTTCCACTAATCATAGCCTTTTATTTATCGGCCTCTATAAGAGCTTTCTCCCAAAGCCAAATTCATTAGAGAGGGATATTTTACTCCTAAGGCACCATTATTTAGTAGGGATTTCATTGTTTCCTAGTTTACGAGATAGGACCCTTTTGAATTTGTCTTGCAACCTTGACATAATAATATCCTTGGGTCCTAAGAAATAGCATTCCATGTACTCCCATGCATTGAGACTAGTGCTACTAAAAATTGGAAAATGGGAGGAAAATAAATCCCACCATTAATAGGACTAATCTCTTAGCGGGGTTGAGCCATTATGTTCCCCATTTGGAGAATTTTTATTCTAATTTGTCTAAGACATGTTGCCAAGAAGGTTGAGGAAAGGGATTTAAATTTATAGGAATTCCGAGGTAAAAAAAGAGGAGTCGACTCTTCTTGAATGGGGATCTATAGTATCATTTAAATAACTTATTTTCTTGAATTTTTAACGTACGAGTAAGTGGAATAATCTTCCTTTTGTTTATTAGGCCTTACGAGAAGCTTGAGAATTTTGATCACAGGACTTCATTAAATCTTTCTACTATGATTACAAAGGCTCTCCCCATAAGAAGGAGTATAATTGTCGAATTGAGTATGACTTACCTTCTTAACCTCTACGGCAATTTTAAGCTCTTGAAGATTGTTTGCCTTCTCTCATATTCAAGTTTCTCCAAGCTAGTCAACCAAGAGTATGTATAGCAAGGGAGGTAATGAGCATCCTTGGAGAAGAATTTGAGATGCTTTGAAAAAACCTATAGAGTTTCCATTAACCATAGGTGAAATTTAGGGAGTTGATGCGGCCTAATATATAAGCAATGAATTTTGGACTAAACCCATATCTAAGAAGGGCATTGAAGGGGAATTTGCACGTGACTCGGTCAAAGGAATTCTCCATATCTAGTTGAATATTCAAAGGAAAACAAATTTTAAAAAAGAAAAAAATATATATAGTTTTTATTTATTTATTTTAATATATATTTTTAATCATTTATTTTAAAATAAAAAAAATTGTGTGAAGTCAATATTGAAAACTCACAAGTCAATACTAGCAAACATTGTGATTTGGAAAGAGGTGAGACATCCTAAAGACCCATCTCATTAAATAATCCTTTTGGAATCCCACTCAAGGGGGATGCATATCCCCTCGAGCCTCATCATCCTTAACTAATTACAATTCTACCCTCACAGTTTTAAAAACCCAACCCGAACCTTTGAGGATGAAATACATTTTTTGACCATTAAGTCCACTCAAACTATATTTTTTTTTAAATTCTCTTTTTAAAAACCATTTTTAAAAAAAAGGAACGGATATGGTCGAATACGGTGAAGCACGCCCTCCCGATTAAATTTTTTAAATTAATTATTATTATTATTTTAAGCAATTTAATTTCAGGGTTTATTTTCTATTTCAATAAAACATATTTTCATTTTCATTTTCCTCTAGTTTGAGGTTTTTTTTTTGCTCTATTTATGTCTTTTTTTCTTTTTTAAGTTCACTAGCCTCACCCCACACACACATATATAGTTATATTTATATTGCGGCACTTTGTATTCATTATTAAACAATAATTACATAGTTTTCATTTTCATATCCCAATAATTAAAACATCGGGAAGCTAAATATCCTTAATTCCCACATAAAAAAAAAAGTCTCGGAGTGAAAAACACTCTTCAATTTAACAACATACAATACCACAAACATTTCACAAGCCGGCTTCACCATCAATTCATTAAAAAAATTAAAAACATAATGCCGGATGGCACTAACCAAAAGATGAAACACCATCGGGAAAGATAAATAGCAACCAAGACAGCTTCATCAACCTCTGCAAAATATTATTCGGAACCATATGTGTTCCCGGATTCGAAGCTTTTGTCAAAATACCAATATTGTCATTACTCTTTGAAAAGAAAAATAAATCGTGATAATGTGCCTAGAACCATAATAGGATTTAGAATGCCATAGTACGATATATTCATCAATAAATTCAATGTTGAGAGGTTCATCATGCATAGGGGAACGCTAAGAATAGGTCGAACTCAAAAAAATAACTCATGACTCCATAATTGGACTTAAAACAAATATGCCTAGAGCCAAATATAATAAAACCACCAAAGGATTTGTAACATGAAGGTGAAGGGGCCTACATGAATAGTTGAGGACTTCCAACATAGACCCACATATCCAAATACATTGTAGTTGTGACATTACTAACAATAGCACTTATGAGTCCTAAAACAACCAAATCGTAAACAATATATGCAAAATAACACATGGTTATTAACAAAAACAAAGTGTTGACCAATGAAAAGCATTGATTTGTATCCACAAGTAACTCAAAGACTTCTGACATCGAGAGCCATAATCGCACGTCTCCAACATAGAACTCGAAGAGGTCGTAAGATAAAAGGGTTGACCACAAAAACTCAAGGGAATCCATAGATACTCGGGAACATCAATATCACGACTACGCCATTGTGATTTCCAAAAATATTTGAGTGAGAAACTAGATAAATCTCCCCATTATAAACATGATTCCCGATGAACATTGTACTTTTAATTCAAAATATAATGAAGAAATCCACGAAGAGACCATACTTGAAAGAATGCATGCCAAAATTGATGACAAAAAGACATGAAAACCCACCATTTCTTGTCATGATCATAGGATATTGTAGTCGATGCCCCTCGGCACTATCATGCGGAGGATTTGTGAGATCACCAAAGGCGGAATCACTCACTAGAAAGTCTTCTACATGGACCAATCGAGAATCCAAATTATCTCGGCGGAGACCTTTAGTTTTGAAGCATCGTTTAATGTTCTCCGATGAAAAGAATACCTTTGTCATTCTCCACTTTCTTATCTTTTTTAAAATCAATCTTAATAGGGTGACCATTTGTTGATGTAAATCCAAATAATTCATAAAGTGAAGCCTCATTTTCTTGAATGCGCGAATCCATAACCATTTCATATCCCCTCCCACAAATTCGAATCGGGGTGGTCCCTGCCTCTTTACATTCAACAATAAAATTTCCTTCCTCGGCTCTAGAGGAACAACATCAAAGAAGGTACCAACATATTCATAGGAAAAAGGAAGAACCCTTTTATACCCTACATTGCCTCCCCCACCCCTCCTCTTCACTACGTCATGTCTAGGAGGCATGAGCACAATTGCAGGGAACAACGATGACGAACAGAAAGAAATTTTGCATAAAGTAAGAAGAAGGGAAAAGACGAACCGTGAGCTCTTGAAGCGAAAACTACTAAATCATCACCTAATTTCTACTTACATGAGAAAATTCAACAAATTCTCAAACTCGTCACAACCCAAAAACATGACACACTATATTCCCTGAAAACCATAACAAATAGTAAAAACTCCTTATGCACAAACATAACATAGAGAGCTTGTTACTTGTCACAGACATGTAACGCCATAACAAACAACGAGAATCGAGGCAAATTCGACATAATTGTAATTGCGAAAATTTACTCGAAATCGGAACAATTGGCGTTAAAGCTGTTAAAATACGAGAACAAGTAGAGACCCAATAATGCCCATTTAATAGCACTCACCCCTAGTTGGTGAGAAATCACCCATGAAATATATAAAGTTTTATTTTCAAAGCAATTTAGTTTCAATCATTTTTATTTGTATTTCAACAAAACATATTTTCATTTGCCTTTTAGTTTCGTAGTTTTTTCCTTTATTTATGTTTCTTTTATTTTATTTTTTTTATTTTTCCAAAACATAATAAAAATAAAATTTCTAGTGCTTCTACACCCGCTTAATTTAAATATAGTAATGTTGCAATGCGATCTTGAAAATGTCTATAGTACTTTGTAGAAAGTTGATTTCAAAGTTGTTCTATTTTTTCACTATATTAAAATAATTCTAAAAAAACTTTTAAAAAACTTGTCATAACCATAAATCTATCAAGTGTTTTACAATATAGTCAAGATGTTGTTAAACATATTATAAGATGTTGTTGAACATATGACTTGAAAATACCATTGAATATACGAAATTAATTGTTATATCTCCAAGTATATTGTAATTCGTAAATCTCTTAAATCAAAGCTATCTTAATTTAGCATACGGCAAAAATTAGCAAGTAAAACAATCTTATTCACATTTAAATCATCAATCGAGAGATGCTTGAAAAGTGTATTTAGTTATATGAAATTTAAATAATCATTATGTTTTTTTCTAAATTTTACATGGTGACTAAATTACTATGCAACATAGAGCTTATTATTTAACTTTATTATGTTTATTTTTACATATTTTTTAAATGTGTAAATGTTCAACTCATATATATATATATATATATATATATATATATATATATATATATATATATATATATATATATATATATATCTTGTAAATTAATATTAATGATTATAATTTAAAATGAAGTTGTTTATTATTATTATTATTATAAAATAAAATTATAATTTAGTTAATTTATATGTTTTTGATGATATAAGATATATTATAAAGTATGTCTTAAAATATTATTTTGAATTGATAATATCAACTAATAATGTTAAATTAAAGCATACGATTAGTATTATTAAATTTGATAAGTATGACATTTTCAAATTTAAATTTGTCCTCTTTTTTTAGAATGAAACATATAAATGTTAAATTTGTTAATGTTGAAATTCTACTATTCTAATTATGATTAGAAATTATTTATATTTTATGTTAAATTTTATTTATAAGAACATATGCCATTTATTAAGGTGTTTAGTAATACTTACCAATATAATGGTTGCTTTTGAGTAATTTAAATATTAATCTTAATTACAATAACATAACTAAACCAAATAAATAAAATATAAAATTTGACGCAAAAACAAATATTTAGCTATTAGACATACAAAATTTTAAAAGTTTGGAAAACAAGTAATTAAATATAAATTTGAAATTTTTTTTTTTTTAATTAACATGGTTAACAATAAAATAATAAATCTACGATTCTTATGTTTAAAAAACAAAGTAGAAAATGAATTTAACAAAGTAAATACCGGTCACGCAATGATGGTTAATATATAAGCTTTCGACCACGTTGTGATGAGAAAATAAAAGTAAAGTTGGAAAAGCTAAAGGTTAATTTAATTATACATGCAAGCATGAAGGATAAGGATTGATGCCAAAAAAAGTAAAAGTTATTACATCATTATTGTAACGGGGGAGTATCTTTTACATTAGAAAACTAAAGATTAATTCAATTATATATGAAAACACATACAAGATAGGAATTGGTGCGAGAAAAATGTAAAGTTATTCATCATTATTGTAACATAAGTATGCTTGACATTGGTGCGGAAAGAGTAAAGGAAGTTAAATAAGCGACGGAGGATTCATGCTTTGGGCGATTAATACAATGGGGGATTCAAGGGATTCAAAGAACATAAAGCACTTGAAAACATGAAATAAGGGGGATTCGAATATGTTCTTGCCTCTTGTTTTTGTACTTAATAACACGGTGTTTCCAACCCCTTTTGTCTTCTCTAACACATGACCAAATTAGACACTGAGCTTGAGTCAAACAATTATGTCAAAATTATTATAACTATTATTAATAAATTAGAAACTTATTTTGAAGTTGTAGTTGTGAGTATTGTTATCTTTATTGTGCATAAATTGCAATCGGTAAATAGAAAGAAATTAGTTTCCGCTATGCATATTCACTTCTCGGAAGTTTCCATTTTGAATTCACTTCTCACCATTTCGGTTGAACATATGGTAAAAAGTTAGATGCAATTATTTTCACCATTTCCACTTTGAACACATGGTAGCATTTGGTTTTTAAAGTTAGATGCAATTATTTTCACATTAGCATGAGTGAAATAAACATATGGGAGTATGGCCCTGTATTTTTTTCCCTATCAATTACGACAAATTTTGGAAAATAAGATAAACATATTATTATGGCCTAACGTTTTTTCTCACCCAGCTCAATTAAATCAAATTTTGGAACATATAATTCTTGCTATTGACATTATAAATGCATTTAGGAAATCTTTAAATAGGTTTATAATATTCAAATATTTAATGTAAAGAGAGGCTATTCATATAAACATATATGTATTAAGTCTCAAAATATTTGTAAATATGCAAGGAAAAACTCTATGCCTTAAAAATACATACATTAAGTCTCGAAGTATTGTTATTGACATTATAAATGCATTTAGGATATCTTTAAATAGGTTTATAATATTCATATATTTAATGTAAAGAGAGGCTCTATTCCTTAAACATATATGTATTAAGTCTCAAAATATTTGTAAATGTCTAAAGGAAAAGCTCTATGCCTTAAAATACATACATTAAGTCTCAAAGTATTTGCAAATACACAGAGGAAAGACTATATGCCCTTAAGATACTTGTACTAAGTGCCAAAAGATTTGAACATAACCGGTGATTTTTGTTCATAATTTCTACGGAAAAACTTTGTTGTCATATGTGCATTTGTATGCTTTCTTGTTCTAGCAAAATTTTGAGACATGTTGTAAGTTTAGAGAGGAGGATCCAATCGATAAAATACGGTACAAAAATTGAAAGAGCATTGGAGCAATTTAGTTAAGATGTGTTCTTTTTGTAGCTAATGTGTAGAAGTGATGGGGCTACAAAGAAAAGAAAATTAGTACAAATCTTGCTATTTTGGATAACATAATTTAAAATGCATATATTCGATTTTTACTTGAAAGATGAGATAATTAGAAGAATACCTAGCTTTGGTACGACTTCCATTGTTGTCAACACATTGGAGCTCATTGTCTTCGTTGATTGTAAATGTACCATTTATTGCTTGTTTCTTTTGAACATATTCTTCAAAAGACAATTGTGCTAGGGCTGAGAGTAATTTTTTCAAGAGCAATTTTGTTTCGATGCAACACGCAATTTCTTGTTGTTAGACTTGATTATGTAATTAAGACAACATGAATAGAAAAAGAGGAGGATTTTATTGCACTTAAGAGAGTTCAGCATTGTGTCCTTTATCAGGTTTTGTAGAGGGTGGTATTGGTGAATTGCATCCAAGACAAAGTGGTTCAAATGGCGTAGAGTAAATGCTTGCGAGTTGTCAATGTTCCTTTTGTACGATTTCAATAAGGAGGACAAGTAGTATATGTCAAAATGGAAAGAAATGAAAAAACAATTGCATATGGAGAAGTAGAGGTATTGTTCATGTGTACTTACGAGGAAGGAGAACGTTAGAGGGCTCAATTTTCTAAGTTCTTATGCCATGCATTCAATTTTTTGATGAATGTTGATTGTGTTGTTCGAAGTGTTCTTTCTTTGACATCTTTCCTATTTATTATGTTTTTTAATAACATAATTGGAAAATACCCTTTTTGCAATTCTTGTTCAATTTCATTGTAGAGTGGTGCAAATGTTTCAAATAACGGCAAGCTATGATAGAAGACAAAAAATTATTTTTGTCAAAGATAGTGAAATTGAGGATGGAACTAGCAATATAAAAACAATGAAAAGTAATTTATGTTATCGTTGCTCTATTTTCATCAAAATTTCCATTAATTTGCAATGTATGTTACAAACCAATCTTTAAATGCGACTATGACAGCTGAAGCAATTGTTCCGGTGGATATGTTTACGTATTTTTTGTAGTTGTTTCTTGTTGTATACGGAATGGTGTAATCTTTGCAAATTGGTGGTATGTTTTGTACGGTACTTGATTCGGTTACTTGATAGAATCCAATCATTCCACTTTGCGGTCATAATTTGTTTTCGGAAGAATTTTAAAAATTTTAATTGATATTGCTTTTCTAGTGATATTTTGTTCATGTTCTTGATGAGCTCGAGTTGGTGTGGACAATGTGATTGTCATGATTCCTTCGACATCATCCGTCTGCCACGTAGTACTTGTCATGCTCGTGGACTTTAGTGTGTGCTATAAATGACCATGACATATCCATTGAAAATTTTTCCGAGTTTGCGAATGTTTAGTTCTTCAATTGTAGCCGGAACCCCAAAGATGATGCTTTCCAATGTTGTGTATTGATGATGTTGATGTAGCAAAAGACACGAGTTAGAAGTAAAATATGATGTACGTCAATATAAATTCCATGTTAATGAGGCTATAAAAATTTGTTTTAAATGTACTTACTTGTTTCATTCGGTTGCGGGGGATGTCTTGTTGTTTCTCTATTGTAGCTTGTTCTTTAGAGGTACAACGTGACGAAGACGAGAACATCATTGAATGGTGAGCTTGAAGGAATTTGAATTACTAAGAGAGTGTAGCACTATAGAAACGTGTAAATCCATATGATACGGATGCAAGAAAGTTGCGACAACTTGAGAAATCCTGAGATTTACATAATGCCTTAAAGCTATTTATAAAACCTCAAACTAGGAATAGTAACAAACATTTGATATAGTTGTGGTATTTGTACGGTGAAATTCACTTGAATGTGTCAAAATTTCCAATGATATCTTGTGTGTGACTTGATATATCATTATTTTGAGAAATTTAATATGAAATGAATGTTTTTGATACAAACGAGAGACTAATCAATTGTATACTTTTGGGGTTTAATTCTGTAAAGTGAAATCTAGATGAAAATAGCTTCCAACTCGGGTCTTGACTCGGCTTATATCCTTCTTATATTTTCACACAACATTTGGTTGTGTCATACCACAATGAGAATGAAACCTCGGTGAAAAACTTAATTCTCGGTGAGCCTATTGGCTATTTCGTAATCAATGCGGGTATTTCGGTATTTTGTCTTATTACAAAATTGAATTGATACCGAGTACGAAATGTGGATGTCAGAACCCCTTTGTATCGAAATTACCCTTAGATTGCACGGGCGTATTATGGCCTACGCAATGGGTACGAATTTATTGATCGAGGCATGAAGGTTTTGTTGATATTAGTAAGCGGCGAGGGCCAAAGTAACATCGTGATTATTGAGCGATCACATTCTCATAGTGGCGTAGGAGGTTTGCATTGGATGCTTATGAATTTTCTAATTATCGCGGTATTTCAACTTTGATTTTGCTCATGGTTATTGGGGGCACTCAATATTAGCTTTCATGGTTATGGTTGTTGGCCTTGCCTTGGTTATCCCAACAACTTCCCATTCTGCATAACAGAAAATCGAGGCAAGAATGGAGCCTGCTTTGCTTTTTTTGGGTTTGAATTAATTAGCACAATGGGTTTTAATGATGTTAATGGGTTCCTTCACAAATGGTGACATTTTAGTCAGATTTTATCTTATATGGTGTGAAGTACGGAGGAGAAGTATCTTGCAAGATATGTATAGGAAATTTTCAAATTGGAGCAAAAGAGATTCATATGGGTCAAGGTCGATCTCAATGTTCCAATTCCCATCACATCAAACCAAGACTCCTCCCTATTCTCACCAACCCGAGGAGACTAATGTAAGGAAATTGCAATGATGAAATACTTACATATGAGACAAAATGCAAAGGTTGGAGGAGTAGAGACCTCCAATAGTATAATTGAGGTCAGCAAGCCCTTAATCTGAGGAGACCGCGATTATTGAAAATTTGAAGTTGTCGGTGTGGGTTGTAATCTCCTAAACAATGGTGAGAATACGCATGTGGCGGGGAAGGTGTATGATATGATGCTTGTACATGTTTTTATTACTAAATACATGCCACATGGCTTGAATGGAAATCCATTTGGTTTTAAATTTGAAATGGTGAAAGCACCAATACTTGGCCACTCGGGCACATAACCATAAAGATCAATAAAAAATGTATGGGGTATGGGACTTACATCGCAATTAAAACATAAAACCAAGGCACATCGAGTTCACCAAAGTCGGCGGTGGCATTCACAAACTTTAAGGACTTGTAAGTTTATTTTTCCATAGGCTTGAAAACAAACTATGGGTAAACAAAAACAAAACAAAAAACACCAATATTTTAATATCTATTAAAATTAAATTAAATTTCTCTTTTTCTAAAAGGTTTCAAAAACAAACTTATTGGCAAACAAAACAAAAGGGGCGTTGTTTGTTTTGTGAGCGACTTACGCCTTTGACTACAATCGGGTGATTAATCGAAGTGTGGTTGTGGGAAAAAGGAACGAGGCAATGGTTTTATGAACGAACTAATGAACCCATCAATAAATGTTAGATGACCCGGTGGACTTGGTCTCCAACCCTATGGAATAGATGGAGCAGAAGGAATCATTTATGTGCTACTTTTCCTTTTTCCAATAAAATGAGGGGGAATTTTCTATGTTGGTACGTGGGGGAGCTATTGTCAACTTTGCAAAATGATATTGACATGTCGATGTTTTAATGGTAAATCAATGCATATAAGAAAAATAGCACCAAATGTAATTCATTTTTTTGAGCGTTTCTAATTTAATAACTATTAATTTGTCCCAGTTTTGTTGAGTAGATATTAACATAGGTTATCCTTTAAATAATCATCTTTCATACTTTCATTACGAAATTGAAATTCTTCACTTCTAATAGTGGCAATAGATTTATAGATACGAACAAAAAAAAATATTTAGTGCAAGGAGGAAGTAGTTGAAAACAAAAAGGATGTAAAGCTAGAACTATGAATATATATTCCGGTTGATGCAGATGATCGGTTCAAAGTCAATTAAACATAGAGATACCTCTATACATATGCATTGAAGAATAAGTGAGTTAGATGTAATAAACAAACCTGGATGTGTTTGTTTGTTTTGTGTGAAATGTCTTTGAAACTTTGACTCATTGTATACAACAATAAAACTACGCAAGACATACGATTCCAAGTCAAAATGATAGAATTGTTATGTAAAAAGAAGCAATTCCATGTGTTAAAGTAAATGTTTTTTACTAATATATTTATTCACATGTGTTAGAAAAGAAGTAAATGTTTTATTTTTGTTGAAGCTTATGTGTTATTTGTGACATTGTTAAACGAGATACAATACAACTTTCAAAAACTTATTCGAGAAACAAATTAAAAGTATCATTGGTAATAATACTCACTATTGATTTCATTTTTGGCATAATAAGGACGTGACTAGGCAAGTGTGGTGATATTGACTAGAAAAGGCACTAGACTAGTTTCATTTTTCACTATGTTTTTGTTGTATTATTTCTATCTCACGATTATGAGACAAATAGTATCATGGTCGGTCCAATATGTATCTAACTTTGAAATTTTTATAGCTACAAGTTATGTTTGACCATATGTGATCAATGATTGATATTAGTTGATTGTTATTTGTGTATAAAAGAAAATGAAGGTTGTAATTGTACATATAGGATCTTAGTTTGTTTGTTTTATTGTTTCTTTCAAGCATATTTATGTTGAAATCCCCAAACTGATAGCTGTTATTTGATACGGAATATATCTTTTGCATAATTATTTCGAAAGAAGGTGCAATGTATCGCTCAATGTTGCATATGGTGCAACATAGACATTGAGAACTATAATATCCATGTCTCATGAACAATCATATTTGCTATTGTAGCTTCAACGTTTTTCTCTTCAAAGTGCATATGTTTCAAAATCTTTGTAATTTTTTTGATACAAATTAACCAAAGCATGTTTACTATTATTTGATATGCAATTGAGTTCTTCAAGTCTTTTTAGTAACATTGATTCTTTTTAAAATTTGTTTCTTGTAAACATAGGATGCCGGATTGCATTAGATCATAGTCATTTAACAAATCATCAATATGTATTTGTAAAAGTTGCGGGTGTTTAAGAAAGAATTGAAGTGTATTCTTTTGTTTCTAATAACGAATAATTGTAGTCTAGTTGCCACTTTGCGTTTTTTGTAAACGTTCCATTTCAAGAGAAATTTTGTGTTTAGCTCGGAAGTTTTATTTCTTAAGTGGACTAAGAAAATACAACGATTCTATGTTTCTTACACGGACAGTTGTATACACTAATCCATGGTGTCGTATTCCTAAAGGATCAAATGCAAGATTGTCTAGTGTTAAGCCTTGTGATACGTAGCAGTTGTACGTGCACATGCTAGTTGGAGTAGATTGTTTTACGGTTTCAATTTCCACAATTTTGTAATAAATGGCTTTGTTATTACGCAATATGGGAGTCAATATTTACAAACTTGTTGGCTATATAGAAAATAAAATTTATGTGCTTGTCGACGCCCAACACGTTCATCATAGAATTTGATCCACATTATATCAAAATTGTCTAATTTAAAATATGCTTTAATGATACCATACGCATAGTTGTGGTAGTATTGTAAGGTCTTAGTTTCCTACATATGTTTCAACTAGCATGTTTAATTTTAGGACAATCTGTGAAGGCAATGTTGCTATGTGTGCATGAGATGGTATGTTTCCATGGTTTCTTCTTAGTAATCAATTGCATCAATTACAATTTCATCACCGGGAACAACGAGATAACATTTTCTTGTTGTGTGACGTTACATCCTATTCACAAAAATAGATAAGGGAAAGTAGGATCATTAGGAGCATTTTGAATACAATTTCTATTGAGGTAATTCAAATCATCTTCTTTTTATTATTTGTCGCATCCTATTCAAAAGTCATATCTTATTGGCCCATCCTATTTAAAAACTACTTTACGCTGCTCCCACGCTCTGCTGTGACTTTCTACCGAGATTTGAAGGTCTGGTTGCTCGGCTCGGATTCTTTGGAAATTTCTTGGGAGCGCTCGAGCCGACCCCGGTGCTTTCTTCCGCCTCTTGGTCCTCTTTTGCAGGTTTCGTTCTGCGGAAGCTCGCTCTTCTACCTAGCTTGCTGTTCTGTCAAATTGGTTTCATTGCTACATTACGCGAGTGTTTCGTTTTACGGAAGCAAGTCTTCGCCTGCGTTGTTCTTCCCGTTGGTTTCATTGCCTTATTGCGCGATGTTCGTGGATGGCCTCGTGACTATCTCTGCGTCCCCGGCAAGGTCTGATCGGGGTGATCGTTCTCCATGGAGGCCATTGGGGGCTTTGTCTCCCCCCTGCGCATGGGAGGTACGAGGGCTTTCAAATCCTTAGTTGCATACGGAACAAGAGACCTCCCTGCGAGACTGCGAAGAAGTTCGTATGAAAGATGGATTCAATCCCAACAGTAGCTCTCACTGAAGAAGATACTTGGGCGCACGAATACGCGGTCGAAAGAGGTCTCATAGGCCGATTCACGGGCCTGCAGCCCCTCGCAAAATCGGTTGAAAAATGGACTCAGCTGAAACCTCTCATTAAAGAGGTCGAAAGCTACTTCGTCGGTAAGGGCTACTTTGTTTTTGTCTTCGAAAACTCGGATGATAAAGGATTAATTTTTAGAAATGGGCCTTATTTCATGGGCCCTCGGGAGCTTATACCTAAACAAATGGTCCTAGGACTTTGACCCAACTCGGGACGTTCCTTCGAGTGTCCGGTTTGGGTTCGGCTACCCCACACTGCCTCTCCATTGCTGGAACCACAAAACCACACGGATCATAGGAAATGCGTTGGGAAATTACATAGATCAAGGCTGCTAGGAAGGATCGGTATTCATGCACGCATACGTAGTGTTGAAGTAGATGCGGAAGAAGGGTTGCCGGAAAGCAATTAAACTCATTGTAAGTTTGGGTGGACATATGTACAAGAGTTGGACTATGGCTTGTTGCCTTTTAAATAGTACGGTTTCTTGCCATGGCCACGGCCACTTTGCCAAACAACGCAAGAAGAAAGGCGGAGGAACAAGGTGACAAACAAAATGAGGACGATGGATCTTAGTGCGGAAAAGCGCAAACACAAAAAAAGGTTCGGGAAAAGGCAATAAGAATGGAGAAACCGAGCGGACAAAAGAAATCAAGAAGAGGACGCAAATCCAAATGGTATAGAACGTGAACGCGGATCCACCAAGTTAACTCAACGAGGAGAATGAGGAGCAAGAAGAAACTACACCTCCAATCAAAGAGAAGTGGAAGGCTATACGAGAGAAAGACCAAACCAAGGCAGTCCAACAAACCTATCATATCATGATATAACTAGGAAAAAACCAATGGAGAGCTCGGACACATCGGAGGAGGCGAAACCTTCGAGCCTCGAAGCAAAAAAAAGCGAGGGGAAGAAGGAAATCCCGAAAGGAAAAGGAGGAGGAGGCGGAAAAGGCTCAAAACACAAGGAAGCCGACCTACAATAGAAATGTCTGTTAGAGCGAAAACACCGGACCAAGGCCTTCCAAGGAGGCCACAACCGACAAATCAATAAATAATGAAGCTAGTCTCTTGGGTATGGGGCGGGGAATCCCTCCAAAATTGAGGTGGCGAAGACCTTTTGAAAGGCGAGCCCTCGAAATTCTCATGCTCCAAGAGACAAAAATAGAGAGGGCCCTTCTAGAGATCGGCCAGTTAAAGTGGCATAAAAAAGCGGAAATGCGATTTAGTGCAAGGGGCACCTCTAGGAGGGTTTAGCTACTCTTTGGAATGAAGACCAATTACGGCTGATCAACTCCCATGAAACCCCGGCCTTGGATCTTCACGGAATTGAAACACAAAGCAAGTAAGTTATCTATCTCACTTTTTAATCTTTATGTACCGATCTCTTACACGGAAAAAGAGAGTCTTGGAGACGACCTCTCTAATTTTAGAAACAACTTCTCCCGACAATATTGTTATAGCGGGGATCTAAACATAGTATTGAAAGCAAAAAGAAGAGAGTGTGTAGAGACCCTTGCTTCCAATAGTGGAAGACTCTCTCTCGGACTTGGGATCTGATGGACTTTAACTTGACTCGTGGCATTTCTGGTCCCGATAACGAGCAGAGGATTAGAATACATCTCGACTAGATTAGATGACTTTAGTTTAAGTTCCATTATGATGAACAATAAAATCATCATTACAAAAATTTTGCCAAAACACCTCGACCACTAAACCAATACGGCTCTAATTGAAGAAGAAAGAAGATCTTGAATGATACCTTTGGAATTCGGCCCTCTTTGGATAGAGAGAGATGAAAGCTGTAGACATTGTGAAAAAAGCTTGGTCCAAACCTATCTTCGGATCCACAAGCTATGTATGGGAGCGGAAAGTACCGAAAGAGACAAAATATGCCTTGAAAGAATGGATCAAAAGCCAACATATACTCCTCTTTGAACAAAGAAAAGGCGGTTCACATTGCAAGATGTTTGCAAAATGACATGGAAGACAAAGATATCACAGCAGTTGCGGAAAACGAGAAATTCAAGTTCAACGACAACATATAAACCTTTCGAAGGGAAGAAGAATATTGGAGAATCAAGTCCGGAAGTACGTATTGGTTGAAGAGGTGAGATCGGAATACACCATTCTTCCATAGGCAATACGAGCTTGAGCGTAGAAACCATATCGGAAATCAAAACAGCGAGATGGACAACTTTGCAAAGGAGTTCAAACAAGTCAAACGGCCAGTGAAGCTTTCTTAAAAAGTCTTTACAATGCGAAGTTCGAACAATGAAGAGGAATGCAGGGATTTTCTTTCAAATATTCCTAACCTCATCGACCCCGGAGAAGAAAATGCAAATCTCTGTGAGACCCATAACGGAGGGAGAAATCATAAATGTAATTTGGGCCATGGAGCCGGACAAGGCACGGGACTACGATGGATTCACAATCCACTTCTTTCAAGCTTCTTTGACGGATAATAAAGGTGGACACCGCAGAAAATGATAAGAGGATGTATGGCAAAAGCAAAGATCGGTGGAGGAACGATTCCAACTTGCTTAGCACTAATGCCCCGAAGACTCTAATCAAGTGCACAGAGTTCGGGCTATTTCGACGTGTGTAATGCATCATACAAAATTAAAACGAGATTGTTAGCAAACAAGATCCTCCTTTGTTAAAAAGAGTGATCTCTTGCTCCCAAAGTGGGTTTGTGGAAGGTAGGCAAATCTGGATAATGTAATCCGGATTCGGGGAAACAATACACTCCAGTGACCAGAGGAAAAGAGAAAGGAATGATTAAATTAGACATGGCAAATGCGTTTGATAGAGTGAATCGATCTTACCTCTTGTAAAATATTCTTGTCCTTTGGCTTCTCGTCCAACTTTGTTCAACTTATCAAAGCACTGCATTGACTCCCCATGGATTGCACCCCTTTAGTCACTTGGGAGTGGCCCAACATCCTTCTTCCAAGCCAAGAGGCATTAGGCGGGGATGCCTCTCTCGCCCTACTTGTACATTCTAATGGCGGACTCTTTCGTAGAAAGCTAAATGCGAGAAGGCTGTAGTAGCATTCCGGGCCTCAAATCATCGACGATTGCGAGACTCTTCGAATCATGCATTGTTTGCGTGACTCTCTCCTCTTAGGAGGAGCTTCCACGAGAATCGCTCGAGCATTTGACACGCGTCATCGGGAAGTTATTGTAGAGTTTACGGGTACACGCGTGAATGAAAGCAAGAGTGAAGTGTATAGGCTGGAACATTGCCCAACAAGAACCTTTAGAAGCCATAACAACACTTCTTGGGTTTAAAGGTCGAAGCAATACGGGACAGATTCAAGTATCTTGGCACGCCTTACATTAACTCGAGGAATCAACAAAAGAGATTTATGGGTGATATAGTTTCGAAAATCAAAAGCAAGATAGGCTTGTATGGGGGAACTCTTGGTTGACCAAGGGAGGCAAAGTAATGCGATCAAATCGGTGTTGTCGGCGCTTCCCATATTCCAAGCTTCGTTCCTTTTGGCGCCCCGGAAAACGTAATGGAGCAGTTTCAAACTTCTCGGGCAATTTTAAATGGCAAGGAGGGGGCAAGGCAACGAAAATAAAATGCACACAGTGAGTTGGGACGTTGTCAAAGGCCAAAGGATGAAGGGGAGGCTGAAATAAGGGATCCTTGTGGTAAACTATGCCTTAGGAGGAAAATCTTGTGGAATCTTCTTCACGATCCCTCTCATCCTGTTAGCGAACGGCGAGGTTAAAGTATGGGGTAAACAACGAGCTCGGCAGCATATCAAACGAATCACAAATAAGACCACGCAAGTACGGGACGCTGCGCAAAGAGCGGCATTCAATTTTTAAAACGGGTGTCGAATTCCGGGCGGCGGGCGCCTTTTTGTGGAAAGATCGTATTATGGGAAACGCTCCACTTCAAGAAAACGAGAGATATTGCGAGATTAAAGATTGGATGGAACGCGGGGAGTTAAACGCCTTTTCGATTTAGCTAAGTGGAATCACCGTGGGGAATGGGAGGGCGGGACTTTCATGAGTCCCGGATCGTTTCAGCTCGACAAGCACGACTCGAAGACCTTACAGGAAGAAGGTGCCGGTTCACAAGGCGCAAGACTTCTTTGTTGAGGTTGGGGCCCAACGAGTCTATATTCCACTGACACTCGGATAAGAATTGCGGGGTAATCGAAATAACAACTACCTTGCGGAAATCGGGAGAAAATGCGTTTGGGATTCATTTGCCACTCCTAAAGTGAATTTTTATTTGAATTTGTGATCCATAATAAAATTCTCACAGCGAGAGATAATTTGGAAAAGAAACATTGCGGGGCCTCACGGTGTGCGATGTGTAACAACGACCCGAACGGAGTCCGGCCACTTGCTCATTGGATGCGAGCGTGGCAAAGGATGTATGGAGGTTCATCCTAATGGATTTGCGGATCCTTTGTCCCAACATTTAACTCGGCAACGAACTCTTTGCCTCTTGGAGGCGACACACCCCCACCATGTCCCTCGAAAAAATCTTTTTTGGAGTAGAATGCAGACGACATTACCTAAATATGTACGTTGGCGATTTGGTACATCACGTAATCATCGATCTTTAATGAGGAGAGGCATTCCCCAGGTGAAAATAGGCGCAAAGCCAAAGCCTTCTGATGGAAGTGGCCAAAGCAGTACATAAAAGAAGACACTACTGTTTTGCTAAAGAAGAAAAGATATGGTTAGGGGACATTGTGCCTTATTCGAGCGAGAAATCCTCCTATTCCTCAAAATGGAAAGCGGGATGGCGCTTAAGAGAGAAGAGGAAATCTTTTTCAAAAATTGAAATTGGAGATCACAAAACATACATACAATCTTCTTCGATGGGCGTCAAAGGAGAACCACAGGGCGGTGGAGCGGGGGAGTCATATATACAACGGATGGACTTTCAAAGATTTCTTCATGCAGGGATTAGGAAAGAAGACCAACAACAGTACAAGGCTCTTCGGGCTTCTCAAAAGCCTGCCCAGGATAGCTAGGGACAAAGGTGTTCAAAAACTACAAGTCTTTGGAGATTCGAGCTTATTATAAAAAATTTAAACGAGGGAGCTCGTTTCAACAACCCTAGTCTCAACAATATTGGGGATAGATTGAAAAAGAGAGTGTGAGGAATTGACATTTGTGCAATTTTACCACATCCTCGGGAAATTAAATAGCGAAACGGACAAATGGCAAAAAAAAGCGTTGAACTCATGAAAGGCCTAATTTTTGTTAACAATAATGACTATATACAAATGCCACGAAATGCAGCAATAGAGGAAACGGGCGAATCTAGAAATACGCATTGTCTAGGGGTTAGATTGGAAAAGATCCCTCGATCTTTCGGATAAATAAAAAAATCTATAACCGTTTTAGTTTAAAAAAAAAAAAAAGTCATATCTTATTGGTTGCCTTGTTATTGTAGGTTGTTCAAATATTATTGAATCTTGTATAGTTTTTGCTTGGTATAGGTCGCCACAAAATATGATACCAATGTTTCCAAAGTATTTTATTTGAATATACTTAATGTTTCTTAGTCGATCATCAATGCGATATAGAAAACGACTTCCAATCAAAGATACTTCATCAATGGGAACTACTCTTAATTCTTCGTGAAGTTTTGTTAAATTGTCTAAGACATCATTGGTAAGTGGAATAAAGCTAGATTTGTTGGGAAATGCATTAGCGATGAAGAATGAATTGTGACTCCACCTGCATTATATGCGGCTTACCTATATATGCTAATATCAAACCCTTTAGTTTCAAAGTGCATGTTGTAATGTTCATTGTAAATTCGCATGAGCATTTGAAATATTTCTTTGTTGTGAATGTTTTTCAGTCTTTGGCTCCTCCAGTCAAAAAATAAGTAGAGTGGTTTTTCTGTGGTTTTTCATTTTTTCATTGCAATGTCTTTGAGAATTGCTTGTTGTTCCCTATTAAGCATTCTCCTAATCTTGTATTCTTCATTGCTAAGCATAAATGGATGTTCTGTCAATTGAAAACCAATGTTAGGATGTATTTTTGTCATGGCATTGGAGAAAGTGAAAATCTTTACCCAAGTCATACTTCTCATTAAAATCATTGGATATTGAGGTTTTTTTAATGTGTCATTAGAAGTTGTAGTGTTGTTATCAATTTCTTGAATTTCTTCTTCCAAATCACCCCATTTCTTGTTCACGTTGTATGTGAAGTTAGTTTCATTGCTCTTTATTGTGTGCTTATGTAACATGCATGCACTCTTCCATGTTGGCAAAGTCTTGCTTTAGTGAATATTCATTTTTTTTGAATGGAAAATATAACAAAAGTTTTTCTCTGTAATAGTTTTCATAGTCAATGTGTTTTTTGTATTTGATGAATCAAATTACATTTTCTTTTTTCATATTTGATATTGGTGTCCCATATTTCTTATACTTTGATAAAAATTTAGCTAAACATACATGCTTAATATCATAAGGCCTATTGATATAGTATTCAATTATATAACTGCACATAACGTATTCGGAGTTTTCAGGAATTTGTTTCAGAAGAATTGTTAGTTTAAGTATAAATGTGCACTCATCTATTGGTGATGTGTTTATAAAGCTTCGTTCTCTTGAACTATGATTCAATGGCAGGGAGAGAGCTATGTGGACTGCTTGTTGAGCTAAAATTTGTCGAATATTAAGAAAGGCATTCCCTAGAGATCATATCATTTGAATAGCATCGATTTTTCTCTTTTCATGTTCTTGTCGTATCCTTTTGAACGCATTTGTCATAGATCTGTCAAATTTGGTCATATATGAACTGCAATATGAAGCTGCAACTTATGCATTTAAAACATATTGAGCATCTGTATTTTCATTCCATAGCTGTGGCATATTGAATGCAAAGCTATTATTCCATATTTATGATAGTTTTCGTTGTAAGAACACCATTGGTTGTGTCAATGTACTTTGTATTAATTTGATGTAATTAGTTTTTGTTAAGTGCAATTCATCTAAGGAATTTTCATGACTAGTTGATTTCTCATAGTGTTTTTGTTCTAAGGTGCTTTGCAAGAACAAACCTTTTTCATTTATTGACTCATCTAGTGAAGTAATCGGTTCAAGAATCCTTGTCCTTTTCATTGGTGGCAT
Organism: Pinus albicaulis; assembly: GCA_034641835.2. NCBI lineage: Eukaryota > Viridiplantae > Streptophyta > Pinopsida > Pinales > Pinaceae > Pinus > Pinus albicaulis. The sequence goes on along the minus strand of JAXQQM020083999.1, from coordinate 132,593 downwards.
TGGGAATTTGTATCTACAATGCGATGATTTTCTTTTTTTACAGATTTTGGTATGATGATGTTCATGTATCTTTGAAACTTCTGGATCAAGGTGATCTATGTTACAAGTTATATAGTTGTCCAAGAAGTTTTCAATTTCTAAGTTACTATTTATTCCATATACTGGAGCATTTTCTATCCATATAAGAGAATGTTCATGTGTGCTACCTCTATTTTGGAACTCAGTTACAAAGTAGTAATCTAATATTTCTCCAAAAAATGTATTATCTGGACAGATAAATTGTTTCATTGCATCCATCTTATGTCTATAGTAACGTGTACATGTTACTGGGTCCTTTCTGACAAGATAATCAATGTTGTATTGCTCAATTGTTTCAATGTGTTTGTTTTTTCTTCTATTGATATGTAATTTAGTAAGAGTTTCTACTAGTGGAGTCCAACGATGCTTTGCACTTGTAAATGTAACAAAGAAAGTTGGAGGACCTAATTTTCGTATCATTGCAAATATATGTTTTTGCATTTATTGTAGGTAGTCAGGAGAAATTCTTATGTGTTTGAAATCTATGTATCCAATGTGACTTTTTAGCAACTTTTCTAAATTGGGCTTGTACTTAACATATTTTGCTAACAAATTTCTTCCTTGTAGTTTTCCTTTCCTTATTCGTACTGAAATGCATGACATCACTTTTTCAATGATTATTCGCATTGTCTTGAAGAAAAAACTTGTGATGTGATAGGAAAAGTCATCACTGTAATGCATTAGTTCCCACTTTACTATTTCTTGGTAACGAAATCTTTGTATTATATCATTGTCATGTGGATCTCCAAAGAATAGTGTTGGGAAACTCATTTCTTCAGCATGTTTGTCTTTGAATATTCCAAGTGGTCATTTCCCTTCAGCTGGCACTATTTCAATGATCTTGTCTTGCAAATCATTAATGCGTTGTGAACCTGTGAATCCATGTACTAAGGTTTCAGTTGGTCTTTCACTTGTCGAACTGCTATTGGTTTCACTTTTACTGTCATTGTTCTAATCCTTAAATGTATTATCTTTATTTTTTAATTTGAGCATATGATTCCAATTGCTATCAATGGAAATGTTTTTAGTTTTATATAAATTCTGAGAACATAGTTCTTTAAGTGCTCTCATGACAACATGCACACGCACTTTGCCTATTTGATATGCATTCTTGTATTCTAATCGTTGTTTTAATGCAATAGCAATTTTCATTGTATTGTTCATGAATTGTGGCCATGCTTTTTGGATAATGTCCATGTGGACAGGTACATTGATTATTGAACCATTTAAGCCCATTTGTGATCGCTTGTAGCCACATTGTCTTATTTGTGCAAAATAAATTCTTAATGCGACAAGTCTTTCTTCAAGCTATGAAAGTGCTGCCACAGTTCGCAATGGATTATTACGTCTTATTTGTTCAGGTGTTGCAAAACGAGGTAACTTCTCATTGTCAAGTGCTCTTTTGCAAGATCTACAGATGATATTCAGAGGCAAAGTCTTTTCTTTTCCAGATATGTTTATGTACATTTTTTCTAATTCAGGTCCAATGCTTAAGATGTTCTTTCGAAATTGCAACTTCTTACATATTGGACATTTTCTTTTGGGTGTGTCTTCAATTTGTTTTTTGTAAATCTCTATGGGTACTCTTTCGTGACAAACAATTTTTATTCCTTATCTTATCTCTATTTTCTCCATTTTTGTTTTTGTTGTTTGTACGTATAATTTGTTTCAGTTTGTGGAAGTTTATTCTATCCTTGGTGTTTTCATGCATTTATATTATTTTATGTTGCAGATTGCATTGATTTGTATTTTGATTTGATAGTAATGGTTCATAATGAATGTGTGATGTACTTGTTTCGAATGATAATATGTTATATGTTTGATTAAAAATTATTTCTGATGGGTAGTAATTGACAATGGTTTTACTGGTAAATGACCATATCTGTATGTTTACATTGAATATGATTGATGTCCATTGGAATCAAAATGATGTTCCCTCAACTCCTCCTTTTTCATATGGCATTGCCATATTAATTAGGTATTGTTGCCAGCCTGCAACCATTGTTTGACCTTGTATAGTTTCATTTGTTAAGTGCTTTTCTAGACAATGTAATGTGTCTTCGTTCCTACCCATCAGTGCATTGCAGAAAGATTGGACAACATACAGTCTCAAAGACTGTTCATCAAATTCATGTGTTATCAAATGACAAATTACACTGAACATGCTATTGGGACATTTCGACATAGTTGTTTTTTTCTTTATGCAATCCATGAATTTGCATTTCATGAAAAATGGATTCATAATGGTTTTCAAGATATTTGCAAAGAGGCCACAAGGAATAATTTGGGACAAATTTGCATCTAGGTAATCTTCTGTGTAATAGAGGCTCAAAATGTCCACAAATAGGATCTGTATCATGAAACAAAATGTTCAGTGGAATTGTATCTAGATCATGATTGAAGAACAAATACCTTGTTTTCATTGTTAGTGACCAAACTCCAATTGGTATGTTCAACCACTTCGATAGCCATCGTATGCAAAACGTGTCTCCCCATAGGCCTCTTTCAGATTGAAAATCATTACTAGAAGCATAAAATAGCATTTTATGAAGGTATGTGTCAACATCGTGAATCCCATGAAGCTGATATAAAATGGTAGGATCTAGTTCATATTGGTATGATTATTTTGCCTCTGTGTCATTGCGGTGTAGACAATTGAGAAAATGGTCTATTATTCCATTTCGCAGTTCAGTGGATGAGTAACGAAACTGAAAAAGCACTTCAAATGCATTGAACAAACAATCTCTAGTAGTATATGCAAGTCGTTCTAGTCTGAAGAGAGTATACTTCGTTAAGATGACATCAATGTTAGCATCTATGTGATGTTTTTTTGTTGAATGGTACTTTTCAACGTCTAATATTTTAACCATTTTTTGTATGTATTTATCCTTCATATTTGTATTGTGATTTGTTTACTAAGTGCTATGTATGTTAGATTCGTTTTTCTCAAAGATGAGAGAGTGTTCAACTATTTTTTTTTTTTGCTTTGTAAAACAAGGGACACAAACTTACAAGTCAGTAGCTCCTACGTCACACCTCTCTGTATTTTAAAAGTATCACTGCAAAACAAACAACATGTCACATTGATCATCATCTGTGAAGACATGGATTTCACATAGAAGGTATGTACTTTCTAGAAATGATTGACCTTTGTATACAATAGAAAACATGAAATAAACATTGTATGTGTTTTGATTAGTAAAATGTACTACGTGTTATTAAGTAGCATAAAATATGGAATTTTTTTATACATATATGATTTTACAATTTGTCTATGTAAATTGTGCCTTTATAATCTACTATATAATAAAATTAATCTTATTAGTTCTGAATAACACACTTGTAATTAATTCAGCTTAACTTATTCACAATGCATCTCTAAACATCGTAGAATAGGAGTCCTCGAATGACAATTCTCCACTATTTTACCTAAGCATTAATAGTTGTATGACAATTTAGCTTCTTTCCTATTTCCTCAGAAATGTTCAATATCAAAATCAATTTTTCATATGGCTAGAGATGCTTACTTAAAACAAGACAATTGTTTTGTTTTTTATAACATGAAACAACCAATTTTTCATGTGTAAGATAGCAATAACTTTAAGTCACTGATCGAATTTAGTATTCAACATAAATGTCAGGATAAACTTCAGTATAACAAAGTATTCATCCCTTATGCAAGCCCCAACTTTACTGTAACAAAGCATGTATCTGCAAAGCATTGTGTTAAGAAATGGGTAAGATAGGTCAATATAATATGTAATAATTTTAGCATTATACTTTGAAAATTTGCTCATTACACTACCTTTCGTGATAAGACAAAATATTCATTTGAACAAAAAATAAATGTGTTGTATGATGATCCTTGACAACCAGTCATTGTTCTATGCACATTAACAAAGATGTTGTGTAGAACAACAACATTTGCACCATATGTTGTCGTATCTATACCACTGGTTATGGCTTCTACATTTAAAGTATTCACCACTTTTTTTCTCCTTTGCTTCCCTTACACCACCCTTCGTGACAAGATAAATTTTTCATTTCAACAACACAAATAATGTTGATCTTTGACAAGCACTTATTGTTCTATGCATATTAACAAATATGTTGCATACAACAACAACATTTGCACCATTTGAAGCTGCATCTAAACCACTTGTTACGAGGTATACATTCAAAGCATCCACCACTTGTTACCACTTTTTTTCTCCTTTGCTTCCCTTACACCACCCTTCGTGACAAGATAAATTTTTCATTTCAACAACACAAATAATGTTGATCTTTGACAAGCACTTATTGTTCTATGCATATTAACAAATATGTTGCATACAACAACAACATTTGCACCATTTGAAGCTGCATCTAAACCACTTGTTACGAGGTATACATTCAAAGCATCCACCACTTGTTTTCTCCATTGCTTTGTTTCTATAATCTAGTTTGTTATTGGCAGCCTCTTATTCTTCTATGAGTTGTTGTAGCGACTTTGAAGGTTGCATGATACCACATTCCATCATTCCAAATTGATAGATTCGACTCAATGTAGCAAGTGGCACCTAACTTTGTTAAACCATCAAGAAAAACAACAATTTAACTATCTAAAGAAATCAATTGACTCAAGACTAAAAGCAATACTAGAAGTAGAATTGTAGAAACCAACCACACCAGGTAAAACAACTAAAATTTTGAGAAACAAGACATTGTATTTCGTATTGTATTATTTGTCATTGGTTAATTCATTAATTTTCCCCTATATTGTCTTTGTTCTTTTTAATTGCAATTTAAAATTACTTGAGTGGGGGTTAAGTCACTTGAAAGTTTATTGTGGTTTTCAAAAATTAATAATATAAATTTAAGTGTGCAAAGTTTCTAATAACATCTAATTTTAAGAATATATTATTATTAAAAAAATTATTCTAAATTATTAAATATTTTATTATATTAAAAATTCAAGTATTATTTTTTTTTTCAATTTAATTTATTAATAAAATATTATATATAAGCGGAAATATATTTAATTATTCAATTCAAAAACATCATTTGTGAATATAATTAATTTTTTTATTTTTATTTTTAAATTAATTTATTAATAAAGCATCACATAAATTGAGACTAGCAGTGCATTTCTTGTTATTAATTAATTGTACCTAGAGGAGTCCACTTTTCCATTTTTGTAATTATCTATTCTTTTAGCCATTAGCTATAATTTTATTAGCAACACATAAGCCATTCGCTATAATTACCAAGACATAATTTCTATTTCTATAACTAGTTCTATTTTGCCTATCATCCACATACTAATGGGAAAACTAGTAAATAAGTGTCTTGGAAGTTTGCTAAGATGTTCAATGGGGGAAACTAGGACAGTGGGATATGGTCTTGCCATAGAGTTTGCTTACAACAATTCAATGAATATATCTACAAGAAAGTGTCATTTCCAAATTGTTTATGGGAGATCACCAAGAGGGGTAACAAATTTTGATGTAAGAGAAGTGTAGATGTGGAGTCATTCTCAAAGCATATAACGAAAGTGAAGGAGAAGGTAAAACAACAACAATGGCAGATCCAAGGGCATAATCAAAGAGCTAATAATAAAATATGAGTGAACAAATCCAAAGGAGACCTTATGTTAGCTCATCTAAAGAAGGAAACATCTAGAGGAATGTATAATACATTAAGATGAAGAAAATAAGGCCTTGTAAAATTCTAAAGAAAAGTTTAAATAATGTTTATGTGCTAGAATTATTTGAAGGTTTGGATATTTTCCCAACATTTGATGTGGAAAATTTGTATGAGTATCATGAGGCTTAAGATGAGTTGATGTTTGACTAGAAAGAGCAGATTCCATAGTGAGAAAGAGAGGAGATTGCAAAGATCTTGGAAGAGAAAATTGCAAGCAAAACCAAGATTCAAAAACCAAAGAATACTTGGTTCGCCAAGAAGGTAAAGGCTTGCAATAAGCCACTTAGATTTCAGAAGAAGAGCTTGGCTGAGTCAAGTGGCCATTTGAAGAATATTTGATACCAAATTTGTGAGTAGGAGATCACTTTTTAAATTACTAAGGAAGTCTAATGCAATAGCATCTCTAGAATCTGTGTAATCTTGCACATCATAAGAATTTATTTTTTATGTCATGGTTGAACCATCAATGAGGACGACATGCAGGAGAAGGCAGAATGGGAGGAGGAGGTCTGCAATAATAGTGGAAGAGCGATTATGGAGATATGAATAGAGGCACTAGAAAAGGTACCCAAAGTTTAGAAATCCAACATGAGGTTAACACTTGGCAAAGCATATGGTTTTGGTGAATTAACGACCTTAACGAACGATAGGACTAACAATACTAGAGACTTGAAGATTGTTGTTAGATATGCAACACATGGAAAAAGTAAAAAGGAGGATTCTTAATTATCAGTGAGGACAGTTTGTTAAGAAGTTCAGAAGACTTAATGAATGGGCGAAAACAGGAGGGAGAGCAAGAAGAAAAGGGGAATATTATCATTCATTCATTGGGGATGATAAAAAGAAAAAAGAGATATAGAGTTCTCGTGAAGAGGGTATGGAGAACAGCTCATGCGCTTATAAATGTCATAGATGTTGTCATGTCTATGTGGGGCTGGAATGCCATCCCACGATCCGAAATTTAAAAAATAAATAAAAAAATAAAAAAATAAAAAATGAAAGGTTGAATCCATTTTGCTCGACAAACACGGTTCTGTGGGCACAATAATTGTAATATAATGAAGTGTAACCAAAATTTCTTCACAACTGGTTAGAAAAATGTGTTTTAGAATTAAATTTAAAACGAAAAGTGTTTCATAATACACCATTAATAATATATGGTTTTTGTACATTTGGAAATATACGCATGGCAGGGAGTACATTAGAATATCAGTTCCTAAGCCATTTATAATAACAAAATAAATAGTTACTAAATTGATGCTTAATTGGCTCAAAAAATTTATTGTATAATTGAAATAACTTATTTATATGTACGATTATCTGCCACGTTTCTTTGTGTATGTCCTACACCCGTTCTATTCAGACGTCGGCCCACTGCATCTCATTAAATGCGCTGCTTTACAGATTATTGCGTATTTTTCTAAGTTCGACACTGACTTAAATCCTAGGTAGACGTTTTTCTGTGCATTGTGTCTGAAATTTGAACCTCGGAAGTCTGCACGATGAGAGTTCTGCTTCTGCAATCTTGTGCTCTTCTTTCCCCTCCAATAGTGGTGGAAACGTGATTCTCTAAGGATGAGAAATTGCTCAAGAAGGCCAAGAAGCTGCCATGGGAGGAGCGCGTCACACACAAGAATTGGAAGGTCCAGAACAATGGAAATATCGATCTCGCAGCGAAATTAGTAGGGTTTTAACCTCTTTTTTCGAATCTTCGTAGCATTTAAAAAAATCTTCATTGCATCTGAAGGTTTAGCTAAAATAAAAGTCGATCTATGCTACAAAAAAAATCAACCACTTTTCATGAAAAATCACACAGTGCTTAAAATTTTGCCCCTATTTTTTGGCCGCTTCTTAAAAGATTATAGTGAATTGAGCCGAATGTTTACACCGATAAAAAAAATGATCTGATGCTTAAAATTATAACAAAAAATCATGTAGCTTCTACAGTATGACAAAAAAATTGTTATTTGTCTAAAATGTTGCTAAAATCTTCATCTTGTTCTTGAATTTTTACTTTAAAAAGTTATTTGTTACTTCGAATTTCAACGTAAAATTCATTCGCTACATTTTACTCCAGAAATTCATTCGAGGCATTGAACGATTATTTATAATGCGATGGCGGTAATTCTATCGAAAGTTGCCTGAAATTTGCTTGCTTATTGGGAAATTACACTTACTGGCCTGTTGCGTTTCCAGAGTCCATAATTGTTGCAAGATGAAGGGTTGCTTCACGATTTCTTTGGAAAATTACCAGATTGTCGCCCGTGAGTTCTGGGATCCCTGGCGAAGGTTGATGGATTATTAAGTGATGCATTGAGGTTCTATTCTTGCAGGGGAATGCTCGACTGGGATAATATATCAAAAAAGAATGAGCACAGGTGCACGCACCTGTTAATTTTGGTTGAATATGGCTTGCACATAGATACCCATCAGATTTGCATCTAAATTGAAGGTAATATGTTTTTCAGGAAAGGAGGTATTCTTTTGGAGAATCTAGCTGTAAGATTCTCGAATGATGTTCAAGTTCCGGAGGCATGGCTTTTTCTGTCTCCTCTTTAATTTTTTGTTTGTCTTTTCTATAAATAACATAATTCTAAGAAACAATTTAATTGAACGGTGTTGCACAGAAAGAAACAATTGGTTGATAAAATAATAGCTAGAGAAAGAAATACAACAGTGCAATAGTGAGAGAAAGAGAAAGAAAAAACGATAAATAGTTCATAATTTTAAGGAACAATTTAAAGCAATAAATAATAAATAACATAGTTCTAAGAAACAATTTAAGTGAAAGGTGTTGCACAAAAAGAAAAACTATAAATAAGAAAATTTTAAGAAACAAATAACTGATAAAATTACCCGAAACAACAATTGCAACACAGAACAGTCTTTCCACAGTCTTTGCAGCTTCCAGCCTTTGAACAGTCTCTGCTGCTTCCAACCTCAGGCCAGACATTGGTTGCAACCTTCCCACAATAGACCTTGATTGCAGCCTTCAGCCTTCCTACTTATATGTAATTCACAAAAAAAAAAAAAAAAAAAACAAGTCAATTGCATGAAAAAAGGAAGCCCCTCCTTCAAATATTAGACAAAGCTGAAAAAATACCTAAAACACTCGTTGCAACTAACACTCGTTGCAGCTTCGAGCCTTAGCGTCTGAACTGCTCTGAAAAAATACCTAAAACAAAAGTTGCAACTAACACTCATTGCAGCTTCGAGCCTCAGCCCCTGAACTGCTCTATAGCTTCCAGTCTCAAGCCAAATTCCACTTCCAGCCTCAGCCTCTGAACTGGTCTGTAGCTTCCAGCTTCAGGCCAAACGCTGATCGCAACTGATTGGAACTCTAGAGGCTTATTGCAGAAATGCGTATTTAGTTTAAGATTTTCAAGGATTTGGATTAAAAATATGCCGAGGCCACTGAATTAAGGACGATGTCATGTCAAAATCTTCATATCTGTGAACCTATCTTGAATTAATTGTCAAAATCTTCATATTCGTTAACCTATCTTGAATTAATTGCAAGTTCTATTAAAAAATAATTTCAACCTATCTTGAATTAATTGCGAGTTCTATTAAAAAATATTTTCGTTGAAACAAGGAATCTTGGCATGTTTAAACTACATTTGGATAAAATCAAAAAATATTTTCGTTGTAACAAGTAATCTTGGCATGTTTAAACTACATTTGGATAAAATCACATAGGCGAAGAATTATTTATTTGACATATTTTCAAATAGAATGTTATTAATCAAGCCACAAAATACTTTACTTTGTTTGAAAAATAGAACAAAATGTTTGAAAACAACTTGTAAAATGAAGAGAATGAATCTGACATTCATTAATTTGTGTGGAAATGGAGTAGAAATTGCATAGATAAAATTAATCTATAGCCATAGTGTATAAAGGGCAGATAACATTGTTCATTACAAAAAACCTCTAGTACGAATAGATGGTACTTAGAGTTACAATTACTATAATTTAATAGATAAGTCATACAATTTAATAGATAGTCTGCACAATTGATTTTTTGTCCACAAGAATCTGATCGCGGATGGATCACAACAAGCTACAATAAATACATGAGTAGGCAACATGCATTAAAAGGATTGATTGATAGACAAAATAAATTAACAGGAAAATGGAGCATATATCTATATAAATGAAGTATTACTGCTTGCAGCGGTCCAAATACAAAAGCACAATCTGCAGTGTATAACACATTAGGTATTGCATTGACTAACTATTAATTTACTTTTGACCAATTTTTTTTGAATATATATTATAGTTGAACTTCATAAATTAAATTGTATTATTATTTAGAAATATTTAAATTTATTTTTTCTCTCATCTGATTGGCTACCTCCATTAACATTATATATCCTCATAATGTCATTTGTTGTAGAGATGATATTACGCAGATGATATTATTAAATATATAATCACTATTATGTATGTTCATATTTACTATCATTATGTACCATCATTATTGTTGTTTGTTGTCGTCTAGATATGACAAGACCCCTGCTCTATCTATAGCCACTAATTTTTTGTATTTAACTATTATTTCAAATTTGCGCTTACTCCCACGTCATTTCTTTGCTCTGTCATTTTGATGACAGCTTATCTTTCATAATTGTCCTATAATTTCAAACCCTACAACATTTATTTACAAACCCTACTCCATATTAAGATAATTTATATATCTGCAGCTACTACGATGGTCCATATCCACTTTGCCAGCCAATCGAACACAAGACACTCGGCCCAACCCCACTCCATATTAAGAAATCACTGCAAATGCAAGTGTCGTACGTAGATCGAGAGGATAAACAAACTTTAAACCTCTTTCTTACGCCATCTGCAATAAAAAGTGAAAAGTAGCAACCAATAAAATTTAAGAAAAATAAATTTAAATCAATAAGCAATAAAAAATATTAATGTTTAACTATGAAAAACTATAAAAAAAAAATTGCTCATAGACAAATTAATGTCTAATCACAAGAAAACCTTATGGGTAATACCTGCTGGCGGCAAGTATAATAAAGTCATTCTAAAATCTTTAAAATTTTAAATTATATTTTATATTTTTATTTATTATTATTATTACGATAATGATAATATTTATGTTAATTGTAAATATGTGCTCAAATTATATTTGCACATCGAGAGTTACATTATGATTTTCTTCCATCTTGAGTGTCATCTGCAAATTTTTGAATGAAAATTATCCTTTAAGAGGAAAAAAATTGGTACTAAGCATATACAAGATTTTGGAGGTGAATATCTTATAATAAAGCCCCAAAATTAAAGAAAAGTTGTAGTCCATATAGGCTACTTCAAAATATAATCCTTAAAGACAACATATTTCCCCAAATCCACATTGACTAGCATACTCCTACAAAAATTTTGATATTTGAACATATGATTCACGCTTAATCCACTAAGGGATTGAGGATGCTCTTAATTGACCATTAACCATCAACTTTCCAAAATTCAAATTGCAACCTTGGTTGGCACATTGATCTGCTTCTTGGTTGTTATCCCTTAGAATGTGCTTGAAACTCATCTTTGGGACATTTTTTAATACCTTCTAAATCTGGTTGAGGAGATTATCCATAACTTTGTCTCTAAGGGAATATTTGTTGACCAAATAATAAATTATAAAATGGGAGCCACCCAACACAATGAGAGAAGAGACTTGAAATACTTTGGTGAAAAGAATGCCTTAGAGTAAACCATATGCTTCTGCCTGATTAATTGTCATCTTCCCCAAACCCCATAAATACTCTATGATTACTCTGGAGCCATAAAATACCCTTCCCTCTCCTACCACCCCTTGGATTAAAAAATTTACCGATTCACCATTATTAAAAAAAATAGTATAATTTACCTTTTAAAACTATGAATAAAATTTAACATGTGTCATTAAAAATAAATAAATAATGACAAACTTATAAAATTACTTGCTTTTTAAGGGCATAGTTTAACTTATAGACGGAATGGTCTTTTTAGCAAAATTTGGCAATACAATCTCAAGCAAGATTGTGATTTTTTTTGTTTAAAAGACACTTTTGAATGCATAAATGGATTCTGTTAGAAAATTAAATATTACAGAGCAATGAAACACATAAAATATGCGGAAAACATAAGCACACAGAAGACATAAAACCAAAGAGATACAGATATACGTGGTTCACCCAATTTGGGCTACGTCCACCCCGAACAGCTAGTCCTTCCTTTCTATTATCCAGCAAAATGAAGAGACACAACCTACAGCAGATCCGCTGTAATATCCTCTATTCTCTCTCACAGTCTCCCTATCTGTTTCTCGCTCCAAGAATACACATACAATACACAGTCGCAATACAATACCCTCATACAAGCGAGGGGTTGCCTTCTAGGGAAAAAAACCCTAAACTAAACATCACTTCTATCGTCAGATCATCCGCCTAGTGAACGGCCCAGATTGACTAGAAATTACTATATTTTTACAAGGCAATTTTACATATGTTTTTAGCTTCGCGGGCGCTGCCCCCGAAACCCCTCGCCAGGGGGGGGCTCCATAAATTTGCAGCCCCCCCCCCCCCCTAAACCCCCAAGGTAGCGTTTAATTACGGGCGGCGCTGCCGCCCCCATTAAGGTACAGGGGTCCACCATTGTGATCCAAAAAAAACAAGATAATCAGGCTCCACACCCAACAAATTCAACACCCTAAAAAACCCCTGGAGCACTCGAATTCTACTGATTAAACAACTTAAACTCAAGTTTTTAAAATTCTCTACCATATTTTGTTTAAAAAAAAAAAAAAAAAAGGTCATTTTCTCTATAAGTTAGTGTGCATCATTTTTGTCTATAAGTTAGAACTTTAAGATGATATTATTATGTTATTATTTGGTATTTGAAGTGATAAATTAAATTTAAAGAGACATTTTAAAGTTGATTTTATTGTTTAATTTGTAATTTTTTAAGAGTGTTTTTTGTTTATGGGGTCTTAGATAGATAATGATTAGGTGCTTTGTTAATGCATTCTTTGATGTGAAGTCATCAATTCAATTCTTTGCACTGATTGGGGTGATATATTGGACATGTCGAAAATGTAGTCCCGTCAAGGTTACAAAAAAAGTATTTTTTTTTAAATGTTGCAATTTGAAATTTAAGAAGAAGAAGATATGGGTAGTACCATTTTTCAATTTTAAGTTTGATTTTAAGTTTTTTATTATAGCGATTTTAGTTGTTAAACATGTGATTTCAAACAAGTTGTTATTTTAATCTTTTCATTAACTATGTTATTTATTTGTAACACCACTTTTAATTCAAAATTGGATTTTTAAATTTTAGTAACAACAATATTCTTTCCAAAATTTATGATTTCAAACAAGTTATAATTTTAACTAGAAAAAAAGTGATAATAATAATTTGCAAGTTCATTTTAAATTTTTTGTTAATAATATCATAGATGTTATAAAAAAACTTTCGATGATAAGCACATCCAAGAATATTTTGTCAACGCATTTTGAACCATCCAGTGTGGTTCATCATCGGGACAAGATGAGAAATCTAATCAGTTAACCAATTTAAATAGATAGAGGGACGCTTCAACTAGCCGTTATAAACCAGTTAGTTTAACTCAAATATTTATTTATTTTAAATAATTTATTAACATATATTACTATTATTACTATTTTATTATTTTATTAATTTATTAATTTATTTACTTCTTAATTTTAATTTTTTTTTTTGACTAAATAAAGGAAAATGAGATATTTAATTAATTTAAAAATGAATTAATTAGTAGTGGTATATAATAATAATATATATTACTATAATTATACTAATTAATATTTATTTTTACTTAATAAGAAAATTTAATAGGATAAATCTTAATTATTAGATATTTCAATCCAATATATATCACAAAATAGCAAAAAAATGAAATAATTAGAAAGAATGACATAAAAAAGGGGGGGATAAGAAGAGGCAAACAGACGCGAGGGAGAGTCGGGCGGGAAGAAACAACAACTAAGAATGAAGGGCAGGAATTCAGCATCTGCTAACACCCCACCCATCGTCCTTGTTAAAGTTTACCAGCCTTTTTTAAATCTCTAGGGCTTCCCTTAACTTACGGTGGTGGAAATGGTCAACCCTCGTGATTGCCTTAGCATCCTCAATTCAAATGTGATGTTTTATCTTTTCAGCATGTTCTGCTAAGGCAGAGGAGCGAGATCTACCATGCTTAAGGTTGGCGACGTGTTCATAAATTCTTTAATCAAATTGGTTGATCCATTAATCAAAGAATTTATGAAAATGTCGCTGACCTTAAGCATGGTAGATCTCGCTCCTTTGCCTTAGCAGAACATGCTGAAAAGACAAAACATCACATTTGCATTGAGGATACTAAGGTAATTGTGAGGGTTGACCATTTCCATCACCGTAAGTTAAGGGAAGCCTTAGAGATTGAAAAGAGACTGGTAAACCTTAACATGGATGATGGGTGGAGTGTTAGCAGATGTTGGATTCCTGCCCTTCATTCTTAGTTGTTGTTTCTTCCCGCCGAGTTCTCCCTCGTGTCTGTTTGCCTCTTCTTATCTCCCCTCCCTTTTTTTATATGTCATTCTTTCTAATTATTTCATTTTTTGCTAATTTTTGTGATATATATTGGAGTGAAATATCTAGTGATTAGGATTTATCCTATTAAATTTTATTATTAAGTAAAAATAAATATTAATTAGTATAATTATAGTAATATATATTATTATTATATACAACTATTAATTAATTCATTTTTAAATTAATTAAATATCTTATTTTCCTTTGTTTACTCAAAATAAAAATTAAAAGTAAGAAATAAATCAATTAATAAAATAATAGTAATAGTAATATAAGTTAATAAATTCAAAAAATAAAATTTAAATATTTGAGTCAAACTAACCGTTTTATAACGGCTAGTTGAAACACCCTTCTATCTATTTAAATTGGTTCACTAATCAGATTTCTCATCTTGTCTTCATGATGAACTACATTGGCTAATTTGAAACACGTCGACAAAATATTCTTAGATGTGATTATCACCGAAAAATTTTCTATATAATTTATAGATCACAGAAGCAAAATTCCTAATATCATAGATGGTTTTAATTATAATTACAAAATATTTTATTTTTAATTGGCAAAACATGATATTATTTTATAATTTAAAAATCCATATATTTTACTTAAAAATATTATTTTTAAAAATCATTTTCATTTTACTAATCAATCAATCATGTACTTTAAAAAAAACAATTAAAAACTCTAAAACCTAACTTTGGTAAAACATATCAACTTACCATCTCAAGACTAAACGCGTAATGGGGAATTAGCAAGGTATGTTGGTCCTTCAAAATAAGCTCAACAACGAAGTAAAATAATGCAAGTGGGCAGCAACTGGTACAAAGTCCTCAAAGGCTTAACAATTTTCGTGTTGGGTGTTATTTCTATAATGTATTTCGAGTAGTCTTTAGTGCGACTTTTTGAAGGTTTTTATGGTGATTTTTTACGGTGTAATTTCTCTAAATTTTGGCAGGAATTTATTGGAAAGAGAAGTTTGATTGCTAACTTTGCACAATCGAAGTGCCGTAGAGGTTTTTGAGGGTGTTGAATCCATATATAGAGTCAAAAAACCAATTTGAATAACAAAAACCAAGATTTTACCTCAAAAAATTTCGTCGGATTCCGACACCTGAAACTTCAAAAAGTCGCACTAAAGACAACTCCTAATGTATTCTCCTGAGCACAATAATCTTCACTAACTCCGTGGGATCAACAAGAATCTCATCATAACCTCCTCTTTAAGATTAAATGGTATCTTACTGTCTAATTATTAATAATTTAATTTATTGTCATTATAATGTTTAATTTAATAAATATTTTTCGAAATTTTATGTATTTTTCATCGTCTTTTCGTTCCTTTTTCTTTTTCGATTTTCTAGATTGGTCGTTATGTAAATGGTTTGTTTTATTTTTTTTGTTTAAAAAAAATTGTTATTATTATTTTTTTTTAATCCAAAGATTAGTTAGCATTGTAATTAGTTTGAGTGGGATGTTAAATGCATATTTGTTAAAATTTTATTTATATATATATATATTTATTTATTTATTTTTGTTAGTAGATATTGTATTTGGTTTTTGGTCAAACTCATGTTATTTGGGTTTGGAGCAGTCTATTCTTCTACGAAATGGAGTTCTTTTCGGCGACGAAGTCCGGTGACGGAACACTTCTCGTCTGACACCTCGCCTCCTATCGGCCTCCCACTTATGTTCCTCCTGGTGGGCCCCGCGCCCCTCTACACACCGCCTCCGCCACCCTGCTCCCCTCCGCTCCGCTCCGCCGTCAACCTTACATCCATTCAATGCCACATGATTTCAAACTCGAGAATTTGTGCGGAAAAATTTAAAATTCAAGCGAAATGTTGGTGGGAGGGACTAGTGAAATAAACTTTTAGCCATGACTAGGTGACCTTCGAGTCGACCATGGGAATTACAGCTTCCTACCCTCGTCCTATGTTTGGGTTTAACCCTCAACTGGAATCTGTTCGATTTGCCACTCAATTGTAATCTGTTCGGATTACCCCTCAGTTTGAATATGTTCAATTTACCACTCCATTAGAAATTGTTGGCAATGCAAGTATACCAACTGCTCTACCTAGTTCACGCCTTCACTCCTCAACTATATTACAAAGTGCAAATAACCGAGATACCATTTCGACTGGTTTTGATGATCTAGGAAGGATGCCCACAAAATTTCAATTGCTTTTGGATGGCACATAAGGATCTAAGGCCCATATATTCGTTGAGAAGCCTACTGAATCAAGCAAGAAGAGAAGGAAGCCTTTTATATTCACTGAGGAGAATCAAGCAAGAAGGAAAGGAAGCCTTCTTTGGATCTCAATTTGTAAAAGACATGTAAAGAGAACATTTTCTTCATATTTCATCTTGCTCGTTCTTTTTTTGTTTCCGCGGCAATGGAGTATAAATTTGCAGTCACTATTTCAAAGTAATAATGGTGATACTGTGCTAAATTGTAATTTTTCCACTTTATTGGTCAATGAAAAAAATTGCAAAAATTCCCTTGGAATTGGATGGTATAGTCCAGAATCGTAAAGTGTCAGGTAGTATTTGGGAGATTCAACTATTTTGCACATTCAGCTAATATGTGAGTGACAGTTCTTTAATTTCATATTTATTCATTACATCATGTGTATAAATGTAAGGTACAATCTGCATGATTCTGCATTGCTTACATTGATTTGTTTTCCACTGCAAATTCTTTCTGACCAAATATAGATAGTCTAGTTTTATATGATTTAGTATCAGGCAAAGTTTTGATTCATAATGAAATTTCATCTATAAAGTTGGGACAAGTGTGAAAAATATTCAAATAAAATAAAATAGAAATGAAAAATTTTCTACTTACATTTTTTAAAAAATCTCCTCAAATTGTTGCACAAATTTGAAATTTAAACTACTTTGATGTTGCTCACAATAAACACAAATTTTAGATTTAACTAGTACATCTTTTCTTTTGGGTAGCATAAAAATTATTTTATGCCTATTTAAAACATAATCTATGTCACAAGTATTTTTGCATTGAAAATTTAATGCTATCTTCTGAAATTTCACTTGATTATGGATAATAATGCATCTTGGTTTTATTCAATGGTTTATATATTTGAAACTTCAAATCCGTTTAATCTAGGAGACATTGAAGTTTACGTGTATTTATTTGTCAAATTTGAAGTGACTTTATTATCCTCTTCATCTAAGTTCAATTTCAATACGTGACTTGTTGAGTTTATGACTTTGAGCCTTGTTGTTATAGGATAGGGAATAAATTAATTTACTTAGATAACAAAGTTTGAAGTCATTACAAGGAATTCTCATTATGCGCTCAACATGTCAAATGCGGGAATTAAACCCAAGTGGAAAAGGCAATAACATCTAAATCCATTTAACCACAAACGTTGACAACTTGTCCTTGATGCAAGAAAGAGTCATTCTCAACAGAAATGGCCTCTAATAAAACCTAAAATATTTACATACACCAAGATCTTGGATTTTGTTTTGCAAAATAGTTTTGTCTTATTTGAGAGGTTTTAACCACAAGGCCTAAGATTGGAGAAAACAACAATTCCTCCCTCCAAATTTTTATCACTTACTGTTGGCCCTTCCGGGTATTCTTCTTCAATAGGTTGTCCTTCACGACAAGAAATCGCCCTGCCTTTTTCTCCAACGCAATGAGACTTTGGTGATCAAAGTCTCTGTTAACGATTCATCTTAATGTCCAAGCGAGAAGCACAGGATCTATTTACCTTCATCGATACAGGCATAGGCAAGTGGGGTAGGCACAACATTCAAGTCGAGATAGCGATAGGTTCAGGGAGGCAGGGGTTTTTCCAAGCAGCATTCCTTTGTTTTGAGGCAACAGTCTAGTAGTGGTTCAAACAATGTTCACAGAGTTCCAAACAACAGACAGGCACAGCGTCCAGCGGGAAGCACAAGCATTCTACTCAGGAGGATTTTCTCATCTTAAAATGGAAATAAAATCAATAGAAAATGTCAAAAATGGCAAGGAAATATCAAGTTTTTTGGAAACCAATCATTTAGGTCAAGTGAAAATTGTTTCAACAGACAAAACAGGAAAGTGGATTTGGGTAAATGCAAAGCAATATCGGGAAATTTTAAGGCATAGGCTTGCTCTCCTCAAATGGGAACAAGGTCAAAGACAAAGAAAAAGAAAACAGTGCGCAAGAGAGAAAATAAATAAGAGCAGCAAAAATAAAAGAGAGTCAACCATTTACAGTCCCACATCCATGCCTCTTACTTGGTCATCATATATCTATGTCGAAGAACTGATGAGGGCCAGGACAAGGCTGGAGATTTTGGAAGCCAAATAACAGGAAAGGCACTGCAAAATTTCAAAGATCAAATTTGCAAATCAGTGTTTAATGGATGGTAATAGAATTTTAAAAGAACATGTAACAATGTTACAAGAGGCTCTAGAGACAGGAAAACAAGAATGGCAAAGCATGAAGATAACGTGGCAAACCATGACAGGATCATGGGCAGCAAACAAGGATGTGATAATTTCTAAAGCAACTCAGGTAGATGCACAAGTATCTCAACAAACAGATCTTTCAAAAGAGAAGACAAAAAATAACAATAGGGAAGACGATCCAAAATAAATCAAAGATAGAGTTGAAAACGCTAATGGTTACATAAGGACAGAGGAAGAAGAAGACGTAGAGCACAAGAAAGAGAACACAAAGAAAAAAAATACAGGGAAACAAACTTTATTATCAGGGAATAAGAGATTATGGGAGGAATGAAAGTACTCTCAATTTGGCAAGGGACTTTCTGAAAGAGAAGCTACATTGCAAAGGGAAAATTTTCCAAGCAAGGAGGGTGGGGAAAATATGTGAAGAGAGGCCTCATCCCATAAAAGTCACCATGGCAACCGGGAAAGAAAAACACCATCTCTTGAGAAAAAAGAAACTCTTTAAAGGCTCACACTTCTTCCTAGATGAATATTTAACCTGCAAACAACAAGAGGAGAGAAGGGAAGAGGTGAAGAAAATTAAGGTAGCAAGAAATGAAGGGAAAAGGGCATTGTTGTACAATGGTAAAGCAGTTATTTCATTGTTTTGCACTCAAGACAAAACAAGGTAGCAAGCTAGCAGTAAAGAAAAAACTGAGAATTCAATAATAGGGAGGAAAACAACAAGAGCAACATAGATGGAAAGGGGCAAAGACTCAAAGTTGAGTCTTATGTGTCAAACTGTGTAACAGTCAAATCCTACCCAGGTATACCTAAGTTTAGTTTGTTGGAATTGTAGAGCCTACCCTTGGAGGAAGGGACTTGGGTTAGGGCCTATTATGGAAGGTGGAGACATAATTTTTCTCACAGAAACTCATGAACATGATGGTTGCAAAACTCCTATGTTTGACGGTTATTTGAAGTTAGCAGTTTGGAACAAGGTAGCAAAAAAATGGCAAGGGGTATGGGGGAATACTAGTTTCAGTGAAAAAAAAGGAAGGTCGTCACATTCAGTTGATGAAAGAAGATGAAAATAAACAATATTGATGGTTCAAATATCATAGAATGAGAATCACATAAGAATTGCAGCATGTTATTTTTCCCCTCAAGTCTCAAAAACTTACAAAAAAATAGGGCTGGACAACAAGGATCCATATGCAACTTTAAAGCAAGATATTGCCACGTACTATCGGCAAGGATAAGTGCTTTTAGGCGGTGATTTTAATGGTAGAACAACAAATCAGAAAGCTAGTATTCTTTGTTGCAAAGAGGATCATAATCCTATTTGGCTCACTAAAGAGGAGAATCCCCAATGGATGAGATGTTCAGAAGATGATAAAGTTAGCAATCATTTTGAAGAGGAATTGCTTACACTGTTTTGGGCTTTCAACTTAATTATTTGCAATGGTTTGAACAGATGGAAAAGGTCTGGGAACTTCAATTGCAACACATACAATGGGGCAAGTGTCGTTGATTATGTGATTTGTTCACAAAGCTTGATAGAAAAGATAGACGAAGTTAAGATTAGAGAGCATAATTGGGACTTAAAATCGGACCATAACCCAATTTATATGAAGTTATCATGGGTAGAAGAAAGGAATCATAAGAGAAAAACCCAATGCTCTCGGCAATCACTACCAAGAGGAAAAATTCTTCTAACACAAGAAAATTGTACTATCTTCAAGACAATGTTGGAGAGATTAATTTAGAAAGAGAAAATTGGTTTCCAAAGCTTCAACAGTCATGAGTTAACAAATATAATTCAAAGGGCACTTGAGAAGTGCAAAAGAGTAAAAAATAGGAAATTAGAATCAAATTATTTTCCTGTAAATGCTTGGTTTGATGAGGGAATGCAAAATGGCAAGGAGAACCTTGAAAAAGACAGGCCAGGAGAAGATGAATGTAAAGTTATATAAGCAAATACTAAAAAGGAAAAAATATGAGTTCATGCAAACAAGGTGATCTGAAAGGACTGTATTAGTTTGATGTGCTAAGTGTCTTTTTAGTTCTAAAACATGTACAAATTTGTCTCCATTTGTTTGCTTAAATATTGAGGACTTTAACCATGAAATATAGATGAAATTATGAGTTTTAAGCATGTAAATAAGCCTAAATAACACTGAACAGCATTGTATAATAGAGAAATAACATCACACATAATATTTACACATTAGGCATGATGAAGCAATTCACCCCTCCTGGGATACATCTGTTGGTCCAGCTCCTAATGGCATGTCCCTCTTTTTCATTATGCTCAAAATTTCAAATACATATGTGTACAAGCCTCCAATGGTTTTTTTCTCTGCACCAATGGCTCCAGAATTCTCCAATTAGTCTAGATAGACTCTTGTTTCACCCAAATTGGTCAAAAATTGACCTCCCTAGACATTTTCCCAATGACAGCTACAAAACCTCCACTAATTGCGGAGAACTGCAGTTATCTGCAGCTAAAACTGGCCAAAAACCCGAAATTTTGGGGTAGTGCTAAACTGTCCGTCTAATTGTTAGCCGTAGCATTTAGTTTTTTGGTTAGGGGCGGGGGTGGCCACATGTCGACCACTTTAAACCCTGCGGTTAATAAAACTCCGCAACATAATAGCTCGAATGGAACTCGAAGTGGAGTCAGAGTTCCCAAACCCGTTAACATAATCAACGGAAACCGCGCTCATGTGATAAGATTTGAGCTTAGTTCGCTAGAGGTTACGGTGAAAAACCGTTGCATCAAATGTCGCGCATGTGATGAGCCTTGAGGTTATGTTGTATTTTGTTGTCTATTGTAATATATGTTGCGGTGATCTTATAACATGTGACCACAACGATTTCCCCCCCCCCCCCCTCCCCAAACTCCACAATAATTTTAATCAACTATACATGGGACACATGGCAGCCTACGGGCTGGCCACATGTCACCCGTCCATTGGACCTAAAAACAACTCATACAACCCTTCAACAAACCAGGAGTTGTCACATGGCGAAATATCATTGGTCTAGAGAATGGAATATTTTGAGAATATTCCCCTTTTGTTGAATGTACCTGCATGCTCACTGGGCATCCCAGTCACCCCTGTCACAAAAATTTTAGCTATTTGAGAAATCGATCAGAACGTGACATCTCCCTCATACGACATCGATTTTTCGAACCATTCACGACGACATAATCATAACGACAAGATCTACCTAGTCACTCAAGTTTGGTACAGTTTTGAGCACTTTCAATTTTGAGCAAAATTCATGATCTCCTAATCACACCTCCCCATTGGGAAGCTTTTGGACTGAAAAAAAAAATACTTTGATTACCTGTTCAATAGATGAGGGTACAACTTCCTCACCTTTCCAATTTCCATCCACTTTTCCTTGCTTGGCTTACTGCCTTTGAGCCCAACTCGAAAGTAGTCGACACTTCCCCTCTTGGATGCTCTTGTCCTCCTGTCAAGGATGGTATCCTCCTTGAGCTCATCCAGAAATTCTGGTGAGAAATCTTCAATAGAAGGATGTTGAACATCACTCCCTTGATCATTGATCAAATGGGGCTCATACAAATGTAAATTTTCAACATTGACAATTGAATACATTTGCATATATGAAGGCAAGTCAAGTTGAAATGCATTGTTACCAACTTGCTTGATGATCTTGAATGGACCATAGTGAATGGGCTTGAGCTTTTTACCTTCTCCTTGCATCCTTTCTTTGCCTATGTGAAACCATACCTCATCTCCTTCTTGAAACTTGTGATCAACTCTATGTTTGTCATGCCTCTCCTTGTATTTTCTTTGACTCTTATCAAGATGTTCTTGAACTTGTTGATGAATAATCTGAATTTTCTCAATGAACTTTCGAGCCTTGTCAATATCACTATGGCCATCAATTGCAACATCCTTCTCAAAGATGAAGTCTAATGGCAATTTCGGAAAATACCCAAAGCATGCTTCAAAAGGTGAAGTATTTGTAGAAGAGTGCTTGGCCCAGTTGTAATTGTGTTGAATGTAATGCAGTTTTTCATCCCACAACTTGGAAACTTTGCTATAATATCCTCTCAATAGATGCACAATGGTTATGTTCACCACCTCGGTTTGGCCATCAGTTTGCAAATGAAAAACAGTACTCTTTTTCAACTTTGTGTCCATCATCTTCCAAAGATTGGACCAAAAATTCCCAATGAACATGGAATCCCTGTCACTAACAATAGAATTTGGCAATCCATAATGAACCCATACATGTTGAAAATAAAGTTCAGCAGTTTGTTCAGCAATAATGGTTTTCTTACATGGCATAAGTATACACATTTTACTGAATCTATCCACAACTACATAAAGATAATCATGTTGTTTTCTTGACATAGGTAGACCTCCAACAAAGTCCATGGAGACACTCTTCCATGGCCTTGATGGTACCGGTAGTGGCGTGTACAACCCAAGCTTCCTATTGCTAGTCTTGCTTGTTGCACACATAGAACAACCTCTTATAAAATGTGACACACTATCTATCATGCAAGGCCAATAGAAATACCTCTGTAGATGTGCCATTGTTTTTCTTACCCCAAAGTGTCCAGCAATAAGAGACGAATGAGCCTCTCTCATGACACTAAGCCTCTCTCCTTGTGGTATACACAACTTGCCCAAATGAAACATCAAATTATTATGCATGTGATAATCATTTTCCTCAACTTGATTCCCTTCACTCAAACTAGCATACACATCTTGAAAATCAACATCATGTGCATATTGTTCTATGTAACTCTCATGTACAATAGAATCATTTTTAAGTAAAGTAGAAGCACTTATAATTGGCCTTGAAAGCATATCAACAACTTTACTGAAAATACCTTTCTTGTACCTTATAACCAAGTGAAACTATTGAAGAAATCCCATCCACCTAAAATGTCGTGATTGCTGCAATTTTGTTTGCGACTGCAAGTACTGTAATGGTTGGTGATCGGTATGTATAATCGTCTCTTTACCCATCAAGTAGTGTTTCCACTTCTTCATGCTTTGTACCAATGCATACAGCTCTTTTTCATATGTAGGATAATTAGTTATAGCACCATTGAATGTTTAAGAATGAAAAGCGATAGGCTTACCATGTTGCAAAAGTACTGTGCCCATGGCATAATCACTAGCATCGATTTGTATCTTGAATGGTTGTATCAAATTCGGTGATGCAAGGACCGGAGCTGAACTGATATTGTCTTTTAAAGCTTCAAAAGCTTGCTGCTGTTTGCCTCCCCATTGGAAGCCTTTCTTCACACTTTTAACTGCATGTATAGGAGCTACTATGGTAGAAAAGTTAGTAATAAACTTTCTCCAATACTGAGCTGCGCCTAAGAAACTTCTTACCTCGGTTACTATTTTTGGAGTAGGCCAATTCACAATGGCTTCCACTTTAGAAGGGTCAATTCTCAACTCACCTCCTCCTACAATGTGTCCCAAATAAACCAGAGAAGTCTTTCTGAACTCACACTTTGACATCTTAAGAAATCATTTCTCTTTCTTCAAAACATCAAGCACCCTTTTCACATGCAAGACATGTTCTTCTCTTGTTTTGCTGAAAATTAGTATATCATCTAAATACACAATCACAAAGTTATCAATAAATGGATGCAAAACATTATCCATAACACACATGAAATTTTCTGGTGCATTACACAAACCAAATGGCATAACCAACCACTCAAAGAGTCCTTGTTTGGTTTTGAATGCAGTCTTCCATATATCACTTTCTGCAATTCTTACTTGATGATATCCACTTTGTAAATCTAACTTAGTGAAAAACTTTTCTTCTTTCAGCTGATCAAGCAAATCATCTATCCTTGGGAGTGGGTATCGATTCTTTACCGTTATCTTGTTCAAAGCTCTGAAGTCTACACACATGCGCCAAGTCCCATCTTTCTTTGGAATCAAGACTATGGGTGAACCGAATGGCGAAGTGCTTGGCCTTATGAGTCCCTTGTCCAACATGTCCTTAATTTTCCTTTTAATTGCAACATTCTCCATTATCGACATGCGATACATCCCGATGTTTGGAAGAGGACAATCTTGTTGCAACTGAATTTCATGTTGAATCTCCCTTTTTGGAGGCAATCCTGTTAGCTCCTGAAACATCTCATGATGTGCATCAACTACATCATATAAATCTGATTTCAACTTAGGATCACAACCCTCAAATGATTCATGATTAGCATCAGCTTTAGGCTTAATCATTAGAAGAACAAAATTCTTACTTCCTCTTTACCTGTCCCGCATTTACCATTGCAATATTTGTCTTCTTATGATGTGCTCTAACAATGTACTCCTTGCCATATTTGAATAAATGGTATTTCTTCTAATGGCTTTAATTTTAGATTTATCACCTGAATCCTCTCTTAAATCATGTTGAGTTGTAGCTGCAGTTTTTTGTTTCCCTTTGTTGTTCTGATGTTTGGGCCTCTTTTCAGGATGTAATTTCCAACAATTTTTCTCTTCATGGCCTTCTCTTGAACAATGTTTACAGATCACTTTTTCTCCCTCTTTCTTGACAGATGCATTCTTTTTGCCCTTAACTTTTGAGGTATTCTCTTTATTTTTCCCCTTAAAAGGTTTCTTCCTACCCTCATCAGTAATGTTTTTCCCTCTAGCTTCTAGATGTGTGGCTTGAACACAAACTTCATCTAGACTTGTAGGGTTAAACATGAAAACAATATGTCTTAGGTAGCTATGTAAACCTCCTATGTACTTGAGCAAAGTATCTTGGCTCTGCAAATCTACCCCTAATAAGAGAGCTCTTCTCCTAAAAACTTGGGTGTATTCTTGCACATTTTGTCCTTTCAATTGTCTAAAATTTTTCTAGTTCATTATGGATTTCTACATATGAGCTAATGGATAAAACTGTTGTTTTATTGAAGTAATGAAATCAGTCCATGATAGGATAATCTTATGGTGCTTCTTGATCTCCTCCTTTGTCTTGGCTTCCCACCAAACAAGTGTTGCACCTTCCATTATCAATGAAGCTAGTTGGATTTTGGTATCATCATCATGAAGGTTATGAATTCTCGAATAGACCTCCAATTGCCTAATCCAATTATAAAGATTTTATGCATTTACTTCGCCATTAAACATTGGCAATTCAAACTTAACATCAAGTTTTAGAAAAGGACTTTTACCAGTGTTCTTTGACTTGTGTGTCTGATGTACTGAAGATGAAGTAGAGGATGATGATGATGATGATGATGAGGGTGATGATGGTGACTTTCCACTGTCTCCATTTCCTCCATTTCCCTTCTTTGATTTATCTTCATCACTGTGACCTCCTGATGATCCATGTCCTTCCTTGTGAAGTTTGGATCCTTCTCCTTATAGTCTCTCATTCCTTTCTTGATAAAGGATTATCACCATCTCAGTCATGTCAAGGAATGCTTTCCAGAACACCCTTTCTTCTTCTTTTGGATCCACCTCTTCATGGATTTCTTCTTCTCCTGGAGGCATGCTTAATGTTGCTTCTGCTTCTTTTGGAGGTGAACTAGGTGGTGGAGAATGTGGCAATCTTTCCCTCCTTTGATGTGGCTCACTTTGAGACCCTCTTTCTTCCACCAATTTGCCTTCTCCTCTCTTAAGCTTGAGCCTAGTAAGCATGTGAACACTTCCAAACAGTTAAACAAATATTTGCACACAACAACACCAGAGAATAAAACCTGGCTCTGATACCAACCTGATCTGAAAGGATTGTATTAGTTTGATGTGCTAAGTGTCTTTTCAGTTCTAAAACATGTACAAATTTGTCTCCATTTGTTTGCTTAAAGATTGAGGAATTTAACCATGAAACATAGATGAAATTATGAGTTTTAAGCATGTCAATAAACCTAAATAACACTAAACAACAGTGTATAACATATAAATAACATCACAAATAATATTTACACAGCAGACATGATGAATCAGTTCACCCCTCATGGGCTACATCTGCTGGTCTAGCTCCCAATGGCATGTCCCTCTTTATCATTATGCTCAAAATTGCAAATACATATGTTTCTAGCAAGCCTCCAATGGTTGTTTTCACTGCACCAATGGCTCCAGAATGCTCCAATTAGTCTAGATAGACTCTTGTTTCACCCAAATTGGTCGAAAATTGACCTCCCTAGCCAGTTTCCCACTGACAGCTACAAAACCTACACTAATTATGGAGAATTGCAGTTATCTGCAGCTAAAACTGGCCAAAAAATCGAAATTTTGGGACAACACTAAATTGTCTGCCGAATTGTTAGCCATCGCATTTAGTTTTTTGGTTAGGGGCGGGGGTGGCCACATGCCAACCCCTTAAACCCCGCAGTTAATAAAACTCACAACATAATATTTGGAACAGAACCTGAAGTGGATTCGGAGTTCCCAAACTCGTTAACATAATCAACGGAAACCACACTCATGTGATAAGCTTTGAGCTTAGTTCATCGGATGTTACGGTGATAAACAGTTGCATCAAATGTCGCACATGTGATTAGCCTTGACGTTATGTTGTAGTTTGTAGTTGGTTATAATATACGTCGTGGTGATCTTATAACATGTCACCACAACGATTCGGGTCATCGGCTGGTTGGGACCACTGGTGGTCCCCCCCCCAAAAAAAAACTTGCCAAATTAAAAACTTTAAATTTAAGCGGAGTGCTAATAGGGTAAGTCACAAGTGATAGCAGAGGTGGCTGAGGTCTATGCGGGCGCGCCGAAGGTCACGGGGTCAAACCCCCCAGACTCCACAATAATTTTAATCAACCGTATAGGGGACACGTGGAAGCCTTCGGGCTAGCCACGTGTCACCCATCCATTGGACCTCAAAACAACTCGTACAACCCTTCAACAAACCAGGAGGCACCACGTGGCGAAATATCACTGGTCTAGGGAGTGGAATATTTTGATAATATTCCCCTTTTTGCTGACTGTACTTGCATGCTGACTAGGCATCCCAGTCACCCCTGTCACAAAAATTTTAGTTGTTTGAGAAATCGATCAGAACACGATATCTCCCTCATACGACATCGATTTTTTAAACCATTCATGGCGCCAAAATAAGAACAACGAGATCTACCCGGTCGCTTAGGTTTGGTACAGTTTCAAGCACTTTTAATTTTGAGAAAAATTCATGATCTCCTGATCACAAGGCGAGAAGAATCAATATATCTAGGCAAGAATAACACAAAGCTTTTCTAGCAGGAAATTCAACCAAGGAAGAAGCATATCAAAAATAATATTACAAGCAATCAATGGTTTGAATATGCAAGACAACTCTATGAGAAAGAATCAAAGGCTGAGCCTCCCCCGGGGCTCGACACAACTACAAATCTCTTCACATTATAGGAGGTGGAAATTGGAATTAAGAAGTTGAAAACGAGAACTTGGTTGAACTTCAAGCAAAGTCTCTAAAATGGGGAAAGAACACTCTTGCACCACACATCATGGAAATATTCAACAACATCATTAAACAAAGATTCCCAAGAGACTGGACAACTAGCCTAGCAATACCCCTTTTTAAAAGTGGAGACATTAATAATCCTTCCAATTGTAGAACCATTATGATCAATCCTTTGTTTCCAAAGCTTTTCAGCAGCATGGTTGAAAATATAATCAATAAGTGGGCAGAAGTAAAAGAAAAGAGGGCAAAAGGACAAGCAGGTTTTAGGCCGAAGCATTCTACAGTGGATCATGACATCACGTTGAGACACATTATTGAAAAGGTGTGGGGAGATAAAAAAGAAGTATTATGTTGTTTTGTTGACTTCAAAAAGGCATTTGACACGGTCCCTAGAGATAAGTTGTGGCGTAGAATGGAAGAACTTGAAATTCCTTTGCATTGTAGAGATGTTGTCAATAGACTTTATGAAGAGGTGAAAGTAAAAATTAGAACCTCAATGAATATTTCAGGAAGTTTTAGAAGTGACATTGGAGTCAAGCAAGGTTGCCCTCTATCCCCTACTCTTTTTGGTTTATATATTAATAAACTAGAAGAGTGGCTAAATTTTCAAGGTGGGGATGGTGTTCGGTTGGGGGAGTTTGTGATAAAGCTTCTTTTATAT
Source organism: Pinus albicaulis (assembly GCA_034641835.2). Classification (NCBI taxonomy): domain Eukaryota; kingdom Viridiplantae; phylum Streptophyta; class Pinopsida; order Pinales; family Pinaceae; genus Pinus; species Pinus albicaulis. The sequence continues at coordinate 103,728 of JAXQQM020083999.1, read as the reverse complement.
GTTGATGATCTTGTATTGATTTCTAAATCGGCCCATGGATTGCAGATGCACCTATATGCCCTTGAGAATTTTTGTAGAGCAGTGGGGATGCAATTCAATATTAGCAAGACCAAGATAATGATTTTCTCTAATAAAAGGAAGCAGATTCAACATACGTTCTTCTTTGAAGGCAACATTCTTGAAGAAGTAAATGAGTACAAATACCTCGGGATTGATTCCAATAACAAACTTAGTTAGGAGGGCTGCAGAAAGAAGAGAATCTTAGGAGGGTGGAAAGAATTATATTCTCTTCAAAACATATGTACAGAGGTAGAGTTATGGGATTATAAAACGATTAAAGTGCTTTTTGGACTCCTAATTTTTCTAGTGATGCTATATGGGTGTGAATTTTGGGCTAGCAGCACCCCTGTCTCAAAATGAAAGCAAATTGAGAAAATCCAAAAACGCTTGATCATGAGCAAGTTCAAAATAAAAAGTTTGGTACATTATGAGATAATGTTGAGTGAAACATGAGAAACTCCAATCGAAGCAATTGTTATATTGGGACTCATAATATATATAAAAATAATTGAGCAAATGGGAAGGTAGATGGCCCAATGTTATCTTCAAGGAAGGCATGAGTGAAAGAAAGAAAACATGGATGAGACAAAACTACACATGGATGCAAAAATGGAATATCTACCTCAATGCTCATCCCACAAATAGAAAGGAGCTAAATAATTTTTTTATGGAGAAGTTTCATAAACATGTATCGGGAAAAGAGTTGGGTAGAAACAAGAAGTACTACATTGAAGAATTCAACCCCATGTATGATCTCCAACAAAACGAGTACATTAGAACTAACATTCTATGGAGGGAAAAGGTTCTTATTGCTCAATTAAGAACCAACTCGTGTCAACTTCGGTGTGAAACAAGACAGTGGAAAAGGTCTAAAGAAGCTTGGGAAGAACGAGTGTGTACGTTTTTCACGTCTGGGGCAGTGGAATTGGAAAAACATTTCATTTTGGAATGTGACGTGTTCAAAGGCATTAGAAAAATTTATGGGAATATGTTAGCATTTGTTTCTTGGCATTGTCTTTTTAGCGATGGGATTGTTGGAAGGTTGGCCCAGCTCATCATCAATTTGAATAAGAAAAGGACTTAAATGCAAAAGGCGAAAAATAGGGAACTCATAGTCCCATAGACTATTTTTAGTCTCGTGGACATTAAAATTTCATTTCATTTTTATAAAGATACTAAAAATATTGTCATGAGGCTCTTCAATATGTGAGTTTTTGTTTAACATTTTGAATTTATAGATAATAAGACTTACTATTTATATTTTATATCTATAGTCAGAAAATGAGGAGCATTATCATTTGTGAATATTTATTTTATGTATTCCATTTTAAAGAAGTTTCTTATGTGAAGGGTGTTTGTTTTCCAATATTGGATTTGTTGTCATGGGAGTGGAGATATATTTTGAGATGTATTTTGGTGTATTTAAATAAATTTTGAATAGATATAACATGTAGTTAGCTAGTGATAATATTGTTTAGTTATTATGATTACTTTCTCCAAAAATATCAAAATAATTTAGATTAAACGTAACAAAATCTATGTTTTCACATTTGAATACTAAACATAGATTTGTGTACTTGTTTAACGATTTCCTATTAACTTGTTTCATTATTTATTTTTCTTTCTGATATAAGGATTGTCATAATAGCTTGTTTTTTACAATTATCAATAATATTTTTTTTTGTATTGTTTTTTTTCTATCATTTTTTATTTCATTATATTCTTTGTGATCTTCTATGTCATTTTTCTGAGATCATTTTTTGACAACGTTAAGAGAATTTAATTGTTTTCATTGATCACTTGTGCCTATAATTATTTATGAAAACTTTTGTTTGGTATGCAGTTTCAAGAGAATTTAATTGTCTTCATTGATGGTTATTGTTACACAGCAATTTGTCACCGTCCCTGCAATTTCCCATCTCGCACAATTGGAGGGCTCATTCCTTGACCTGTGAGCAGTGACATGACTTGAAACCACTTTCATGACATCCCTCTGAACATGAGCTTTCATTGCCCTGAAGACAACTCCTTGTGAAAAACCCTAAAAACATCCCTTTTTGCATTGGCGCGGGGAGCCAGTTCAATACCCGCGCCAATGGGGAAATCATTCAAAAAGGGCGCGCCAATTGGCGCTCTGTCTCAGAGTCGTGCTCGCGCCAGCCATTTTAAGGAGTGTTTTTAAAAAATAAATGGCGGAAGTTTCGTCCTAACTAATCCATAAACTGGTATCTAATTTGAGTTGGGAGGTTTGGCTCCGGATCTCCATGTAGAGGAAGTGGTTTGCCACCTCTCGTGGAAGCTTCCTTGAGGATAGGGCCAATCCCATGATTATAGGGATCCCAACTCCCCTTCCTCCATCTATAAAAGCTTGCTCATCTCCTTTGCAAGCTAGTTCCCAAGAGCCATCAGAGCCTTATGCCGTAAGAGCCTTGATTCATTCCCTTAAGGCCAAATCCAAGCAAGGAGATTATTGTCGAGACATCTGAAGAGAGAGGCTTGTCCTATCCCCGATAGGCTTTTTCGAGACGTGTTCCGCTGGCGACCCTCCGAAGGAGAATTCAGTGTCAGAGCCAGGTTGTATCCTCCTTTGATTGATTAATGATAAACGACTATTGGTTATGGTTCCACTCCTGTTGTTGATTATGATGATGAGTTATGTCTTCTCTGACTAACATATAGTTGCATATACTGAATTTTACGCTTGCGTTTGTTTTTTTTCTTGCGTGTACAGGTGTCTGATCACGGAGATCGTGAGGATTGTGATCTTCCGGAGCTAAGGAACGGGAGCGCTACTTTCTCTACGAGCGACAGCGTTGGATTCCAGGTAAGCCTTCATCGCTAGTTGGTTTATTTGCAATTAGGAACCTGCACTATAGCGTGAACGATTGTTGCTAGACCCGGTCTGGGCTAGTAGGGATCGCCTTTGTCCGCAGAGGGGATTTACCTCTACAACAGTTATAATCATTTATGAAAAATTTTGTTTGGTATTGCAGTTTCAAAGATAATCATGTAAATATTTTAGGTTTTCTTAGAGGCCATTTCTTTTGAGAATGACTCTTTCTTGCATCAAGGACAAGTTGTCAACGTTTGTGGTCAAATGGATTTAGATGTTATTATCTTTTCTACTTGGGTTCAATTCTTGCATTTGACATGTTGATCTCGGAATGATAATTTCTTGTAATGACTTCAAACTTTGTTATCTAAGTAAATTAATTTATTCCATGTCCTATAACAACAAGGCTCAAAATTATAAACTCAACAAGTCACTTATTGAAATTGAACTTAGATGTATAGGATAATAAATTCACTTCAAATTTGACAAATAAATACATGTAGACTTCAATGTCTCGTAAATTAAACGGATTTGAAATTTCAAATATAGAAACTATTGAATAAAACCAAGATGAATTGTTATCCACAATCAAGTGAAATTTCAGAAGATCGCATTAAATGTTCAATGCAAAAATACTTGTGACATAGCCTAAGGCACGAGATAGATTATGTTTTAAATAGGCATAGAATAATTTTTACAGTGCCCAAAAGAAAAGATGTACTAGTTAAATCTAAAATCTGTGTTTATTGTGAGCAGCATCAAAGTAGTTTAAATTTCATATTTGTGCAGCAATTTGAGGAGGATTTTTTTTTTTAAATGTATGTAGAAAGTTTTTCATTTCTATTTTATTTTATTTTAATAATTTTCACACTTGTCCTAGCATTATAGATGAAATTTTCATTATGAATCAAAACTTTGCCTCATACTAGATCATATAAAACTAGACTAACTATATTTGGTCAAAAATAATTTGCGGTGGAAAACAAATAAATGTAAGCAATGTAGAACCATGCAAATTGTGCCTTATATTTATACACATGATGTAATGAATATATCTGAAATTAAAGAATTGTCACTGACTTATTAGTTGAATGTGCAAAATAGTTGAATCTCCCAAATACTACCTGGCACTTTACGATTTTGGACTATACCATCCAATTCTAAGGGAATTCTTGCAATTTTTTTCATTGACAAATAAAGTGGAAAATTTATAATTTAGCATGGTATCACCATTATTACTTTGAAATTGTGATTGCAAATTTATACTCCAATGCCGAGGAAACAGAAAAAGGACAAGCAAGATGATATATGAAGAAAATGTTCTCTTTACATGTCTTTTACAGATTGAGATCCAAATAAGGATTCCTTGCTTGATCCAGTAGACTTCTCCTCAATGAATATAACAGCCTTCCTTTCCTTAAAGTTTTTAGCAAAAACGGTTATAGCACGAGTCAATGTCTTAAAGCTTTTCAAAAAGCTGAAAAAGGTCTTAAGGGTAAAAAAGATCCCTGTGATCGATTATCTGGAGTTCACCTTCCGTTTATCCAAGGTACTACGAATAAAATTGCTAGGATTCTAAAGAAACATAATGTTTCCTCAACCTTTAAGCCCTCCCGCACCATTCGGAGTTCGCTTAGATCGGTTAAGGACCCAATTTGCCCGAAGGATGGTAAGGGTGTTTACTTGATTCCGTGCTCCTGTGGGACCCCTTATATTGGTGAAACTAGTCGATCAATTAGTCAAAGAATTCAGGAACATGTCGCTGACCTTAAGCATAATAGATCACACTCCTCTGCCCTAGCAGAGCATGCGAAGAAGACAAATCATCACATTTGCATTGAAGATGCTGAGGTTATTGCGAGGATTGACCATTTCTACCACCGCAAGTTGAGAGAAGCCCGGGAAATCGAAAAGAGGTCGGTTAACCTCAACAGAGATGATGGATGGATTGTTAGCAGATGCTGGATTCCTGCCCTTCATTCCCAATAAATTTAAATTTTAATTTTATTTTAATTTTTTTATTTTTTTATTTTATATTATTATTATTTGTTTATTTATTAAAATTTTATTTATCTATTTGATTTTTATTATTATTTTTATTTTTATTTTTATTTGTTGATTTTTATATTTTTCATTTTATTTGTTTTTATTTTTATCTATTTATTTATTTTATTTTTATTTTATTTTTTTTATATTTTTATATTTATATTTTATATGTTTTATATTTTTATTTATTTATTTTTGTTTTTATTTTTAATTTATTTTTATTTTTTATTTTTTTAAAAGTTAAATAAAATTAATTATAAAATAAGGTAACTGATGTTATGGGTTTTGAATCAACTATCATATAATTATTAAAAATAAAATAATTTTTTTTATATATTTAAACTATAAATAGTATTTAATTATTTTTAACATTTAATTTATTCGATATAAAAAATAATAATAATAAAAACAAATAAATAATTATTATATTAAAAATATATATATATAAATATTAAACAGTTATTTTATTCTTCAAAATTATATTAAATTAATAATTATTATTTTTATTAAAAATAAATATAAATATATGAAATTCAAATTTTAAACATTAATCATGAGATTTATTTTCATAAAATAAATAAACTATTATATATTTTTTTGATTTGAGTCAAACTAATCGTTATTTTACAAACGGCTAGTTGGAGCTTTACGATCTATTTAAAGGGGTTTATTGATTAGATTTTCCATCTTGACCTGATGATGAACCACACTGGCTGGTTCGAAACGCGTTGACCAAATCTATTCTGATGTGATTTTCACCGAAAGATTTCAATTACAATTTATGGATCACGTAAGCAAAATTCCTAAAATTCTAATATAATATTTAAATTGTTAATTATTGGAATAAGTTCCTATCTTATCTAATTAAAAGAAAATTACCAAATAAAAAATCAAGATAAAAGTCTACTTTGTTTTTTTTAAATATTATTTTTAGATTTTATCTATTTTCTCTTATTATTAGTATATCTCAACATAAAAGTCTACTTCGTTTTTTTTTAATATTACTTTTAGATTTTATCCATTTTCTCTTATTATTAATATATCTCTCTCAGTAGATATTGCATTTGGTTTTTGGTCAAACTTATATTATTTAGGTTTGACCAAAAAATAATTGCAAAATTTGTATAATTGAATATTAAATATTAAAATTTATTATTTTTAAAAAATAATTTAATTCATTTATATCCAATTTAATTCATTTAATGATAAATGAATTCATATTTCAACGAATAAAATTAGCAACAAACAACAACATTGTTTATACTTGCAAACAATAACCTAACTAAAAGAGAGTAGCTACTATGTAGCACTTGTTTAAATATTATTTTATTTTATTTATTTTATTTTATTAGTGAAATTATAATGAATGCTTTTGGAATTTTGTTGCATTTTTCATCATCTTTTCTTTTGTTCTTTTTTCTTTTCAATTATTAGTATTATTATTTTTTTAATGTAAATGACTTGATTTATTTCTTTCAATGTAGTAGATTTATTTAAGCCTTTGTTTAAATATATTAGAGATGTTAACCTTATTTTTATTTTTTTATCTTTAACATTTTATTTAAAGATTAGGTACCATTGCAATTAGTTTGACTTTGATGTTGAAGGTATATCCATTAGAATTTTATTTTTTTTAAATTGCATTTTTCAATATTTATATTATTAAATAATATTTTATTTATTTGATTTGATTTCTTTTATTAGTGAAAAAATGAAGTTTTATTATCAAAGGTTGATTGAGTGGCATTAGTTTTATTTTAAAAAATCAATTCTTGTTATTTATGTTTTCAATGTTAATAAGTTTTTTCTTCATTTTAATTTTTTTTACATAGTTGTACTCATTTTTATGCTAATTTATTTATAGTTGTCTTAGTTACTACTTTATTGAGTTAATAGGCTCATTCTATAGCTCAGTGTGAAGTCTATTTGTAGTATGTTTGTGCTCAACTTGTAGTTGACATGTGTCCTTCTTAAAATAAAAATAAAATATTCTTTAAATAGAAAAGCAATGTGGGCTATAATAAAAAAGAAAAGAAAAAATATGCTATGCATGTTTAATTAGTTGTCCATATGACCTAATGTGATTTAAATAAATTATTTGAACATCTATGTTAACTAATTTATATTGATATCAACTTTATATATAGAAAAAAATTGCTAAAATAAAATATTTGAATGTTTAGTATATAAAAAAATATCCAATATGCTTTATAGCATACAAAAATACAATTTAAACAATGAAAAATTACACATTGTATTTTGCACTCTAAAATAAGTTTGCACCTAAAGAAATTTGATCCCTCTTGGCTCATGTTAGATCTGTGCTTAAGATGGATCTATGGCGGTTTATAGTAAAATTTTTGATTTTGTGATTATTCATATGGCTATTCACTAAATTCAAAATGATATTCACCACCTTTTGTAGATGTTGTTTACTTTAAATAAAGATTTTATTAGTCCTTGTCGTGAGACGAAATGAGACTATATTAATCGAATGTATTGCTTAGCATTAATGTCGATTGAAGTCGCTATAAACTTTTCAACCTTTTCATAAAGCATTGTCCATGTCTGCCTATTAAGTTGCCTCGATAATTTTGAGGACCAATGAAATACTTGATGGCCTTATTTGGCCTCTTCTTGACGCAAAGAGACCATTTGGTTGATATTCTTCATACCATATATTTGTTGAGTGCATTTATTTTATTCGTGTTTTATAAATTGAGACCAATGCTAGCATTAATTTGTAAGCATTTATTGATATTCTATAACCATGGAAAATCTTAGTTGGATGGACATTAATTAATTAAATTTGCCCCGTTATTTGTGTATGTATGTGTGGTGACCCTCTATGTATGGTGAATCAAGTTGTTTTATTTATATTTTCCAACAAGATTTGAGCAGCCTTACGACACCTTAATAGAAGTGCGAACAAGAAAGGATAAGATTGATGCAAATGTGCCTTTCCAGAGTTGCTTTGATCAACAAGGATGCTCTTTTGGATTTGAACCCTTCTCAAGAGTTTCCTAACCCATCCTTGATGACAACAAATGAATCTCCACTGCGAAAGGAATCCTTCGCTCACTCGAAACCAATCCCGCCAAACCCATCAACGAGTTGGGTAGATCAAGCAAAGGAAAGAGAAGTAGCTCATAAGCCCTGTTCTTCTTAATCTCTTGTTTTCATTCCTTTCTATCACAAGTCAAAAGTTTTTCTGTGCTTCATAAGCAAATACAAAATACAATATATAATTGCATTATTCCTATCTCTAAAGGAAAACATGCCATTTCTATCGCCACTTTATAGTATCATTAAAACATTATTTATATCTCTCAACAATAGGTACAACCCTCATTATTTAGTCTTTATCGATCATACCTTAGTGGAGTTCAAAAATCGGAAAGAATAAAATATTGTGCTATCAAAAGAATCAAAACAAATCTAAACAACATGAAATTTGTTTTCTCACTCGCTATAGACAGATCAAGTTGTGAATTCAAAACAAACTAACTATCTATACATAATCAATAAGCCAACACTATAAGATTTAGGTGTTAAGATTTAGGTTATCTACACCGAAGCAGGTGACCCAGTAGAAGACACCCTTCTTATTTTACCCTGAGGTTCAAAACATGTAACTTTTCTTAAATATATCAATGGTTTTGGATTCTCCAGAGGTCTGTTGAAGAATTTATCTGCTTGAAGCACTATTATCTCATACTTGGAATGGCTCAGTCAACGTGGGCCCCACAGTTAAATCAATAGATCTCACGGTGAATCAGCGTATTATATATTCAGACCATGTCCACTTATAATTAAGCTTTTGACTTCTACCCCACTCAAGGCAGGGACTTCCTGCCCTGCAACCTCCTTGTTTAAGTAATCATTGTCAAAATAGATGTGGTTTACTTCAAATAAAGTCTCTGCTTAAAGCATCGCCATTGAATATTGTGCTCCAATTCCTTTTAGTTTTGTGGAAGTTACATTTCTTTCAATTCTTGTTCACCTAGAAATCCATTCAAACATATAAAAGTAAATCTTGATGACTTGAAAATTAGTTCAAAACAAGGTTTCTTTTCTTTTAAGCTAACTTTCTATTATATCAAAATGAAATTGAGAGTTGAAATCCTTCTTGCCAATGTTTTTCCACTAGGGAAACCATACCACTAACAAAACAACAGAGAATCAATAGCAAAATAAACTTTATGTTTGAGACCTGGAGTCATATACTGACATAATTGCATGCTATGTAAAACAAGAAATAAATTATTCCTAGGCAATTCTATAGAGAGTTAGATAAACATGTTTATCTATTTAGAGTATTATCACTAGATAAGAGAGAAAACCAACAAAACTAAGTAATCAAATTCACAAGGATTAAGGAGAATCTGAGGCATCCACATAATTTAAGCTTAGGCACAACTACTTGGGCCAAGTCCAAGTGACAATTGTTCTTCAATGTGCTTGAGGTAGGGCCTCATCTCCTTTTGGTTCGGGATCACCTTATCCAACATCAAAAACATCTATTTTGTCTCATTTATTTCCATTGTGACTTTTCCCAACAACATTTTGAGATTCCAGTATAGGTCAACGGTGAGGAGATACTAGTTTTGTCTTCCTTAAGTGTGCCCTAAGTCAAGAACCTGGTTAGAAATCTCCGTCATGACCTCTGAGTCTGAGTTATGGCCTTGTCTATAGCAATTATTACCTCGAACTCCCGCAACTCCTCATGAACCAACTCTGGTATTTTTTCTACATATGCTCGAGTTGAGGCTTCATCTCATGAACTAGTTTGCAAGTCCCCTTGTCCTCCTTTGCTACCACTACCTCAACAAAATATCGACGCATTACCTTACCATTGTTGATTACACAAGATACCAAATCGTCAAAGACCAGTGACGCCTAAATTATGATTACACAAAGATAGAATTGTGTAGACGTAGAGGGATGCTAAGAACCAACAACTTAGGAATATGCTTTCTCTTGCTCATTGTGAGGTGAGGCAAAGAGAGCTCGCCATCAAGTTGGGAAACTAATGACTAAGGAAAGGGAAACAACAACACAAAGTATGGAAACCATAAAGACTTCACAGTCTCAAGCAAAAATACCCACCATATGCTATGAAGCTAGACAAAAACACGGGCAAGAATGCAATAGTGCTTTAAGAAATATGGCCATTGCCTTCCCTACAATCGTATGTACAAATCCAATTAATCTCCTACTAATTGGTTAGATCCTTAACCACTCCCACCTATTTGTATTAACAACTTGATCATTCCACTTATTACAGGGATTAAATTAGTACTAAGGCACATCACTCACTGTGATTACACAAAGGGACAACGACACCTCATTCTCATCATTTTTCACCTAATTTAGTGTATTTCAAAACAAATTTTCAGTTTTTATTTAAAATAAAATATTTAATGGTTAGTTATTATGTATGATAAATTAAATTTCATGGGAATTTTTCACTTATACTACAATGAATAAAATGAATTTTTACACATGATTGTGTGCTTATTTTCGTTTTTCCATTTCAAAAACCTCTTAAAGTACTTAGCCATGGCAAGCGAGGAACTTTTTCCAAATCATTTGTTACTAAGTCTAAATATATTGGAAGGGAGATGTGAAGAGAGGGAAGAATGAGGAAGATAATCCTATGGCTAGATTAATTGATTGGAGCCCACCACGACTGCATAAATGTTAATGTCAAGTAACATAATGATATTTGACTTAACAAATCCAATGCGGATGTCGAATATCTTACTTTCACATCACAAGCGAACGAAGACCCAATTAACCTTCCATAAAGTAGAAGTTAGTTAATCCCAAATAGCTCTTATTGGTTTCATTTTATTGGGTGTGATGCATTCCCATTCATTATACACAAGTTGATGCATTCCCATTCATTACACACAAGTTAAGTACTTCCACTTAAGATAACGAATATATACAAGCGAACGAAGACCCAATTAACCTTCGATAAAGTAGAAATTAGTTAATCCCAAATGGCTCTTATTGGTTTCATTTTATTGGGTGTGATGCATTCCCATTCATTACATACAAGTACTTCCACTTCAAATAACGAATATATATATATATATGACCTATTATTCAATAGTGACTTAATTTCTCCACAAAACATGCTCTTTCTCCTAGTTGGCCAATTTGTCAAGTTATCCCATCCTTTTTTGGGAGTGACCTTACCTCTTTTGGAGTGACAATAATCCATAAATAATATGCTATTTTAAGTTTAAACACAATATTAAAGCACTATTATACCATACCATGACAACATTATAGTTAATAGTTAATAATATTAAATTGATTGGTTATAAATGGATTATAATTTTATTAATATTAATGTAATTATATAAATTAGTTTAGATTTATTTTAATTTGGATTTATTAAACATTGAGAGGGATTAAATATTTTGAGATATAATTTTTTTTTTAAAGTGAAAAGAGGTTTAATTTCTCTTAGTGCTTGATAGATCCGAAGTTAAAATGGATTTAGGTTGGTTTTTATATGCACATATATTATATCTAGGTTGGATTCATATCTCCCTCTCTCTCTCTCTTAACTCCTTCTCTACTCTCCCCCTCCCTTCTTCTCTCTCTAAGTCCTCTCTCTTCCTTCATCTCTTTCCCTTTCTCTCCCCCATCTCTCTATCTACCCTCCAACTCTATCACTATCTCCATCCCTCTATCCTTCTCTCACTCCCCTCTCTCCCCATCCATCTCTATGTCTCCCTCTCTTTCTACCTCTATCTCTCTATGTCTTTATTTTTCCCTCTCTCTCTCTCTCTCCCCCCCCAAATCCAAGTATCTCTCCTCTCCCTCCTCTCCCCTCTCTCTTCATTCATCTCTCCCTCTCTCTTACACCTCCCCCCCTCTCTCTCTCTCCCCTCCCCATCACTCCCTCTCTCTCTCCACCCTCTAGCTCTGTCACTATCTTCCTCCCTTTCTCCTTGACTCTTATCCCCCCCCCTCTCTCCATATGATGGAGAATTTTCATTCTAGGTAATCAATGTTATATGTAATGTCTAAATTATTTTACATTTTTATTTTTCATTTTAAAATGAGTTATGGTTTTTCAGCATGTGGTATCGATAAGCCTTGGTATTGACTCATGGTATTGTAACAAAATATATTAACAAGTTAATATTATCCCTGGTAAAGTGGGGGTGGATATTCATAGTTAAGAAACTTGTTATATTGTAAGTTTGTTGTAAGTGTTAAGTTTTTATGTGCTTATTAATTAAATTTAACAATGATTGTGGGATCATTATTAATCTTTGTCAAGGGAGGACTCTAACAATTAATTTGTCTATTGATCACTATTAGTTTAGCATGCAAATTATATTGTTTAACTTTGAAAAATAAATATATTTTTATATAGAATTCTTTCGGTAATAATCACATTCAAATGAACATTGTCGACGTGTTTCGGACCAACATCATCGGGACGATGATGAACCACACTGGTTGGTTCGAAACGCATTGAAATTGTTCATTTGAATGTGATTATTACCAAAAGAATTCTATATAATTTTACGATCGATCACAAAGCCAAAATTCTAAAAATATATTGTTTTCAATATTATTAAAAAAATAATTTCAAAGCTTTGATTGGACCATAACTTGAAGGCCTTATTGTAGCCTTTGCACAATATAATGCCATGTGCCTTACATATTTTATGCCATGATTTATGGATATAGTTACAATATTCATGCATGATTTTTTAGATGTTTGTGTAGTGATTTTTCATTGGTTAGCTTCTATCCAAAAATAAAATACTTGAAAATAACTTATACAAGTAAATAACATATCTACCATCACTTATTTCCCAACATAATTTAAGCAAGTCTTTGCATAAAAAATGGATAAGAATAAGATGTCAAAAAATATACTTACATAAGGTACTTCCCACCATTATTTATGTTTTCTTTAGCACTTATGTAGGAGTAAAATTGTAAATGTGTAGTCTTACTAGTGGTTACTAACATATTAGCCACCAAAATTTATGCAAGTTCTTCAACTTGACAAAACAATTTACCTATCCACTTCACATCTCAATTTATTAGTTACTAACAAAGTAAGACTATAGGACGATTTATCTATCAACTATCATTAATTTAGCATTAGTTATGCAATTTGTTATGCATCATAATTTCTAATTTGAGCTGGAGGGGCTAAGTTGCACTCCAAAACAAAATTACAATATAACAAATTGAATTTTATTATTTGTATTAGTTTTAACTTTTTATTATTAATTAAGCCAAGGTTTAAATGTTTGCACTACAACATGTCCACCAAACTAGCTTCTATATTACTTTTAACATTTTATTGTTAAATGTTAAACATTTACGCCTACACATCTACCCTTACACTGGGTTATAGAGCCCCTATGGCACAATTAAATTACTAATAAACATAGATAGGCATTAATCCATAGTAACGAATCAAAACACTTATTTCATGATACATTTCACATTATTAAATTTTAAAAAATCATAAAACTAACTAAATTATTACTAGTAATTAAATAATAATAATAATAATATATAAGTTCAAACATGTATACATTTAAAAAGACATGGAACAAGATTCTTAACCATGAAGATTTGTCCCACTTTACCATGGAGATTCTTAATTTGTAAATAGACTTTGTTACAATAACATGAGCCATTGTCATGGCTTACCAATACCACGTACCCAAAACACCATAACTCACCTTACATGACACTTGTTTTTATTACAATTCCTTTTAATTAATGAACTTAATTAAAAAAGAAAAAATGACAACTATTTTGGAGATAAATCTCAATTTCTTTTACTATTAAAAATATTCTAAAATATTTTATAAAAATTAAATCTATATCATTAAATAATTTTTCATAATAAAATTAAAATTATAAATATCTTATTTTAAACTAAATATACCTATCCACGTACCTATTATTTGACATATATCATAATTCTTTTAAGCATGACTTAACAAACTCTATAAGCTAGAATATCCAACTAGCTACTTACATTGCATTACAAATTAAAGATATTATCATTTAGCATATCTAACTTGTAAGCAATTAAAAAAACAAATCTTAAATGCCCAGTAAAAACTATATGCGGAATATAAAACTATAATACCCAGTAAAAACATACCTCCAACCATTGATGGCCTCAGTAAAAATTCTCCAATTCAGTCTTGAGTTAAAGTAAAAAACAGATTGGCAGATTTTACCCACAGTATTACTGCTTTATGGCAAAAATTTGGCTCGACTTCTAGTTTCTAGAAAATCTCTTGGAACTTTGGCACATCGAACCCTTGATTATAAGTGTCCTTCCTTAATACTAAGTCGTCTCTACCAATGGACTATAAGCCCAGAAATAAAACTCGAATTTATGCTCTATCCAACTCACGCGCACTGTGAACGAATTCTTACAAGGTAAAAGATCAATTGATAGAAACAAATGGACTTTTTCATATCATACTGCTATCTGTGAATTTGTCCACATTCAACACTTCGTACATGAGAAAACAGACCTTCAACACTAATAATGAAGAGCAGCAGCTTTGTTTTTATCCACACAAGCAGAAAGAAAAGGGATATAGAAGATCTGAAAAAATCTTCTAAGCTCTACTAACTCTAATTGATGGTGTAAAACTGAAGGGGTTTGAGTTAGTGAGCTTGGGGACCAAACAGAAGAGTTTATAGACCAGCTTCCATCAAGCTTATGTTGGCTATATGTCAAACGTTCCACTGATCATGGTAGAGAACTACAGTGGGAGTAATGGACCACTTCAGAAGCTCCCAACAAGAAATTAATGAACTGTAGTTGATTTCCATAATTTAAGGAAATTACTGCAGTTAGTTTCCATAAATTAAGGAAATCACTGCAGTTGGTTTCCACAATTTTACTCCAGTTGTTTCCAGAAATAAAGGGAGTAGTTCCTGAAATTGAGCAGTGGAAGTGGGAGTGTAACATTCTCCCACTTGGTCCATACTTCCACTCTTAATGTCTCGTCTTAAAACCCATTGATAATCTGTATTAAGTAATAGATACATGAATCATGGCGATAAGTCCTCTAATGATGATTATTATCTTCCATGTATTACTATGTATTTATTCTTATTCAAATTATGTGGCAACAATTTCTTAATGAATAAACCCCATGTTTATTCTTGGTCCTACACAGATGAATTCTCTCAAATCAAATTAAAGTGCACATAAATATGAGAAAAACGTCACAATAATTAAGAATTTCATTAAAAATAACATTGTTCATACAATGAGAATCTACATAATGGAACCAAGTCCCATATTCATTACATGATCCTTGAATTTAAACGGTGGCATGCCCTTAGTCAAAGGATCAGCGATCATCAACTCAGTGCTAATGTGCTTAATGACCACTTTCTTTCTTTAACACATTCCCTTATAGCTAAATACTTAATGTCGATGTGTTTATTTCGACTCCCACTTTTGTTGTTCTTAGCCATAAAAACAGCAGCTGAATTGTCGCAATATATTCTCAATGGCTTAGAGATAGAATCCATAATTCCAAGCCCATAAATGAAATTCTTAAGCCATACACCATCTAAAGTAGCCTCAAAACAGGAGCCAAACTCGGCTTCCATAGTAGAAGTGGAAATCAAGGTCTGCTTGGCACTCCTCCATGATACAGCTCCACCGGCCATCATAAAAATGTATCCTGATGTTGATTTGTGTGAATCAACACATCTAGCAAAGTCAGAATCTGAGTAGCCAATCACTTCCAAATTTTCCGTCCGTCTATACATAAGCATGTAGTTTTTGGTTCCTTGAAGGTACCTCATTACTTTCTTTGCATCTCTCCAGTGGTCTAAACCTAGATTACTATGATATCGTCCCAACATTCCCACAACAAATGCAATGTCAGGTCTTGTGCAGACCTGAGCATACATTAGGCTTCCGACAGCAGAAGCATATGGAATGTTCTTCATTTGTTCCCTTTCAAAGTCATTCTTTGGGTATTGATTCAAACTGAACCTATCACCCTTCACAATGGGAGCAACACTTGGTGAACAATCCTTCATCCGAATTCTTTTTAAAATTTTATTAATATAGGTTTCCTGAGATAGACCCAAGATTCCTCGAAATATGTCTCCATGAATCTTAATGCCAATGACATAAGATGCCTCACCCATATCCTTCATTTCAAAATTATTAGAGAGGAATTGTTTCACCTCATGCAACAAACCCTTATCATTGGTTGCTAGCAAAATTTCATCCACATATAAAACGAGAAAACAAATTTTACTCCCACTGACTTTAAGGTATATACATTCATCCATAATGTTTTCTACAAAACCGAAAGAATAAATTACTTTATGAAATTTCAAATACCATTGGCGGGATGCTTGTTTTAATCCGTATATTGACTTCTTGAGCTTGCAAACCAAATGCTCACCATCACTAGAGGAGAATCCTTCAGGTTGTTTCATGTAAACCTCCTCCTCTAGGTCTCCATTGAGAAATGTCATTTTCACATCCATTTGATGCAACTCCAAGTCAAAATGGGCTACTAATGCCATAATAATGCGCAAGGAATCTTTCTTAGATACAAGAGAGAAAGTCTCCTTGTAATCGATTCCTTCTTTCTGAGTGAATCCCTTTGCAACGAGCCTTGCCTTGTATCTCTCAATGTTGCCCAATGAGTCTTTCTTTGTCTTAAAGACCCATTTACATCCAATGGCTTTTGCACCATTAGGTAACTCAACAAGATCCCAGACTTCGTTACTCTTCATAGAATTCATCTCTTCCTTCATAGCATCATACCATAATTATGATTCTTTGCAACTCATGGCTTGTGAAAAAGACTCAGGATCATTTTCGGCTCCAATGTCATAGTCAGATTCCTGCAGATACGCAACATAATCATCAGTAATTGCTTATCTCTTTGGTCTAGTAGATCTTCTTAATGTTTTCCCACCATCTTCCTGAGAATTGTGTGGTTCAACCCGTTGTTCAAAAATTCTTGGCAATTCTTGATCTATCTGATCTACTGGAATGTCGTCAGCAGCTTGTGGAACTTCAACAATTGGTTGTTCAACACCAGTTTGTACTTGAGGGGTGCTGTGAACAATAACCAATCTTTCACTTGAGGTGGAAGGTTCAGATTCTGAATGATCCTTCTCAGAAACTATGTTCCTGGTTTGATCACTCCCACTGATCAAGTCATTTTCAAGAAACTTTGCATTTCCTGACTCCACAATCCTAGTGTTGTTAGATGGACAATAAAATATGTAACCTTTAGACCTTTCAACATATCCAATGAAATAACCACTAATGGTCCTTGGGTCCAGCTTCTTCTCTTATGGATTATATATTCTCACTTCAGACGGGCATCCCCAAATGCTCATATGTCGCAAACTTGGTTTCCAACCTTTCCATAATTCAAATGGCGTTTTAGGAATAGCCTTGGTTGGAACTCGGTTTAATATATACACTGTCGTCTTAAGTGCTTCAGTCCAAAAGAATTTCGGAATATTGGAGTTGCTAAGCATACTCCGGCACTATGTCCAATAATGTCTTGCTTTTCTTTCTCGCTACACCATTCGTCTGTGAACTGTGCATGCTACACTATTATGGCCTGGTGAACTGCATGGTGTATTGGGCAACAATCCCATGCTCTTGGAAGAAATTTAGTGAATGGCCTGCGTGGCTTGTCCATATTCTGTGTATCTACCATAATATTCTCCACCTCTATCTGATCTCACGATCTTAATCTGCTTGCCGCATTGATTGTCTACTTCAGCCTTAAATATCTTAAAGGCATCTAATGCTTCGCTCTTTTTATGAAGCATGTAGAGATAAATATATCGTGAGTAATCATCTATAAAAGAGATGAAGTATCTCTGACCATGTGAGTCCATGTCTAGACTACATATATCATTATGTATGATCTCTAATATGTCTGAACTCCTATTGGCACCTTTCTTTGACTTGTTG
The DNA here is from genome assembly GCA_034641835.2 of Pinus albicaulis. NCBI lineage: Eukaryota > Viridiplantae > Streptophyta > Pinopsida > Pinales > Pinaceae > Pinus > Pinus albicaulis. The sequence goes on along the minus strand of JAXQQM020083999.1, from coordinate 85,789 downwards.
GTCTGCTTTCCCTTATGCAGTCCACACAAGTTGTAACACCCCTAGTTTTATGTTTTTTTTTCAAGTTAGACATTTTAACTTTAGTCCAAAGGGGAGTGGACCCCAATGGATAATTATTGTGTGGATGTAATTAATTATTTAATTATGAGAAATAAATAAAATATTTCTTTGCATATTGACCAAATGAGAATTTTGAGATCACTTGCCAAATCCATGAGGTATGGAAAGAGGCTAATACTTTCCCCAAAAATCTTTCAAAAATCCTTGAAAGAATTTGTTTCTAATTTAGATTTTTGAGAAAAAATCTAGATTTCCCCAATGAGGTGGAGAGTAGTTGGGAAGAGGTAAAAAGTTGGAAAAGCATAAAGCAGCTTTAAAAGTCCCTAAATAAGGGAAGCTTAGGAAAACAGGAATAAAAGCATCCTGTAATTCTGGACGTAGAATTAGAAACAGGCTTCGGGGAGAAAAAACTTAAAGAAGCTACTCCAAAACATATTGAGGTTGGTCTATTCTAGGAGATGATCTCAGCTCGGGGGCGAGTTCTGGAGACAGAGGGACTCTAAGGTTGGGAGGTTGGTCATTGACAGAAGTGGTATGTTTAAAAATTTTCTATGACTGGTTATAGAGGTTCTTTTAGATAAAAATTCTGAAGTTGTCATTCCTTACATTTAGCATAACTGTTTAGAAGAAATTACTCCTCTCAATTGTGCATAGTGGTAGGAATAAAATTTGTGGGGAGAATCCATCAGAGTCTCTAAACCAGTGTTGGTTTAAATCTGAGGATACATCTTATCCCACATATGATTTACTTGGTTAACTTTAATCTGCTTCTGAAATAAGAAAGTAGTTGCTGCATATATATGAAAGAAAGAAGGACACCTTTACAGGTAACAGATATAAGTGAACTAGACATATTTCAAACCTGGTTCATTTAGGTAATGATAACATCCAATAAGGTTATGTATCATAGAAATAAACTTATACAGATGGAAGTATAATTTATCACAGTAAACAGGAATTGCTTAAATAGCCATGATAAAGTAAATAAATGTTTCATTGGATATGAATATGTTACAAAAGAAAACTGTAAAATGGTAAAATAGTTATAGTTCCTCTAGAAGCCTGCAGATACACATGTGTAATTAATCAAAATCTGCAAATGAAAGTTCAATGGTGCTAGATATATTTTATATCTGAATTATGGATAGCAGACTGAAAGTTTAGAAATTTAAATTCCATTCAAACACTTTCATTTATTAACTAAAACCCTGTGATTTAGAACAGAAGAATGAAATGAAAGTGTAACAGGTGAAAAGTACATATGTACAGTGGGAGAAACATTAAAAGTTCTAGAACAGATAATCATTCTATTATATTCTATGCTAGACATTAACTTATGGCCACTAGAAAAGGTATGAAAAATAAACTTTAAGTATACTTATGTATTTAGGAGATAATAACTTTATCCAGAACTACCATAAAGTATGCATGTGCCTGAATAGGTGAGAGAACCCACATTAAGTGCACCTGGGATTTTATCCCTATAGATGGAAAATAAACACTGGTATTGTATTTTAATAGTGCATGAACTGTGTACAGAGTAATAAGAAGGGATGAGATGAATTAAATATGTTTATGTAAATTGAAAACAGCCTCTACTATATGTACAGGTGAAACATTTAGTTAAATCACTGGAAATAAAATCACTTACAATCTGCCCAAAAATAATAGAAGTTTTGAAATATATATATAATGTAGGAGCGGATGAATTCCTAGGTTATTATTAAAACAAATTAATTGTCAACAAATTTTACAGACAGGTATAATAAAAGCATCTGTATGTCTTATTGGACAAGTATGAAATTAGAGAAATATTAAAAAGGCAGAACTGGTAAGGACATCATCTCCACACTGAAAAAAAATATTAAGTTTAATACTACGGGTATAGAAACCCGGATTTGGAAAAAATAATCTGCAAATTCCATGAGTTCTCGGTGTAACGACTACATCCGACATAATAATACAATAATAACATCTGTAAAAATAGACTGAAGCAGTCCGCAAAGTATGAGAGGAAAAAATGGCGAAACCTCTCCAACAAAGCCAAATGAAGCTAGGTCCTGATGAATGCAAAGAGAAAAATGCATCAGACACCTACCTGAGACTTCGAATGGATTTGTAACCGAATTCCCAAATGAGAGTAGAAAACAACTCGTACATTACCTGGCATTGCAGAAACAAAACAAAACAAAAAAACAATTATACCATGCTTGAAAACAAAGAAGCAGATAGGCAGACGTAATCAGTTATAAAACGAATTCCAACTATGGATTACCTGGATCATAGTGGAAAAATCGCCAGACAATGGGCGACCCTGAGAAAGAAAACAAAGTGACCGAATATGTAAATCATGATATTGCACAATTAAACAAAATAAAACAAAGTATCTCAGCGTAAATCTAGAGGAGTTACCTCCGAGAACGCCATGCATCGTTTACAGGCATAAGGACGGCTACGACGCTCAACTTGTCGACCATGATAAGAGTAGTGGTGTCGGTGAAGCCAAGCGCTACCTTCAGCCACGGCGACGCCAGGCAAGTCAAACGTATGCCTATGGACTGGTATGAAACTTACTGTCGAGGCAGAGTTTGAATGAGCTACGCCATTTCTACAATAGAAATAAAACGGAATAGCCATAAAACTTTAAACGCCAAACCCACATAAAATCGATGTGGTTACATTAGCCTGAAACGAATACTCATGCTATCTATGGAGACTCCAACGATACTACAAGAGAGATAGCCTAACTTCATTCTAATGAAGGTTCGAATACATAATCAATGGAACGAAGCCTGAGAAAATATGTTAAGGGTATGAATGCGGCAGAACCAACTTGAAACGAATGGAAAGAAAACAAATATGGCAAACTCAAAATCGATTTAACATAATATCGACACAGAGAACATTATAAGTGGTTACCTGAAACAATAAGCGTTCGACGCTATCTTGCGTATACCAGATGGGGTGTTACACTCCGGATAGATGAAGAGCCAGGCAGAAGAATAGAGGAAGTTCTACGCTCACGCTCTCTGCTAACAAAATTTACAACTGACAAATGAAACTGTAGAAGGAGGGAATGGCGTGTTATACCAAGCCAAAAATCTAGCCATCGCTTATCTCCACCGTCCACGTGGAGAGGATGCACCAATCGTCTAAATATCCATTGAAAAGTGCCTTGGAAGACATCCAAATCTCCACAGTACAAATTGAGATTTACCAATTTAATTCCAGTATACTCATTAAACCAACAACCATATGAATCTCAACAATAACGACACATAAATCGAATTTCATAAATGATAGCTTGGCCAACACACATCGCAACAGTAAGCGGGGAAGGGAGAAGTACAAATGAAACGATGGAAAATTTAACAAGTGAATAAATGACATTCAGACGTGTACTGGCCTCGAAATCGTGATCACTCGTAGAACCCTAATGTTAGGAGACAAATCGAATGAGTAGCCAAGGCTTCATTCGGTTGGAACGATAAGAAATTATCACAAGTTATTGAAATGGCGATACAAAAAGGGTATTATATCGTCGTTATATAAGGGTCTAATCATAACTGCATGTCGTGTTAACCACATTCCTACATCAACGTTAAAGTAGTGACTTACGTATACATAATTATTCTCATACCATAGTAGTAAGGTATTGAGACAAAGAAACATTGAAATATGATAAAGGTATATAAAAACAATAAAAATGATAGTAAGGCAACTCAAATGCATTATGGTAATAATGTAAGGGTTAGTCATATGGTAGGCCTGAACTATAACGATTGCAGTTATAAAGGAAGGCAATAAGTGAAAAGGGTGTCATACAGTTATAAACCATATTACTAATAATATATGGGAAATAAATCGTGATATGTGATATTAAAGATTTGAGGTATAGGAAAAAAAAAAATTTGGGTTAAATGGAGAGACATTACAAATGGTATCAGAGCCCATGTTGGAAAACTGGGTTGTTTTTGTGCTCACTGTATAAATTATTTCTTGTTGAAAAGAAAATATTATTTTTTTTACTGATGTTGTTTTGGTTAGTGTACAGTGGTACTGGAACTGAAAAGACAATGGCTGAAGGAGATGAAATTTATGTTGATCTGCATGATGAAGATAACACGCCAGATCCCAACGCTCCTTTGATGGCTATGTTGCACAGGTTGCAACGGGAGATGGTTGAGTTAAGAAGCTAGAATGACAAGCTATCATTAGCCAGTGAGGAGTAGGAAAAGCTCATAAGAGAACTGACTTCGCAGAACAGCCAAGGAGGTGAAGGTTCCGGAAAGAGGAAGAAAGGCAAGTTCTCTGATGATTCTGAGGAAGATGACACTATTAGACATCAGTTTAAACAGAGAAAGGAATTACAGGGGGAATTCCGAAAGATCAAACCTCCCTCCTATGATGGGGAGAAGGAGGAAGATGTTGAGGCTTGGTTGCTGAATATGATTAAGTATTTCCAGGTCTATGAATATGAAAGCAATCTTAAGGCTAGATTAGTTGTTTACCAGCTACAGGGTAAGGCTACCTTGTGGTGGGAGGAGACGAAAATGGTCCATGCCATTGATGAAAAGACAGTGACTTGGGAATATTTCCAAGTCAAGTTTAAAAACTGCTATTTGAACGAACGCTATTATGATGACAAAGCAAAGGAGTTCCACGAACTTAGATTGGGACAGCTCATCGTAGACGAGTTTGTCACCAAGTTTACAAATCTGTTACGGTATGTTCCTTATATTCGTGAAGAGAATGCAAAGGTACAAAGGTTTCTGAATTGTTTTCCTGTTGTGTACAAGGAGAAAATAGAGTTCGATAATCCAAAAACTATAGACGAAGCGGTGAGGAAAGCTAGATTATGCTACCAGCAGTTTAAAGGAAAGGATGAGCATGGGAAAAGCTGGGTAAACAAGGGTGAATTCAAAGGAAAGAAACAGAAACCAGCTTACTTGAAGAACTTTGGTAGGGATCATCAGCGGAAAAAATTTAGCAAACCAAAAGAAAGTCAAACTGCTCAGTCCCAAGTCGGTTCAAAACAAGTAGATGGAGATAATAAGAAGGAAGGAACAACTAAAATGCGGGAGCCTTTGAAATGTTGGGGCTGCGGAGAACCTCATCTGTTGAGGGACTGTCCACACCGAAATATTCAGATGATTATGAGGGATTGAGAAGCTACCACAGTGAATGACATAGCAAGGAATATACCTACTATCAGTGCAGCCTTGGAGAACCGACAGGCATAACACCAGGATACTATGGTCGAGATTGAAGGTAAGATTGCTGACCAATCTATTACAGTTTTGATTGATCCAGGTGCTTCTTTGAGTTACATTAGTCCACAAATTGTAGAAAAATGCAATCTCAAAACTGAAAAATTTCAGCAGTCTTGGTTGGTCCAGTTAACCACTGGCACCAAGAGAAAAGTAACTCATAAGTTACCTCCAACAGCAATTACATTAGATTATTTTTAGACAGAGGTAAATTTAAACATTCTGCCCTTAGGCTCATATGATTTGCTGATAGGAATGGACTGGTTAGAAAAGATAAAGGCAATGATGAACTGTTGGGATAAAACCTTGCATTGCATAGATGAGGAGGAGAGACCCTTTATACTCAAAGGAAAACCAAAACCAATCTATGTAAGACAAATATCAGCTCTGCAATTAAAAAGAACAGCTAGGAAAGGGTATCAAGTATATGTTGTACATGTTGAAGAACTAGGACAGCCACCTGAAGAAAACCCACTAGACACTTTACCAGTGGTAAGGGAGTTTAAAGAAGTTTTTCCAAATGAGATTCCTCATCTTCCCCCTAAAAGAGAGATTGACTTTTCCATCGATTTGGTGCTTGTAGCAACACCCGTTTCCAGAGCCCCTGATCGGATGAGCCCCCCTGAACTCATGGAGTTGAAAATGCAATTGCAAGAATTGTTGGATAAAGGGTATATCAAACCGAGTGTATCTCCTTGGGGAGAACCGGTGTTGTTTGTGAAAAAGAAGGATGGAACCTTTAGAATGTGCATTGACTATCGTTAGTTGAATAAGCTGACAATCAAAAACAGATACCCATTGCCCAGAATTGATGATCTTTTTGATCAGGTAAGAGGGGCTTCAGTATTCTCTAAGATTGATCTAAGGACTGGTTATCACCAGCTCAGAATTAAGGAGGAAGATATTAGTAAAACAGCTTTTCAAACCAGGTATGGTCACTATGAATTTGTAGTCCTACCTTTTGGTTTGACAAATGCCCCTGCCACCTTTATGTGCTTAATGAACAGTGTTTTGAACAAGTACTTGGATAAATGTGTACTAGTGTTCATAGACGATATTTTGGTTTATTCGAAAATTGAGGAAGAGCACAAAGAACACTTAAGGATAGTTTTGCAAACCTTGAAAGAAAACCAGTTATATGCCAAGTTCAGTAAATGTGAATTTTATAAAGACAAGATTAAATACTTGGGGCATATTATTTCTGAACAAGGATTGGCTGTTGACCCTGATAAAATAAAGGCTATTAGAGAATGGCCAGTGCCGACTGATGTTTCAGCAGTGAGATCATTTATGGGAATTGCAGGTTACAATCGAAGATTTGTGGAAAGATTTTCTGCAATAGCACATCCCATAACTTCACTACAGAGAAAAGGCATAAAATTTGAGTGGACTGAAAAATGCCAAAACAGTTTTGAACAACTAAAATTAAGACTCACTACAGCCCCTATACTGAAGATTGCAGATCCTAACAAAGAGTTTGTTGTGTGTACTGATGCATGTAGAGAGGGGTTGGGAGGAGTTCTGTTGCAAGAAAATTATGTGATTGCATATGAGTCTAGGAAACCTAAGAAACATGAACAGAACTACAGTGTATATGATCTGGAATTGGCTGTTGTAATTCATGCCTTGAAGATGTGGTGACACTATCTTCTTGGAAAAAAATTTACATTGATGACTGATCACATTAGTCTCAAGTATTTCTTTTCTCAAACAGATTTGAATGCTTGACAAGCCAGATGGTTGTCTTTTCTGAGTGAATTTGATATGGACATAAAACATATCAAAGGCAAAGAAAACAAAATTGTTGATGCACTAAGCAGAAATTCTTGCCAAAACATAAGCAGCATTGGGAGTAGTGCTAGTATTGATTTAGAGGAACTAGTTTAAAAGGTGACAGATCAAGATCCAAATTATGATAATATACAAGTGAGAATACTGAAAAAAGAAATGGCTGAATACACTCAAAACCAGAAAGGGTTGATCTGCTACAAAAGAAAATTGTACATCCCTAATGTGGATTCTTTGAAAAAAGAGATCCTAGATGAATACCATAAACAACCATATGCAGGACATCCTGGCTATCAGAAAATGCTTACAGCCTTGAAAAAGAAATTGTTTTGGCCAGGAATGAAAAAGGATGTGGCAGATTATTTAGCTCGGTGCATGGAATGTCAACTAGTCAAAGTTGAATATCAGCATCCAGCTAGTCTTTTAAATCCCTTTCCAATTGCAGAATGGAAATAGGACACCGTTTCGATAGATTTCATAACCAAGTTACCTAGGACAAAGTACCAGCATGACTCAGTGATGGTAGTGGTAGACACTTTAACAAAGGCTGCACACTTCATACCTATAAAATCTACTTTTGGGACAGCCCAAGTAGCATATGTGTTCCTAAAAGAGATAGTAAGACTACACGGGATTCCAAAGATGATTATTTTAGATAGAGACGCTAAGTTCACAGCTGCCTTTTGGAAAGGTCTGTTTGGGGGCATGGGCACTAAATTAAATTTTAGTACTGCATATCACCCTCAGACGGATGGTCAAACAGAAAGAACAAATCAGATATTGGAGGATATGCTGAGAATGTATGTGATGGAGAGGCCATCAAAATGGGAAGACTACTTGCATTTAGCTGAATTTTCTTACAAAAACAGCTATCAATCCTCCATCAAAATGATTCCATTTAAAGCACTCTATGGAAGGAAATGTTGTACTCCTTTAAGTTGGATCCAACCTGAAGATAAGCTAGTATTGGGGCCAGATAATTTACAAGAAATGGAAAGGATTGTCAAACAAATACAAAGGAATATTAAGATAGCATAAGATCGCCAGAAAAATTATTGTTGTGGAGGTAAATCCCCTCTGTGGACAGAGGCGATCCCTACTAGCTCAGACTGGGTCTAGCAACAATCGTTCACGCTATAGTGCAGGTTCCTAATTTCAAATAAGCCAACTAGCGATGAAGGCTTACCTGGAATCCAACATTGTCGCTCGTAGAGAAAGTAGCGCTCTCGTTCCTTAGCTCTGGCAGATCACAATCCTCACGATCTCCGTGATCGGACACCTGCACACGCCAGAAACAAAACAAATGCAAGTGTAAAATCCAGTATATGAAACTATATGTCAGTCAGAGAAGACATAACTCAACATCATAATCAACAACAAGAGTGGAACCATAACCAATAGTCGCTTATCATTAATCAATCAAAAGAAGAAAACAATCATAGCTCTGACGCTGAATTCTCCTTCGGAGGGTCGTCAGCAGAACGTGTCTCGATAAAGCCTGTCGGGGATGGGACAAACCTCTCTCTTCGAATGTCTCGAAAATGATCTCCTTGCTTGGATTTGGCCTTAAGGGAATGGATCAAAGCTCTTGCAGCATTAGGCTCTTGGGAACTTGGAGACTAGCTTGCAAATGAGATGAGCAAGCTTTTATAGATGGAGGAAGGGGAGTTGGGATCCCTATAATCATGGGATTGGCCCTATCCTCAAGGAAGCTTCCATGAGAGGTGGCAAACCACTTCCTCTACATGGAGATCCAGAGCCAAACCTCCCAACTCAAATTAGATACCAGTTCCTGGATCAGTTAGGACGAAACTTCCGCCATCTATTTTTAAAAAACACTCCTTAAAATGGCTGGCGTGAGTGCGACTCTGGGACAGAGCGCCAATTGGCGCGCCCTCTATGAATGATTTCCCCTATTTGCACGGGTAATGAACTGGCTACCCACGCCAATGCCAAAAGGGGTGTTTTTAGGGTTTTCACAAGGATTTGTCTTTAGGGCAATGATAGTACATGTTCAAGGGAATGCCATGAAAGTGTTTTCAAGTTATGTCACTGCTCACAGGTCAAAGAATGAGCCCTCCAATTGTGCGGGATGGGGAATTGCAGGGACAGTGACAAATTGTTGTGTAACAGATGTCCCCTAAAGCATGAGGCCCGAGAGAGAGAGAGAGGGGTGAAATGCTTTACGAGAACGTGTCCAACTGAAAACACCGCCGTCGAAAAACCTGCGTAGAGAAGTACAACTGATATCTCAAATACATGATATATGTGGTATGGGCACAGCCATCCATAACAGAGTATACAATAATCCAGATCCAAGGTATGGACGCAGCCATCCAGTGAGGATCGATAAATAGACTCAGGTATGGTCGCAGCCATCCAATCAGTGAGTCATGTAACTAATCATAATAATCCACAAAATCGCAGCCTGGATTATAACAGACAGGAATCCAGGGTCTTGCGCTCCATCTCGACCCGAACAAAGTACAATTTCAAGCATGCGAATATGTGAGCTGAAGTCGAACATGCAAGAACATCGCCTGATTACCAGCCAATGATGAAAGCTGTTAACAGACGCGAGAGGTACCACCATTAATGCCAATGGTCCTCAAGGTACTACAGGTACAATCTATGGCATGTGAACAATGAGCTGACGTCGAACACCCGCAGAATCACTCGATCGGAGGCCAATGATGAAAACCTCACGTCGAATGCGAAGAACCCGCCATTGAGGCATGCGGGCTCCAAGGTACCAGAAGGGAGTCTCTAGATCAGCTTCCTGGATAATGAGCTGAAGTCGACAGGAAGTGACCTTGATCGAAGGTGGGCCATAGTGTTTCCCACATCATCGACGCGAGACAGAGGAACATAATGTTTTTGTGAATCACGATCAGATGAGAATCAGAGGAAGGTTGAAAAATTGCAGAGGTCAACTTCTCTTGAACACATGGCGGCACGACAGTGAGTTTGGAAGTATTCGACATCAACGGATCAGAGGTCATGGCGACGAGGCAAAGAGCAGATGAGAGGTCAAAAAGGATTACCCAAACCCACGGAGGCAAGTGGAAAACGAGATGAGATGTCCCCAACCCGACACGAATGCAGACAAGTGCCATGTTCAAGAGCGACATACTGCCGACACGACAATGATTCTGGTTCCATTTTTCCCCACCATTTCTGGCGAGTACCCCAATTATTTTTGATAACAAGCTTGAAGGGGATAGCATATGCTTGTAATATAAGTCCGCCCTTCGGGCGAATCCATCCTAGTACATTTAACGAGCCCTAGGAAGGAGCGACTCGAATAACGTCATTTCGACTGGATCCGATGTCATCAGGGTTTAACGAGTCTGACAAAGGAAGAACTCGGCGTCTTTTCATGTTTAGAGAGTTTGAAAAGACAGCGGAAAAGTAAACTCCAACGGTCCCTTTTCGTAAATAGTTTCTCAGACCCGAAAAGGTAGAAAACTTTGTTTGAGAAAACCTCCTAGTCGCGATAGGCTAGGGTATTCCTTTTTCGTAAATAATCTATCCCAGCCCGAAAAAGGGGTAAACGTATACTGGGTAGATGTCGTTTCGTGGCCACTTTAACGAGATCGAAACGACAAGGGCCTCAGCAATCTTTTCATGTTTAGAGAGTCAGAAGAGAGCTGAAAGATTACTCCAGAATGACTTTTTCGTGTATTTACCGAGTCTGAAAAAGTATAAAATACAACTCGTGTCACCGTTTAAGCCGCATAAAGACCTGTTGCTGCACAGAAAGGCAAGTGTAAAACCCATTTTCGACAAAATATATTAAAATATTAATAAAAATGACTTTTAAAACCTATTTAGATTTCAAAAATTTATTAATAACTCTCAAATGGTAAAACAAAATTACTTTTACTATTTACCTCATTGGAGAGAAACAGTGGTCCATTTGGTGTGCAAACTTTTGACGGCGACTATGACCAATCCGGGCTACCATTCAGATCCTCGTTTGTTCCAGGTAAGAGGCGCTTCCATGAACTCCATTTTGATCCATTTTATAGAGATTTCCATTGCGGATTGGGCTTCTGTGGGAGATTTTTAAAATTTTAGGGCTTCGCCCATTGGCGCGGGTATCGGGCATGGACCCGCACCAATGGCCTTTGGCATACAAAGGGGTCGCGCCAATGGCGCAACACGGTTTTTCCATTTTAAATTTCCAAACAAAGAACAATCCAATGGATTTTTCCATGTAACAGAGGTCTAATCAAGGGTTTTTTATCATGTTGATGCAGGAAACCAAACAGAATGGTTATCGAATGGAAGGAAAGGGAGCATGGGGAAGAGGATGAACTGGCCATGGAGAATGAGGCCTGTATGAATGCACTTAAGAACTATGGACTCAAGAAGTTCTTCCTGACACCCTGCTTATGAGCTCAACCTGAGCTCCTACAGTACTTGGTAAGTATTTGGGACGAAAATGAAGGAGTGTTCAAACTTTAGGACCAAGTGCTAGAACTGGAGGTTTCTGATGTATACTTCATAACCGGACTGTTGCGCAGAGGTCCAATGCCCATCTTGACAGGCAGCAGACCATCTGGTGAAAAGATGGAGCAGGTAATGGCGAGGGTGTGCCCAAGGGCACGGACCCGATCAGGAAGCGGGAAGGTGGATATCCACACTATCGAGGATCTAGCACTGAGAGTAGTGCTACACACCATCACACGAGCTGCGGGATCGCAAGCTCCACACGAGGCCACCAAGGCCCAACTCCTATTAGCCTCTGAGTGTATGAATCCTACACTATTTGATTGGGATCCAGCGGTGACAACCAATATCAAGAGGCAGCTTACAAAGTGCAAGCAAGCCAATCTGAAACACTTTGGCTATGGTTCCATTTTGGTATCGTTCATCTCGGAATGATTACCCATCTTTCAGGGCCAAGGGGCCATTGTTGCTGAGTCGATACCAAGAGAGCCAAGGATGGCTCGCTGGGCAGCACTTATGCCCAGATCAGGAGGAGGGCAACAGATGTCTTGGAAGCCCGAGTTTTTTGGATGGTTGCGGCGGCAGCTGATCATGGTCGAGGATTGGCCCTATGCCGGGACCAATTTCACCGGAGACCCAGACCTTCCGCTCCCGGAGGGGGATGACTGGGATGAAGAGTTGGGTATGACCTCTCTTTTTGATTTTTATGTTTTATGATTTTATTTTATTTTTGGGTAATACATGTCCGTTCTAATAACAGTTGTTATGTGTATGCATATGTCGGCCCAGAGAGACCCGCGAGCATGTCACCCATTGCGCGGAGAACCCGTGCTAATCATGACCCTCAGGCTGAGGGTGGCGAGGGAGGTGAACTGATTTAGAACCTGGAGGGCATTGCTCGGGGGATCCCAGACTATGCACGGCTAGCAGATGTTCCGCTATCATACCAGCGACACACTGTGGGGGTGCCCAGTCGCCTCCCCCGACTACTGAGACGCTTAATGTGCGCGATAGCATGTTACCACGAGCACCATGTAGATTAGACACCTAGGGCTTCTTTCATGCATATTTTTTGAGATACATGTCGTCTTCGGATGTATTAAGACGAACATGTATATTTTGATTTTATGTGATGCACACTATGTAAACATTTCGACACATATATATATACATACCTATTTTTGGATGGATCTTCTCACATGTGATGATGTTTTATAAATTTCGCAAATGTCTATCTAAAACCAAATTAGCTACTGCATCTGTTAATGCATTCATATGTCTGGGTATGTGCTGATATGTAATATAGTCAAAATTTATTTCCAGCAGACGAATACGCAAATACAGACGTAAAATGGATGGATTTCCTACTGAATAATGCCCGTTAAGTTGTAATACTACAAGTTGTGAGTCTAGATACACAAGTAATTCACGAATGCCGAGGTCCATAGCCTCAATTAATAATTCCAATACAGCACTATATTCCGTGATATTATTTGTAGCAAGACCCAGACACACACCTTGCAGGTTAACCAACTCACCAGCAGGATCATAGATTACCCAGGCTGTCGAAGACATATTCCTGGTACTACGGGAGGCACCATCCGCGAAACCCACAAATGGAGTAATGGACATCTGCACAATCAGGAAGACCCGATCAGCAGAAAGACGCTTACATCGCACACCACACCACACACGCACACAAATAAATATACACACCTATGTACACACACCACACCAAAAATAACTTCAAGCGTAGTATTTCTTAAGGTACAGCCCATTTCTAGGCTGCGCCAGTGGAACTCCTTCATAATCAATGAGCTCATAAGCCCCATTCTTCAATACTCATTTTACTATATAGGGCCCATGCCACATGGGTTGGAGCTTTCCTGCCCCGAGTTTGTCGTGCGCTTGGTCGTATAGGGCAACAAGGTCCCTCTCGACAAAGGAACGTGGAGAGACTGATTGATCAAAGTGTGCTTTGACCCACTTTTTCTGTGCTTCAAGGACTAAAGCAGCCAAGCGGCGAGTTTCATCCAACCGTTCCAAATACAAGAGACTCTCTTCTTCAAGAGAAGTATCGAGCAAAAGTTCCACAGCTAGATTTTAGGAAGGAATTTCGCACTCAACCATAAGAGTCGCTTCCAGACCATACACCAATTGGAATGGTGTGAATCCGGTTGCATTCTTTGCTGATGTCCGGTATGCCCATAGAGCTGAGAACAATTGGAGATGCCAATTGGACTTATGAATTCCAACTGTTCGTTGAAGCATTGTGACCAAAACCTTGTTCACATCCTCAACCTGGCCATTTTCCTAGGGGTAATATGGCGTTGAGATATCGTGTCGTAAGCCCAATCTTGATGTCAGCTCAGCCATCATGTAATCTCGAAAGTGAGTACCGTGATCGGTAACAATGGCCTTAGGGACCCCGAAACGTGCAATGATATGGTTGAAGATAAATTGGGCAGCTGTCTTACCATCGGCGGCTAGTGTAGGCATCGCTTCGGCCCACTTAGTAAAGTAGTCGACAGCGAAGATTATATATGCATGCCCCCCGACCGAATGAGGGTTACACGTCATAAAATCTATGCCCCATTTTGTGAAAGGGCCGACGGTAATGACAGGATGTAGAGGGAGGGGTGGCGCGCGCATCTTGCGCTGAAAAACCTGGCACGCGTGACATTTGCGGACTGCAAAAATACAGTCTTTGAAGATTGACGGCCAGAAGTAACCCGCACGCAGAATCTTCTGGGCGATGGCATATCCAGACATGTGACCGCCACAGGCGACACTGTGACAGTCATTCAAGACTCGTTCGGCCTCTTCCAAATTCAAGCACCGACGGAGCACCAAATCTACTCCAACGCGGTATAGTGTATCTCCTACAATGCGGTAGGTTTGAGATTGATGCCGAATCCGACGTCACGCATCTTTGGTCAACTCAGAGCGAAAGGATGACGTCTAAAGATAGACTATAATATCGCCATACCATGGGTCACGGGTGTTGATAAGGAAGATGGTTTCGTCTGGTATATGTTCTTTAGAATGAGATGGGGGGGAGTCTGTCGGGAGGGAGCAAATAAGATCCGCAAAAACTAGTGATTTGGTCGACTTAGCAATAGTGAACTCTAGGTCAAATTCCTGAAGGATAACGATCCATTTGGAGTATTTGCCCCCCAGTAATTGTTGAGAAAGAATAAATTTCATGGGGTTGCAATCCGAAACCACGGTTACGGTACGCAGCAAGATGTAGTGGCGGAAACGTTGCACAGCTTGTACAGCTGCTAAAGCTAGCTTCTCGACGTGAGCGTAACGCGTTTCCGTGTCGAGAAGATTTCGCGATAAATAGTAAACAACATGTTCGTTTCCATCGTCTTCATCCTGTACCAGAACCATAGCTATGGTGCTAAACGCGACAGCCAAGTATAAAGTGAAATCACGGTGATATTTTGGAGGCCGAAGCAACGGAGCATTAACAAGTAACGTCTTCAGCTTCTCAAAGGATTGTTGAGCAATGTCATCCCAATGAAAGGGAACGTTCTGCTTTAAAAGACGCGTGAATCCTTTGGCCACTTCCGCGTAGTTCGGTATAAAGCGTCGTAGGAAGTTAGCTTTTCCCTGTAGACTCTGCAATTGATATAACGAATAGGGTGATGGGAGATTGACAATGGCCTCGATCTTTAGGGGATTGAGGTGAATTTCGTCCTTGGAGACTATGAACCCCAAAAGACGGCCAGAATCCACGCAAAAGATGCACTTATGAGGATTGAGCCGGATATTATAGCGTCGATAGCGAAGGAAGATCTGGCGGAGGTGCTCTGGGTGGTCCTCTCGCCGAGCTAAATGAGCTGGCAAATCGTCCAGATAAGGCTGAACGATATGGCGTATGTCATGGAACGCGTAAGACATAGCACGCTGGAAAGTAGCTCCAGTGTTCTTCAAGCCGAACGGGATTTTTTTATAAGCGAAAGTACCCCACGGACAGATGAATGCAGTCTTGTGTTGATCAACGGGTAGAATATTTATCTAATTATACCCGGAAAAGCCATCCATTAAGGAATAAATCTCACTCCCAGCACATTCGTCAATGATTTGATCTATGAAAGGAGTGGGGTAATTGTCCTTTGGACAGGCCCGATTAATATCGCAGTAATCAACACAAACTCTGATAGTACCCTGTTTCTTATCTACATGGACAATGTTGGAGACCCATTCTGTGAGTGGAATCGGGTAAATGAAGCCCGCGTTCAGAAGTTTTTCAACTTCTGCTTTAATGGCAACGGCTTTGCGAGGATGCACCGGCCGCAGGCATTAGCGCACGGGTTTCGCACCAGGATAGGTAGGAATCTCGTGCACTACTATGCTGGGATCAATCCTGGGCATTTCCTCATAGGACCAGGCGAACACATCTCTGAATTCTCAAAAAAGGTCAGTATAAACTCGTATCTCATCAGGAGAACAAGTCACTCCCACATGTATGTTCTCAACTATCCCTGGTTTAACGGAGATGTCGATTGGAATGGTTTGAGTGATGTTGCTCAGGTTTCCCTCTGAAAGCACCTCATGTGTCAATATGGGCGTCTGGAGAGGTGGAGTGGGAACCTGAGATGCAAAACGCTCTAGACAATCTGACATTGCCCCCAAGATAGGCATGAATGAGGAACGATGATGTCCATCGCTCCAAGGCAGCTCCTCAAGAGACATTGTTTTGACAATGGCTTCATCAGAAGGGAAAATCTCTTTAAGAGGATCAGGCGAGTCAGCCTCGCCGAGCCAGGGGGGTTGAGAATAGATGTCTAAAGTCGTGCTCAAAGGAGCATGCTGAGGAGGGGGAGGATCAGATGTGGTGATGATTTCACAGTAGTTAATCTCTACCAGAGTTAAGGGCATCGATTCTCCAAACTCAGCCACCTGCTCAAGCGTAGGGATGAGCCATGGGTCGTCAAACCTAGAGATCATATTAACTTTGCGGTGGTGGTATGGGAAAAATACCCATGAGGATGGGGTCCTTGAAGAGACCGGGTCCTACAATGTCAGGGGGATTTGGGATCTAATCCATGTAGGAAACATTGTTCTCGGAGGTGGAGGTGAAGAAAGACAACTGATCCACAGTAATGATTTTTCCCTCGTGAGGGAACTTAATAAGTCGAAAAAGGGTGGACGGCATGCATAACATGGCGTGAGTCCAACTGCGGCCGAGAAGTATATTGTAGTTAAGCTTGGTGTCAACTACTTCTACTTCTACGTTGACTGTCTTCCCCTGTAAGGTAATCGCTAAACACTCGAGAACACCCAGGGGTTTCGATTCCCGACCATCAAATGCCTCTAGGGCATTAGGAGATGATGAAAGGGCTGGAGAGCCAATGGCCTTCCAGCAAGCGGACGACATGACACAGGTAGAAGCACCTTCATCCACAATGGCCCTATGGATGTTAAGACCATTGATCCCGACTTGAATAACAAGAGAGATCTGATGTGGAAGTCGGGGGGTAAAGTTCTCTAAGTCGAAGGTGAGAAGATTAGAATCAGTGGGATCGATCCCACCGATTGCAGACAACAAATATTTCCGTTGTGACGGGAAACTTTGAAGAAATTCCAATGCAGACATGGCAGAAGGCGCCTGTGCCAGATCCTCAACGATATTGTAGTGCTGAGCGGCACGAGCATTCGGATTGTAAGAAGATCTTCTTAGAACACATTTAGAAGGTGGCCTCACAACAAGTTCGGCAGTAGCCTTCTCAATCTCCAACGAACCGGAGACAGGTGGGGGAGGTGGACTGTCCACAACTGCCTTCCCAGGTGCCTGAAACGATTTGTTGTAGTCCTTCGAACGCGTGGCAATAGAGATAGGTGCAGCACCATTCATCAGACAGACCTGAGACCCAAATGGTGCAGATGGTGAAGGCTATTCAACCATCCGGGTCTGTTGAGACAGGAACGGTTCTTTAAGAACTGCTGGAGTCCCTTTGGAGTCTTTTAGAAGTTGACTAACTTTAGATCGTCATGGAAAATCTTTCGTATAATGATCTCCTTCACAAATGAGGTAGGGGTACTTCGGTTTGCATTGGGAATCGTCCTCGGTACGAGGTTTGGACTCTGGCTTTGGGGCGTCGGATTTGTATTTACCTTTGCCCTTCTTTTTCCCTTTGGAGGATTTCTCCGTAGGATTGGCCTGAACGACGTTAACCTCTGTAGTTTTGCCAGAATCGGGAGGGGCGGGAGGAGCAGAATTATTGGATGAGTTGGACTTCTGCTTCCCATTCGAAGATTTCTTAGAATTCTGAGACACGGAACCAATAACACCATCCACCGCCGGGGTAGGTGGAGCTTTAGAGGTTCCAGACCGTGGAGCATCAGGCAAAATATCATAAAGCGTGTCGGACTGAGAGTATACCAGATCCAGATATTGGGCACACGCTATGGCTTGTTCTTCAGTCACACATGCTCCCATAGAAATATCTTGAGCGATTTTGTTAACGAAGGAGGTGGTGAACCAATGAGTTAGTATCTGATCAGGTATGTGAAACTTGATCAGTCTACGACGACACCGCCACTCATGAATGTGATCAGAAATGTGGGTGGCTTTGTCCTGCTTCAAAGAAGTCAGGAGGTGCGTCCCGGCTTCGTAGCGAACTGGTAACTGAAAGTGAGTCAGAAAAGCCATGGCTAAGGTATTGAAATATTGAAAGATGCCACGGGATAATTCAATATACCACTTAGCAGCAGCGCCAGTCAAAGTGCGCTGGAAGAGGCGTAGATGGATTGAATCATCCACCCAAGAGTTGGACGAACACCAAAGGTGGTAAGTCATCACATGAGCTTGGGGGTCCTCCCTAGCTTTACCCTCAAACTTGGGGCAATCACCGGGCACCTTGGTAGGAACCGGAGGCCAATAAGGATTGTGCATAATTGGATCATTCGTTAATTTCGAAACATCTGGTAATTCCAAGGTAGCCAGAAACGGCAACGGTGGATTGGACGGCATACCTGACCCTGGATAAGGACCAGTACCTGTACTCCACGCTGGTTGAGAATATCCTTGCCCCAGGGGTTCTGTCCCATAGGAATCTGACTGTAGGGGGTATAGATCGTATATCCAGCCTAATTCGGTTGCTGGTAACCAGCGTACGGGGCTTGATAACCAGAGTATGGACCCTGATTATAAGTCGGCCCTGTGTAAGCAGCATTTGGATTTGGCTGTTGAGTATAGGTGTAGCCGGGTTGTTGAGAGTACTAGTTAGAACCTTGGGGCTGGCTATAATTCGGTCGATACTGAACCATGAGAATAGTAACCGCCTTGAGGTCGAGTGGGCTGTTGATAGGTGGGACCCTGCTAAGCCTGATAATTAGGGCGTAGCGGTTGATTTGGCTGCGGCATGGAATAAGTCGGTTGTTGGGCAGGTTTGACAGGATGTGCAGGCTAGCCTAGATGAACAGGCTGACCTGGCTGAGTGGGCTGCCCTGGATAAACAGGTTGACCCGGATAAACCGGTTGTGTCGGTTGTGCAGGTTTTCCTGGCTATTGAGCAGCACCAGGTTGTGCCAGATGGGCCGATTGGCCTGGTGGAGGGACACCAGGTTGTGTCGGATTGGCCGATTGGCCTGGTGGCGGGATACCAGGTTGTGTCGGATGGGCCGGTTGGCCTAGTAGAGAAATAGAGCCAGGTGGTTGCTAATAACCGGTTTGACCTGCAACAGGACCATAAGATGGTCCTGGCTGATGTGCAACGTTGGGACCAAGAGGATACTGCGGTTGCAAAGGTTAAGAGGGTTGGAATTTCCCCCCAGGACCATATACTGGCCCGAGTTGGTACCCCGGTTGACCCGTGATTCCTTTAGGTTGCCCAGTTGGGACTCCAGGGAGAGGCTGCATGAGTTGACCAGAAGGGTTGTAATACTGTCCTTGTGGACCGTATAATGGCCCTTGCTGGCCTGGAGGGTAGCCCTGTATGGGCTGTCCCTGCGGGTCATAAGGATAGCCAGGCTGGCCCGAAGGTTGGCCTTGAAAAGGTTGTCCTTGCAGGTTAAAAGGTCGTCCATCCTGGTTATAAGGTAAACCCTTAGCATGAAGCTGAGCCTCAGGAGCAAGTAAACGTAAAGGGTTCCCATGCTCATCGTACTGATATGGAAAAACGTACACGGGTGTACTGTCCTGTGCATAATGCGAAAAGTACGAGCAGTTGGGATCTTGAGAGGACTGTCCGACCTCAGGGTTTGACTATTGCAGAGATAATCGATACTCCTCCGGAGAGATGTTCTCCAGCATAGCAGATGCTATGTAGATATCTTCGGGAAGGGATGTGGTCCTTGCGGACTGGGTAGTAACGGCGGGTGCAGATGCGGCCACACAAACAATGGGCATGGAGGGTACAGAAGTAACCTTAGGGGATGATGTAATGGGCGTTCGTGGAGACATCCCCAATGAAGGAACAACCGGCCTCGTAGAAGGAGCTGATACCCCCATAGAGGCGGCGGCGGTAATAATCTAACCCAAGGATATATACCCGGCAGGTAATGAGGGACCAGGTGATGACATAACATATGGTTCAGGGTTGTCTCCTGGAAATAATCTCCGAGGAAATAACTGGTAATCTTCACCGGACGTGGGGATTTCCTCGCTGGATTCACTCGTGTTGGAGCCTGTCGCTAGATCTCGTAATAGACGACGAGGTCTAGGAGGAATAACAGCAGCTATAAAAGGTGAACCTGATGTAAGAGGAGGGAAATATTCCCCTACTCCCAATCCAAACCAAGGGTCGGAAAAGGGCCAATTGAACTCAACTGGTCCTCCAAAGGGCTGCTCGGACAGAACTGGTCCCCCGTCGGGAAACTCGGAAACGATGAGCTATTGGGGTTCAGCAGAGGATTGAGAAGCCTCTGATGAATCGTCCATATATGGACTACCAGTAGACGAAACAGAAGGTTTCGCCACTGTGGTAGTAACGACAAAAGAAAAAGATCAAACACAGACACGGGCTAAAAAAGAGTCAAGACACACAATCAAACGGCCAACAAGCAAAATCTACCAGGGCGTGTGATCGTGGGTGATTTATTTTACCACATTGAAACTTAGAAACTTCACCGTTTCATGTTTTAAGAGTCGAGAAATGGATGAAAGGTGACTCTATCACTTTCAGTTTTGAAGCAAACGTGAAAGGACAAGCGCTTGGTGATCCTTTCAAATTTAAGGAGTCAGAAAAGATCAAATGACTACTCAGGAATACTAGGCAAAGGGTGTACCAAATAACCATGAACTGCAATATACACCTTGGTTTCAAAATGAAAGAGAAATCAACCAAGGACTTAACGTACGTGCATGCAATCTCCCCGAATGCTGTGTCCGGTGTATCACGGGTATAGGGCGGTTGACTCGGCTTCCTATGGATAAAGGATAGAAACCTAGTGGGGTCTCCCTTTATATACTCCGGTACGAGAACCTGATAAAATACTAGCGGCTGCTCTAAGCAAGAGGCGAGCAGCGACTACTAGGTTACAAAGCAGCCAGGAACATGTCTCTAGCCTAGACCTCTAAATGTGTTTCGTTAGATTTCAATGCTGCCTTAGTGTAAATTGAGTAAATTTTAATGTTTATCTTCAATTACGTTTCAGTTTTCAGGCCCTAGCGAATGTAACGTCTCAAAATCTCCTAAATGCACACTATATGCCACAATATAAAAGAAACATAACAAAAATATTTTAAATAAACTAATAAAAGAAACATATTTTTGTGGAATTAAAATATAAAGGATAAGAAGATGAGATTTGAGCTTACAGTGGTGACTTGACTTGGACTTGGATGTAGTTGGGACTTATATGGTAGATAAACATATATTTTAATTTTATAATCTTTAATTACTTTATTTAAAACATAAAAAAATATTTTAAATAAATTAATAAAAGATACATATTTTTGTGGAATTAAAATAAAATGGAAATTTGGAGATTGGACCAAAGACTCAATATTTTATTGAAACATATATTTTAATTTTATAATCTTTAATTACTTTATTTAAAACATAAAAAAATATTTTAAATAAATTAATAAAAGATACATATTTTTGTGGAATTAAAATAAAATGGAAATTTGGAGATTGGACCAAAGACTCAATATTTTATTGAAACATATATTTTAATTTTATAATCTTTAATTACTTTATTTAAAACATAACAAAAATATTTTAAATAAACTAATAAAAGATACATATTTTTGTGGAATTAAAACATAAAGGATAAAAATATGAGGTTTGAGCTTACAGTGGTGACTTGACTTGGACTTGGATGTAGTTTGGATTTATATGGTAGATAAACATATATTTTAATTTTTTTATATTTAATTACTTTATTTAAAACATAAAAAAAATATTTTAAATAAACTAATAAAAGATACATATTTTGTGGAATTAAAATAAAATGGAAATTTGGAGATTGGACCAAATTCCCAATATTTTATTATAACATATATTTTAATTTTATAACGTTTAATTGCTTTATTTAAAACATAACAAAAATATTTTAAATAAACTAATAAAAGATACATATTTTGTGAAATTAAAATATAAAGGATAAAAAGATGAGGTTTGAGGTTACTGTGGTGACTTGAAATGCATTTGGATGTAGTTTGGACTTATATGGTAGATAAAAATATATTTTAATTTTATAATCTTTAATTACTTTATTTAAAACATAGAAAAATATTTTAAATAAACTAATAAAAAGATACATATTTTTGTGGAATTAAAATATAAAGGATAAAAAAATGAGGTTTGAGCTTACTGTGGTAACTTGACTTGGAGTTGGATGTAGTTTGGACTTATATGGTAGATGAGGTTTGAGCTTACGGTGGTGACTTTATAAGTTAAGAAATGAAATGGAAATTTGGAGATTGGACTAAAGACCCAATATTTTATTAAAACATTTATTTTAATTTTATAATCTTTAATTACTTTATTTAAAACATAATTTTTTTTTTTAAATAAACTAATAAAATATACATATTTTTATGGAATTAAAATATAAAGGACAAAAAAATGATATAGAGTCGATGACGAGGCCAGCACAATATAAGCGCAAAAATGGAAAAAACAAATTCAGGCTAGTGATAATGGTGGAGTTGAGGTGAAAACATTGTAAAATAAGGCGAGGTGGGCGGGACACAAATCCAAGCATTAAAATCGGCTCCATCTGAGGATGGCAGCTACTTTAGGAGGTGTCAAGAACCGCATATCTCTGATTTTGATGATGAGTGTCTTGTCCATTGGGCGGCTCCCAACCCGATAAACTAACAACCTGCAACCTGCTCTTCAACTAAAACCCAACTACAGCTGCAAACTGTACATTGCTAAAAACCAAATGCTGAAAACCAATTGAAATCTATACTGAAAGAATGCTTGACCAACAAGCTTATTTCAAACTCATCCTACACTAATCTGTTGAAAAATCACCGAATCAAGTGATACTAAAGTGCCAAATCAATCAATCAAGCAGTTGTTGTAATGATGAGGTTGTTTGATTGTGCTTGAACCAGAACATAATTGGAAATTCTAATAGCAATATATACACATAATGCCTCTGGCTCTCTAAAAGAAAATTTGGTTTGTCAAACTAAAAAATATTCCATATATGCTGCTATAGGATCATAAAAACCAGATTCTATTTTCTACCCCAAATATGTTGTGATTTGATAGTGACGGGAAGACAACTCATTAACATTCTCTTTTTCAATATATGCTTTCATCTGAAAATTGTCACACCCCTGCTGTAAATCAAAACATTCGTCAATCCAATCATCCAAGGCAGCCTTACCCTTTCTTCTTTCTGCTGGAAAAGGTTTTCAAAGAATTGGATTTGACAGTCAACATCTTGGGACTTTATTTGAGTCTCCAACTTGGCAATATCTTCTTCAAATTTTATGGCAAACTCTTCCAAAAAATTCATCTTAACTTCTTGGCTACATCGACGGGACTTTAAATAAGAAGAAAGGAATGAAGAAAAATTCTCATTTACCTCATCATCTATGTGCATATCTTCCCATACTCTAAATTCTTGAATGGAAACCGACTCTGATTCAAATTCTTCCTTCTCCATCCATGTTTCTAGAAAGATAAGCCAAAAATCTACGAATGACTTAATAGATCTAACAGACAAACTTTTAATCCATTATCTACATTTCCCTTGAAATGAATCATAGAGTGATGAAAACATCTTCTTATTTGACTCTAATAATTTCCACAAATTTACATTTTAATTTAGATCTTACAACATGGAGACAAGGAGCATTTCTGGAAGATGTGTCCTCTTATTGACACCTTATTGAATGTGGGTTGAGGGATGCTTGCTGAGAAGAAGATATTTTGTCTCCTCTTCATTCTCATTCCTTCTTATGATTGCTCTATCTCTAAGCAAGTATTATGCAATATGTGAAGAATATATGTATCTTGCATTCTTGAATTTGATATGCCATCATTCTATGTTTGTAAAAAAATTAAGATAATCAACCTACAACAATAAATTTATTATAAACTTAACATTTCAATAAAATAAATTAAAATTCATGAAAAAAATATTGAAATTGGGTCATAAAATTGAAATTGGGTGAAGCCTAAAATAATCAAAAGTGGGGCACCTCTATTTTCTTCATCCCATGCCCAAGCTGAAATTGGTGCTCTCTCTTGAATATGAAGCATGGACATCAGACCTACACTTGGTTATGAAGCATGACCTAGTATCTTAGGCATGTGGTTTTTACGAGTTTTCTAATGACTTAATAGAGAGATAATGATCCAATAAGTTGCAATGCAATATATTATTAGTAGGAGCTGCTTCTTTTAAAAGTTAAAAGTTGCAATGTAATGTATTATCCGGTAGCAGCTGCCACTTTTAAATTTGTCTTACACATAAGTATAACACATCCAACTTGCATTGCATTACACATTAGTATGACACATCCAACTTGGTCAAAGCAAGTTTCATAGCAAGGGGTTGTTGGAATATGTAATTCCTACTTGTCTTCAGTTGTGACTATTTATGTATAGAGTCTGTTCCTATTCCATAGGTTAGCTAAAACTAAGTTCCTAGTTTGGTGTGAGGTTGAGATATTCCCTCGACCAACTTATTGTGCGTCCAAGATGAATGATATAGCATGAAGATTCAAGACCAATATATCCAAAATTCAAAAGTACAAAATATATGACAGAAATATTCAAGCGAGAAAGCTCTAGCATATGAATGGTATGGCGAGCACAAAGGATGATGGACAATAAGTTCAAGATAGGGAAGCTATCTTGGATGCACAATAAGTTGGTTGAGGGAATATCTCAACCTCACACCAAACTAGGAACTTAGTTTTAGCTAACCTATGGAATAGGAACAAACTCTATACATAGATAGTCACAACTGAAGACAAGTATAAATTACATATTCCAACAGGGGTTTCTTGTGTTTAATAAGATTCTGCATTTTTTAAATATTTTTTTCATAATTACGTAAAGGCATTGTGTTTTATCCCAGGGGTCGGAATTTTTTTAAATGTGGAGACGGTGGCAAAGTAATCCATGTGACGGATCGGAAATTTTTTTTTCAATGTGGAGCAGGTGTACTAAAAAAATCGAAGAAATAGTCAAAGCACTTGGACCTAGATTTAGTTATTAAAGAAATAATCTAAAAAAAACTTACAGAATAATCTAGAAATTTTGGTAAGATTATGAAAAAATTTGGTAAAGGTTTTTGATGGTCTTAAATCCATTTCCACCATTAAAAATAAAATTCAAACACTCCAATTACCTAATTTTTTGAATTATTTTATTGACAAAAAACTATCGTTCGGACTATCCTAACTCCCCTATTAAAACTCTACCAGTAGTAATTCATTTACCAAAATAGTTAAACAATAACATAAGCGAATCATGTTTCATTCTATATATAATGCATTGTACTTCTGTTTACTCATTTCTATTATATGGAAAATGGTTAAAAATTAAATATAATAGGGTGAAATTTGATTATGAAAATACCAGTTTGATAAAAAAATATGTAATTTTAAGAATTTTAATAATATAAATTATATTAAAAATTTTGAATGTGATTAAAAAGTTATAATTTAATATTTATGTTTTAAGTTTTTTTAATTAATTTTTTGAAGGCGTGAATGTTTTCACAGTTAAATACATAATGATTGAATCAAAATACATAGGTTTCCAGAAGTTCTCAACATCATAAATTTTTTTAGTTATTTTTTTTTTTTTAATTTAAGAGATATTTATTAAAATCATGTAACTAATAACATTTAAGTACTTAAAAGAATTTATAGGTGTTTAATTCATTTATATAGTTAAAAATACATTTTAAATAATCAAAGATTACAATATTATTCACAATTATATAACTGGATTCCAAAAAAAACCAAAATTAAAATATTTGGACTACACTATTTTAGAGTGTTTTAAAGATTCTAGTTTAATTTTTTTTATGTTTTGAACTTTTTTGGGAGTACATTTTAGTCAGATTTGTCTTCAATATGATTATGAGATTATTAAAATCACAAATTTGAAATGTGTAATCTACACAATCCATGTACCCTGAGATTTTTCAAAATGTTAAATCTATTTATATGATTACAAAAATGACAATCTTACTCACGATTATATCACCTTATACCAATCAAAAAACAACAAAACTTAAAATAATTAGAAAACATTTTTTTAAGTTTATAATTCTAAACATCCCTTAAATTTTTTTAAAATCTAAAATTAAGTCAGAAATTTACAAAGATGACAATCTTTCTCATGATTATATCACTATACCAACAAAAAGAAACTCCAAAACTTATAATAATTAGAAAACATTGTTTTAAAGTTTATAATTCTAAACATCCCTAAAAATTCTTAAAATCTAAAATAAACTCAAAAACAATTACAATGATGGTAACCTTCTTCAAAATTATTTCACCTTATATCAACCAAAAAAAACATCTCTAAAAATTTCTTAAAATCTAAAATTATCACAAAAACAAGTACAAAAATATAATCTCACTCAAAATTATATCTCTTTATATCAACTAAAAAATACCACCAAAATTTAAAATAATTATTATTTTTTTAATAATTCTAAACCACAAAATAAAATTTCTTAAAATCTAAAAAAAACTTACCTACCAAAAAAAAAACCCAACCTAAATCCATGGCATTTGTCAGGAATTTAGTGGTCGGTATCCTCCACATACATGACACGTGACCTTCCATCCGTTACTGAACAAACAAATTCATGGCATTTGTCGGGAATTTAATGGTCGGTATCCTCCAGCCTCCACGTACATGACACGTGACCTTCCATTTGCTTTTCACCTCTCCTCCAATCCTTTGCTAACATTGCAGCACGTCTCATGGCATTTCCTCGATTTTCAAGAGGGGATACTATGAATTTAGAAAAAATACTAGCTAGGGATGCAAACATGTTCAATGAACCTAAATCTGAACAAATGTAGACAAAAACAATAGACTAAACAAATGCTTTGATTTCATTTAAGAAATTTGAGTTAATTTTATCTTTTAAGAAATTTTGTGTTTATAATTATAAATTTTAAAATAATGTTTTCGTTTTGGCATTATTTTGGTTGGTAGAAGGTGATATAATCCTTAATGAGATTGTTAAAATAATTAGAAAATATTGTTTTAAAGTTTGTATTTTTAAAGTTTTCTTAAAGGGAGTTAATTTTAGATTATTTAAAATTTTATTTTAAATAATTAATTACAAATTACAATTTCAAGGACAATTATGTTACTAAATTTCAAAAAAACCCAAAATTAAAATAATTAGACCTAAATTAGGTAGATTACAAGATTGATTACACGATTTTAACAAATATCAATTAAATTTTAAACAAAATTAACTAAAAAAAATTACTAGATAAATGTTAAATTATAACTTTTTTAAACGAATTAAAATTTTCTAAAATTAATTTGTATTATTAAAATTCTAAAATTACATATTTATTCTTAAACTTGTAATTTTAATAAGTAACGAAATTGAGGTCAAAGTGCTTTGACAATTTCTTAGTGCCACCTACTTCATATTTACAAAAATTCCATGGATTACTCTGCCACTGGCTCCGCTATGACTAGGATTTTGTTGTACAAGCACAAGCTCAATAGCATATGAGACCATAGACTTCCTAAACTGCTTTAAATTTCAGCCAAAACGACCTGAGGCTTAAACGAGTTTGGTATAAAGACATCAGGGCATGGTTAAACCATTGGGAGATCGACTAGAATGTTGCATTGCAAAACATTAATAATATTAAAAAAATTGTTACTTCTAAGTTCAAAGAAAAAATGTGGTGTGAGAAAGATCTATCAGCTAAAAGAAAATTAAGATATTATAAGGAGGTCATCAACCCCACCCTAGAAGATCAAAAGTATCTCTCTGTTTTAACTAGCTCAAAGAAGAAAATTAATATAGCCAAGATTAGAATGAACTCTCATGAGCTCCATAGTGAAACGGGTCGTTGGACAGTTCCTAAAATACCATGGATGGAAAGGATCTGTCATCTCTATGAGAATATGAACATCTAGGATGAAAATCACTTCCTCTTAGGTACGCACAAATTTTGAAGTAATACAAATCGTGGATGATATCGACCCCTACCCTATGCTGTTGAGATTGGATTGGGCCATTGATATGGGAGGCATCATCAACCTGAAGCGTAGAAGCATGATCTTTGAGAATGAAGGTACGGGGGTGATAGTCCCATTGGATCCAGCAGAAGGGGAACAACATATAGAACCAATACGTGAAGGAGATGATGTCGACCATATTTACAAGCCGACTGAGTGGGACGAAGATTGGATCAACCCTACAGCTGATGGGATGTTGAACTAGGAGAAGGATAGTTCATGTTTCTCAGACTTAGATGGTGAGATGGTGTCTGCGCTGCGCTGCCTCAAGATCATGAAGAACTTCTGGTGCATCTCCTCAAAGGTAAGAGAAATACCCTATTTTGATGGTTCTGGTAGTGTGAAAGTATTTCTGGAAGCATTGGAAAAGGTTTTCCTAAAGGAACGAAGGTTCTAGGCAATTGATTTGGCTATGCACGCAACCCCGGCACGTTGGTGGGATAAGCACAAGGGTTTGTTTTGTATTGGGAGGAATGTAGCCAGATAATGAAGTTGCGATTTGAACCCCTCGCTACCCCGCCAATAGAGTTGTTTTATGGTCAGGGAGACCCAAAACACTTGTCCGCATGGATGGAAGTGTGGATGGAAAGGACTTGGGATGAGTGGGTTCACATGTTTATTCACTCATTAGGGCCAGTACCTACCACGTGGTATCTAGAAACAAAGTTGCACCGAGGAACTCGCCATTGAATTACAATGACTGATGATTTCCTATCAACCTTCGACTCGGTTGGGGGATCAGAAAAATTGGATGAAGCCCTGCAAGACATAGATGCCCTTGTCTTTGATGAATCCAAGCCCCGAAATGAATATGTTGCGATAGCCTGGGATGTGCAGATGCAAGACATTGTCAACTGCAGGAACTTGTCAATAGCGGATAACGAAGATGATCCAAGAAATGTCAACATCCTGGAATTTGAAGCGGAGAACGTAGTTGCAGGACCCTCATTAGGGATGGTGGATGTAAATAAGCCTATGAAATTGAAGGAAGTCAACATTGGGATAGAAGAGCAACCCAAGTTGGAAAAAATTGGGGATTATTGGGATGATGATATAGTAGGAAAGATTGCAGAGCTGCTGACAGAGTATCAGGATCTGTTTCCTAAAAAGTTCTATGATCTTAAGGGAATTGTAGGGAACCTGGGTGTTATGAAGATCACATTGAAGCTAGATGTGCACCCTGTCAAGCAGCGACCATACCGATTGAATCCTAAATATAAGCAGAAAGTAAAAGAGGAATTAGAAAAGATGGTGGCTGCAGGCATCATTGAGCCTATAGAACAGTCTGATTGGGCAAGTCCAATGGTGGTTCAGGAGAAGAAGACCAAAGGAGAGATAAGAATTTGTGTAGATCTGCGCAAGCTAAATGATGCGTGTGTGCATGACCCATTGCCTACTCCATTTTCTGATGAAATCCTAGATAATGTGGGAGTACAAGAAGCTTATTCATTCACTGATGTATTTTTGGGGTATCATCATATCAGAATTGCGCCTGAAGACCGCTGTAAGACCACCTTTGCGACAGAATGGGGGTCTTTGCAGTACACTGTGATGTCGTTCGGGTTGAAAAATGCACCTACAATCTTCTCACCATGGTCGTGACTGTGTTCAAAGAATTCATGCATAAATTCTTGGAGGTATATTTTGATGATTGGACAGTATTTGGATTGGTCAAGAAACATGTGTCGAACCAGCGCATGATGCTTGACACTTGTAGAAAGCAACAGATTTCGATTAACCTAAAGAAATGTATATTCTGCGTGCCTTTTGGAATTTTGTTAGGGCATATAGTATGCCAGCAAGGATTGATGGTAGACCCGGCCAAAATCGTAGTTATCATCAACTTAGAAGTTCCTACTAATGAGAAACAGTTGCTCTCCATCCTAGGACACACTGGTTATTACAGGGAGTTCATAAAAGGGTATGCTCTAATCACTGCGTCAATGGAGAAGTTGCTAAAGAAAGATGTGTCGTTTTTCTGGGATGAAGAATTTCATAAGAGCTTTGAGTTGCTGAAGGAGAAAATGGTCATTATACCTATATTGATATTCCTAGACTGGTCTAAGGTTTTTCATGTACATGTGGATGCATCTAGTATAGAACTCAGGGTTGTTTTAGCGCAACCAAGAGAAGGGGACATTTATCACCCTGTTTATTTTTCCAATAAGAATCTCTCCAGTGCAGAGCGCAACTACTCAACCACAGAGAGGGAAGTATTGGCCATGGTGTATGCTCTGCAAAAATACGGGAACTATCTGCTAGGAGGGAACTTCAAAATGTTTACTGACGAT
Organism: Pinus albicaulis; assembly: GCA_034641835.2. NCBI lineage: Eukaryota > Viridiplantae > Streptophyta > Pinopsida > Pinales > Pinaceae > Pinus > Pinus albicaulis. The sequence continues at coordinate 55,258 of JAXQQM020083999.1, read as the reverse complement.
TTTGATTTAAATACCTGGTCAATAAGCCTTTGTTGGGGGGGAAGTTCTGCAGATGGTTGCTACTCTTTCAAGAGTATGACTTTGAAATTATTGTGACGGACTTGATCATTTGTCACGGATCGAAAATGGGGAAGAACCAACTATTCCGGAAGAGGGGTTATCCAATGCGCAGCTCTTTTCTATCAAAGTGGCTGATGAGCACTTTGCTAATATTATTCACTTCCTAACCACTAGAAGCGCATCTGTTGAATATTCAATACAACAGAAGAAGGATTTGGTTGCGCACGTAGCTGATTTTACTTTGGTTGTGGGAAAATTGTATAAGTTAGGAGTAGATGAAGTATTGTAGAGATATGTGTTGGAACATGACAGGCAGGATATCTTTGCTGAGGCTCATAGAGGGGTAGTCAGAGGCCACTATGTTGGGAAGGCTACTGCATAGAAGGTGTTGTGTGCTGGGTTAGGGTGGCCCACACTACACAGTGATGCACATGCATACTGTTGAGCCTGTGATGCATGTCCGAGGACAAGGAAGCCCTCGCGCAGAGATGAGATGCCCTGCAGGCTTTTGATAAATGGGCTATAGATTTTGTTAGACCTATCAATCCTCGAGGTTAGAAGACCGGAGCAAGCTATATCATCACTGCCACAAACTATGTGACCGGGTGGGTAGAAGCTAAGGCAGTTAAGGATTGTGCTACAGAGATAGATGCACACTTCAGTTTTGAACATGTTTTGACCAGATTCGAATGCTCGAAGGTACTGATGAGTGATAGAGGCACACACTTCATTAATGAAACCATTGAATCTCTAGCAAAGGAATTTCAGAGCCACCGCCAAAAGATTACCCCTTATCACCCACAAGAAAATGGCGCAGTAGAAGCTTTCAACAAAATCTTGGAGAATGCACTCACAAAGATCTGTAATTCTTATCGAAATGACTGGGATGTGCACATCCCTTCTATGTTATGGGCTTATAGGACCACATGCAAGAAGTTGACGGGGAAAACATCTTTCGGGATGGTCTATGGGTAGGAAGCAATCACGCTGACAGAATATATTGTCCCAAGCCTGTGCATTGTAGCTTTCACTAATATGGCCAAGACTGACATTATGGAGGAACGCTTGGTGCAATTAGTTGTTTTAGAAGAAGATCATTTCATCGTTAACTTCCATCAGCAAGTGCATAAGGCACGCAAAAAGGCCTGGAATGATAGGCACATCAGAGAAAAAGTATTTAAGGAGGAATATTTGATCTTGTTATATGACAGTTAGTTTTCACACCACGCAGGGAAGTATAGGAAATGCCGGTTGGGGCCATATATTGTGAAGGAAATCATTGATGGCAGTGTTGTGCCCTTGGCCACACTGCGTAGTGAGAATCTTCCTAGGTATTTCAATGGAAGCTGTCTGAAGCCATATAGCGACAATATGGTGCCGACCAAATGACCATATGGCTGGAGCATAAGAATCAAAGGGTCTGCGTGCAACATAGAGGGAAGGCACAGACAGGTGCGACAAAAGCACAGGGGTGATGCGTAGGAGAAGAAACTAGCTGTTGGAGTAGTGGAACTGGGTGAAAAAGTAATTTTACCGTTGGATGGAGCAGGTTTTATGAATTTAATGAGGCAATGTTGGAGGAGTTTTTACCATTTTTACGGAGGTAAGTGGAAATTAATGACAATTCGATCATTTTCACCTTGGATTTCTTATAAAAATAAGGGCGCGGATCGCAATCAGTTCCTTTTCTTTTTTAGTACATTGCGCGTTGATTTCTGTTATAGCTTAGTCTATGAGCCCTGTATGTCTGGCCGAGAAACCGTACCTCACATAATTAATATAGAGTTTATCTTCCGACAGAGAATGACAACCACCAACCCTACGGAGGAGCACTCTGCGCCCCTCACTGCATCAACTGAGCTGGGATCGGATGACGTTCAGGAGGTGATCCCTGAGGTTGACAAAGTCGTTTCCACACCAGCTAAGGGAAAAGGGAAAATGTCGAAGTGGGCCTCCTCAAACCCATCGGTCCCCCATGGGTGATCCCTCGAAGAGATCAATGAGTGTCGCGTAGGAAGTTGAGTTTGTTAAGCCCATCCCTTGGCGGTCGCCATATGTCAAGCCATGAAAGCCCTCCGCGAGTGCACCAAAGAATGTAGACTCAGTGCGCGAATACCTTCAGACGCCATTTGTCCTACAGGACGTTCACCTTGCTAGTGATATGTTCGTCAAGATCCCTAATATCGGGTTTGATGACCATGATTTGGAAAACGAAGACATGTTCCCTGAGCTAGCACTGGAAAACTATTTGGAGCGAGTACTCTACAAAGAGTTGTTGAAGGTTGATGGAATTCCTTTGGCATGCAAGCTAAATAACGTCAGAATCCTAAATCTACTGAGGATTCTGCATTTTGGGAGGTACCCAATCACTAGCATCTGCGTATGCCAGTTGTTAGCCTTAGTCCACAATGGATACATGTGGATTCAAGGGAGAATTCTGATAGACACCACGCTGATCCAATGACGGGTTTTGAAAAAATCAATGAGCTCAAGGTTGTGATAGGCGTAAAGAAGAAGTATAGGGTGGAGAGGGACAAAAGGGGATTCCTGGTTCAAACCAGCGCTAACTTGGGAGTGCGCCTAGGAAATCTAGTACTCGGTTGCAAGTTCATCAGAAAATGTTGACCAAATTCAGTCCTGATGCACACCATTGCTTTGGAAAGGCAATGCGAGAAAGGGGTCAATTATAACTAGTCCTAATACCTTTGTGAAGAATTTTTGGATAATGTGTGCAAGGCATAGGAGCTAGGTAAATAGTTATACTACTCTTGGCTGTTGTTGCTCATTGCATTAGTAGCATGGGAGACTCTAGCAGATGCAGTTCTCCCCGAGGTAGATTTGGGTGTATGTGAAGGGGTACACTATGCCAATCTGTGGGATTCCCCTGATCCCAAGCGCATAAAGGAAAACAAGATATTCTAGGTACTCTTTGAAGGCACGTTGGCTGCTTCCATCCATTCATGACCCAGAATCTCACCAGTAGTATATGAGAAATACAAGAGCGTCACAGAGTTCCAAGTAACCATGCACAATGTGCAGATCAGGGCGCGCAAGGACCCTGAATGGCATAACTTTCCGTTCATAGTAACAGAAGAAGAAGTTGAAAAAATCCTGGAAACTTGACTGAAAGCATGGAAATTTGGGCTCGACACCACCCAAACCATTACACCATCTACATCAGGAAAAGAGACAACTCTGAGGACTCAGAGAAAGAAACCGAGATGTGCACTAAGAAAGAGGTTCAAACAGGTGCTAAGAAGAATGGCGGAAAGGACTCTGAGGCAAAAGTGGAGAAGGAGCCCAAAACATAGACGGATATAGAGCATGATCTGGGAGGTGAGGCTGATGTGGACCCCAGAGGTTTAGATGGGTTAGACGGGGATGGTGGTGAATATTTGTGTAGCACCAAGAGAGGCAAAGAAGCTTCAAAAGGTCCACGCAAAAATTGAAAGGGATCCAAGGCCAGAGGGGATGAAGAGGTCACTCTGACAGAAGAGGACCTGGATAAAATCATTGACGAAGCCGCTTCCGTGTCTGAGGACAAATGGACTGCTAAGGAGGAGCAGTACAAGGTCACGGTGGAGGCCTTGCAATCGATATTGCAGGTTTTACGGTTGAAGATGGACAATTTGCAAGCGAGTGTGGCTCAAGTGAGGCCAATTCAAGCGAGCCTACCAACCAACACGATCATCACAACCTTAGAGAGAAGAATCAGACCCTTCCCGGGTGCATGCGGCGATAGTGGAACAACCGAAGTTGTTCGCGCAGGTGAAAACCTACCCTGAGGTCGACATTGATATAGCAAAGCTGCCAAGTGGAAAGCTACATGCTCTCCAAATATTTATTTTCGTTGAGATGCAGTGCAAAGAGGCATGCATGCAGAAGAAATTAAGCGAACCTAAGCAGACAACAGCCAAAAAAATAGCAGAATCGCTCCAGGCACAAGCAGTGCAATAGGCGGCCGTGGCTCAATGTGTGGAATTGGAGAACATGATAGACAGATTGTGTGGTGAGCTTCCTGAAGTAGTCATCGGGGCATCTGCCGCACTGCAGGTTAATATTGAAAGTCTGGTTTCCACGCTCAAGGCCTCCAAATCCGAAATGCAGGTGGTAAAGGAAGAATTTGAACAACAAATTGATGCATTATAGTCTAAGCTACAACATGAGATTCCCCCAAAGGTGCACACACAACGGGCCACCCTATTCAAAGATGCATCTGCGAGCATTTTAGCCAATGTCAACAAGGGCTCAGAGCTACTAGAAAAAACCATGGGACTGTGGACCTCTATGAAAATAGATCCATTCATCAAGAAGATTAATCAGGAGCTACGCGCCAAGGAGCAACTATTTGACAATATGTAGGAAGCCTTACCTACGTTCATTCCTGCCCAGTGAATGGCCCACCTTCAGACAAGTCAGGTGCTATGAGATGAGATCGAGGAGCTCTGATGAAAGAAGCAGATTGTCATTGACCATATAAATTCGTGGGAAGATGAGGCAATGAAGTTGTCTCAGGATCTGGATGCTACAGTTAAGACACTGAATCAGACCTTGCAGAGTGTCAACCTGGCCACAGAAGGGCCGACTTCACAAAATCTGGTAGTGACCACATAGAGCGCAGTGAATCAGAATGTGGGCATCTTGGCGCCCTTTACTACTACCATCGAAGCACTCAAGAATAAGATGAAGAACCCAGTGCCATTGTGAATCGAGACGAGTCACAAGATTGTGTTCGGGGCCTGTTGGAGCAAGGTTCCCTAAGACCAAACTTGGAGAAATTTTTGATATATTTTTGTAAATATTTTGTAAGTTTAGTCGTGCGTAGCACAAGTCAAGGGGATTTGGGGCGGTTCAAAGCCCCTCATGAGTTGTAATGGGTAAAAATGGTAGAACTAGGGGCCGCAAACCATGGTTTGAAAACCTTAGATGAGCACAAGAAAAAAGTATAAATGGGAGTCTAGATCAAGTCGATAAGAGATAGAAGTGAATGATTCATGATAAATCTGACTATATTTTGAGACTCTAGCAAATTTGACTGGGTAAAAAGCTCTTGCTAGCAGTGTGCGCGGAGACCTTAGTCCTACTATGTGCGAACCTCATTGGTTGTGTGTGCAAGTGAGATGAAGGTTTTGTAAGGAAGATCTGAATTGCTTATGAATAGAGAACTGTTGTTGCTGATATCTGAGTCTGAAATAGATCTGTTATTTATGTTATGATCATTTTTTCTTTTTATCTCTGATTCCTGTGTTACCTGTGTTTATATCAATTGCGCAACTGCTTCTTGATTTACATGAATAGTTTTGAATGGGTCTAGTACTCTTGGGTTCTAATATTATCTGTTAAGAGTTATTACATGGATTTTCGACTCTGTTTAACCTGAATGCAAGATATTTTACATAATTGACTTGAATATGTCTATTAAGGGTTTCCTGGTTAGGGCTTCTGTGTGAAGGTATGTTCATGATTGATGTAGATATAAAGGCACCCACATCAATTAATTCTCTCTCAAGGTGTGGAAACCTGGTTCCAGCACCCCCCATACTACTTCAGGTGAGAATTTGACTTGTGCAAGCAGATCACTACCGAAAGGGCCAGTAGTAAGAGGGTTTTGTTGGTTAACCTCAACTCAAAACCTAGGTCAGGACCCCTCAAGCCAATATATTGGCATGCTTTGAATCCATTGGAACAACTTGTAGAGGCAGAGAAGCAATTTTACACGTGTTTTTGGTCACTTGAAGAAAATTGAAGCCTCGGGCCACCAGGAAGGAAGGCCATGCCTAGATCAGCTGAAGACAAATATTGGCTCAAGAAGAGTCTTTTTTAGATGTATTTGATGCTTTGAATATAGTGGTATGGTTTTTAGAGGCCTTGGAGAAATTTTGAAAGTGTTTTTGTAACTTTGGAGATTAAACAAGCCCATGGCCCCCAGGATTGGAGGTTAATCCTAGATCAGCTAGAAACCAATTTCAGGGATTGAATAGTAATTTTAAGGGTATTTGGGTATTCTGAAGCCAATGGAGTAGGTTTCAAAGCCATTGGATAACTGAAAGTACATGTCATCATACATTTGACTCTTAATCCCAAGAGGTCCTAGCTAGTTGAAGCAAGTCCATGGAGATGTAGCCCAAGAGGGGTGAACTCCGTTAACATCCATTGTGTTATGGGTACGCTGTGTGTTATTTCTCTACCTTTCATTGGTTGTACATGAGTTTTTAAAAGATAATTAACTCATAATTTGATCATCAAAGACACATAAAATTTGACACATAAACCCCTTCACAAATGGTTAACTTGAGACGATCCTAAACACACATTTTTAATACTGATGAGGGAGCTAGCATAGCATTAACTATTTTTCCCATATTCAAATCAAGTTGGTATCAGAGAAAATTTTTAGCTCATTTTAGCCAAGTTTAGCTAGAAGAATTAGCTATTTTTTTTGAATTTGTGCAAGGAGAATTTAACTGTGTGCATGCTTATGTGAAGGAGAAAGTCAAGATTGAGAGCTCAATTCTCAAATCACAGAAAAGAAGCTTTGTATGCATTGCAGGTGTGATGGAAGATTCATTAAGCATTGTTTCTAGTCAATCTTCCTTAGAAAAACTCTTTGATAAAGAGTTGTTACAGAAGCTCTACATCATGATTGATAAGATGCAAGAGAAGTATGAAGATAAGAGGGAGAGAATTATATTTCAAGAGAATTTGATTGCCATGAAGGAGGAGAAGCAATATTTTCTTGAAAATATGCATGAGCTGGAGACTCAGCTCCATACTGCAAATGAAAACCTAGCAAGGATGCATGATATGGAGACTCGGCTCCATGATGCCAAGGAAGCCTTAGCCATGTATGTGCATGAAAATGAGGTATGCAATTCAAGTTTATCTTAAATTTCCTCTCAAAATGAATGTGTAGGTTCTTTTGAAAGACACACTAGAGGAATAGGGTCCAAATTATTGATGAAGATGGGCTATGAAGGTAAAGGATTAGGCCAACCTGCACAAGGCATAGTTGATCCAATTTTTGTTGAGGAAAGGCATAAGTATTTGGGTGTTGGTTATGGAAAACATAATGGAGAAAGCTCTAAAACCAAGGAGGCACATGAAGGTGTTCCAAGAATGACTTTCATTTCATTTTCATTACCTCAATATTGTGAATATTGTGTTCATGATGAATGAAAACGTTTTACACTCACTTTGCAAGAAGGTGCTCATAAGCATGCAGCTAATGAGAATGGCGAACAACAGGATGCTAAAAGCTCTAAAGTCATTGAATGCATTGTTGGTATTCTGAAGAGAGCCACTACCTCATCAAATTCACCCCCTCAATAAGGCGACAAATGTGAGTATTCAAGGTATAAATCTGCTTTTAATCAAGTTGCTTTTGATTATGATAAGCATGGAAAATTCTCACATAAGATTTGGAGAAAAGTTGCATGTTCCTTTTGTGGTTTAGATAACCATAATGTTTCAAGATGTTAGAAGAAGATAGCCATGCACGGGAAAATTTTAAAACAAAGGAGGAAACAAGCCAAAGGTCCATTGGACAAAGAAAACCTTTTTGAAAAGAAGATGCAATTGTTTTGCAACCATTTCCATAAGCAAGGTCATATTATAGACAAGTGTTGGAATTTGTATCCAACAAGTCATCCACGGCATTTGAAGAAGGTGGAGAAAGAGAATGGAAATAATGGAAAAAAAAGATTCCATAATTGAGGTGGGTCAGGATGATTCACATGATGAAGTGCAGCTGAAAGAAGTGCCATTGAAATGGTTTGGGAAGATATGGTTAGATTTCTTACCCAATTAAGTATTTGCATGTATTTTAATGTTGATGCATTTCTTTGCCAATGGAATGCATGTTGCACGTTTACGCCAAGAAGGTGTTTGAAAGTGGATTATGTTGACTCACTTTATTACATCAAAATTTGTTTATTTCATCTCTTTGAGTACATGTACATATGAATGGGGTTCTTGTACTTATGATTGTACTTGTGAGAGAGTTGAATAATTGTATACATGCATGACAGTTTGTGTGTATGAACAATGGAATTTTGATGGTTTCATTGTGCTTGAACATGCATGAGTAATTGACTTATGTTGGTTGATTGCTTTGTTTAACATGTATGTTGTCAACTTGAGAGTGTTGATCATTTGGACATGCATGAGTGTCAACTTGTGTTGGTAGATTGTGTGTTAAATGCATGTCATATCAACTTGGAAGAGTTGATTTTGTCTCCAAAGATGAAAAGGAGGTGTTAACGAAGTGTTTCATGAAATATGAAATTCATTTTGTTTTGGGAAAAGAATCGTTAAATTATTACACATTCTTATGCTTGAGTTGAGAGTCAGTCATTTGAAGAGGCATGTTTTGTCGACTTATGTTTGATCGATAAGTTTTGACACCAAGATGTAAGAGAACATGGCGATGTTCACGTGATGTGTAATTTGTTGCTTTGAAGGAGCAAGAGGATATGTCGTCGAGTTAAGTTTCTTGCATGATGTGTTTTTGAGATTGATGGTTGTGTTTGTGACAAGATGTCAAAAAACAAAATTTGCAGCCATTGTAGACCATTTTATGTGTTGATTCCAAGAAGAGAAGGAGATGGAGAATGCATTCTTCAAGATTTGGAATTTGGAACCGTTGAGGTAAAGGAATGGTCATTTCTTTTCTTATTATTACTGATGTTGGAAATCATTGTTGTATTTCAATCAGATGGGCTTAATTTGGAAAAGTGGTTTCCAAGGAGAATGTTGCATTGAATGCATGTTTATGCAAAGGAGGAACATGATTCTCAGTGGGAAGGAAATCAATTAGTTTTCAAAACACCGAGGAATTGATTTGGTACAGAAAATTGTTACATCAGTCAGCAAGCAACCAACAAGGGTTGGATTGGGTCAGCAGCAAAAGGAAAACGTTAGTTGAAGAGCTAATCCATTTGCAAGGCAAGGAATGTTAGTGAACCGAAGTGTTTATCATGGCAATTTTTCCAAGTAGAATCAAGATGACAGAACTTGGGAAACAGAAGAGTATTCAACTCTCATTAGGTAACTAAATTTTTTGGGTCCAAAAGCATGTTAGTGGGAAGGAGTGATCAGAATCTAGAGTAGGGGAAAAAAATTGCCAAATTTTAAAAATGCTCAGAATTGCACCAAACCAGAATGAAAGCGACCAGCTCATTGCCAGGAATCCAACACAACTCGTTTTTTTGAAAACTGAGTTCAAATGAAGAATTTATAGTTTGTTGATCATCGTTCAAAACATGCAAAATTTAAAAGAAACTAATTGCAGAACAGGTACAGGCTGATGACATGGTAGCCCAGTCAGCATTCAGGGAATCTTCTTCAGTTTTTTCCTAATGGGACTATGAAAAGTGTCACTACTGGATTCGCCAGTTTGGTTTGAGAAGGTGAAATTTCCCAATTCCTCCTAAGGTCCTCCTAAGGTTGAATTCAATTTTTTTTATGTGGGAGGACAGCCTAACCAGGGACTGCCACGTGTCCCCCTTGGTAGGCCCCCTCTCCAAGGCTAGATTCTAATTTCGTGATATTGCAAGGTTGGTTTATAACCTAAGGTCTGAACTATGGTGGCACATTTATTTAAACCTATGGGTTTCAAACCTATGGCATGGTGGAATTATTGCAAAGTTTGAAATATTTCATTAAACCATAGTGCGAGGCATTAAACCTTATAGTTCACATTTATTTAAACTATGGTATATAACCTAAGGTTTGGAGCACATATACCGTTTACATATATGTGGTGCATTATTTAAATGCTAATTTTGATGTTATATAGCATGGAAAGAGAAGAGCGAATTCAAAGGTTTTATCAAAGGTTTGATGGCGCGTATAAATGTGGTGCAAAACATGTATAGAGGGACGAGGTCGAGGCTCGACCCCACAACCTCCCCCATACCAGTCACCACTGCTTACCAATGGGCCACGACCTTGATCCTTAAAAAAGTAATGCAACCAACCTTCATTTGAATGTTATTGTGGATCCGATAGGGGAATGGATGGGGTTGGCCCGCGCTATGTGACCTCAACCAAGCACCCAAAGTAAAACGCGCTTAGTGCACATTCACCATGTGTATTTTCCCTTAAGTGCCACTTAGCAACTCATCAAGTAGATTTCCATCAAGGACAACTTCATCAAGTATTTTTACATCAAGGAAAACATATTGCATCATATTTCCAACGTAATGGATACTGGCTGCTCTGGATAGGCCTCATTCTCCTGCTGGCACCTAGTGGCCCTGATGGCCCTTGGAACTTCCCTGAATCATCTCGTCCTTCAGAAGTCCTCTACTAGTTCTGAAAACCTCACCATTAGTTCCAGAATTTCTGAAACATCCGAAATTGACTATTGGATTACTAAGAAAGGCCTCTAGCTACGCTCGTTAGGCCTCAAACTGTTGTTGGCCCCTCGTGGCCCTTAAAAATTATCTGAAGAAAAAACCTACCCAAAATTCCTCTGATGGCTCTGCAACCGTCACCAATGAGTCTGGAATTTCTAAGATAGTCGAAATTGACTATTCACACTCCAAGAATGGATGAATATAGATCAAGATAGAGCCTAAACAGTTTTTGTCCAGTGACACCTAAATCAGCTCCACTAGATCTAGAGCAACTGCACTTAACTGGAGATAAGTTTGGAAAAATTCCTTAAATTTTTGGGCGCGTCAAAAGTTCAGCCAGTGTAACTTTCGAGCTGAACTATAGCAATAAGTGTGGGTGGTTAGGTTGGGCACATGTCCCGGAATATGCGGTCAAATTAAATGTTGAGCGGATTAACCATGCGGAGACCATTTGAAACACCATGCCATGTGAACGGTCTCCTAAAATTATAGTGGTATAAGTGTTTAAGCCCTTGGCTATGTGGTCGCAGCCATATGGGGAGGGGCTGGCTCCTCCGCTCCCCCAAACACATAACCGTTCAACCATAAGGATTAGCCGTGAACCTTATGGTTAAGCAACAATATGTAGCGGCGACCGTAGAGGCGTGTGTATGTGAGTGAGAAGTCTCGGGGTCGACTCCGTTCGACTCCACCAAAAATTTTAATCCACCAAACCTGGGCCACGTGGTGGCCTCCAGGCTTGCCACTTGGTGACCTCTGATTGGCCAAAACCAATACGTACAATCCATGCAGCAAATAGGATCACGCCACTTGTCAAAATATGATTGGCCTAGAAGGAATATTCTGGGGAATATTTTGAGGAATATTCTAGGAATATTCCTGAGAATATTTTTTTTTTGAATTTCCAAAACCCAGTCAAACTTGTTCAAAAGCCAAAAATTGCAGTTTGCTAGACTTTTCAAATCAGGATAACTTCTTCATACGGTGTCAGTTTTTGGAACTGTTCACGGAGCTAGAATCAAGAAGATGAGATATATCCATTAGCTCAGGTTCAGCACACTTTTGAACACTTTTAAATTTGAGCTATCACTTAGGTCCTTGATCCAAATCTGATCACACCTCCCCATTGGGAATCTTTTGGACCCCAAAAGACTAATTATCTATTCCATTCAGTATAGGAGAGTACAACACCCTCACTTTTCCAGCCTTCATACACTTTTCCTTGTATGGCTTAGTGCCTTTGAGCCCAAATCGAAGGTAGTCAACACTTCCCCTCTTAGATGCTCTTGTTCTCCTATCAAGAATTGTCTTCCTTGAACTCACCCATAAATTTTTGATGAGAAATTTATAGAAGGTAGTTGAACATCATGTCCTTGATCATCGATCCAAGGTGGCTCAAACAAACATGATATTCCAACATAAATGCATACATAACTAAAATTTGTATATGTAAAAATGAATGTATGTCTTACTGGGTTAAGAAGTCAAACCACTTCTTACCAAGCCACTTCCACAGTGACTTTTGCTACTGAAAATCTTCTTCATGTGAAACATCTGTTCTCACATCAATGATGGAATATTTGGTTTCACTTTCGCCAGTCTTGCTATCCTCTTGCTTCAAATGCTTGGGATGACTAGTTGGATGCAATGCCCAACATTGGGCAACAACATGTCCCTTTCTCTGGCAATGTGTTCAAGTCTTTGTTAGACAGACAAATCCCTCTTGCGGACAAGAGTGATCTTCCTAGTATCCTAAGGATATCTAGAAACAAACAGACAGATGTAGACCATTTCCTCTAGATTATTTTGCTTAATAATTACTCATTAACTATGGATAGATACTCCTACCTGAAGTCCAACACTTTCTCGGTCTCCAAGCTAGTCGTTCCAGAAGGTATTGATCTAGCATATAAGATCTGCAATCAAAGACAAGAAAATAAGATCAAAAGCATCTGCGAAATATAATAATTCGAAAGCAATAATATATCTTAGTGATCAAGGAATCTAAGAATTAAATCATTCAAAATATAGATGAACAACTCAATGAGAAAATAGAATCCATTTGTATTAACTTTGAAAATAAAAGAAGAAACCTTACAACCTTGACACCTTGATGTTTGTACAGGTTCTTCCGAGGTCCCAAACAACTGTTTTCCTCAGTTTGACAAGACTCCGACTCTCTTTATCAGCATAATACTATGGCTATGAGTATGTAATCTCTCTCATGCCAATGAAGTTGAATGTGGAGAGTATATTTCTCCAGCAATTCCCCTCAAAACTATCGAGTTCTAAGTACTCTCTCCAAAGCAAGAAGAAAGTATTCTTTGAACTCTCTATATGCTAAGTACCCTTGAGACTGAAACTTGGCCTCAATTTATAACAGAAGAGAGGTAGTTTCAGCTCCAAAAAGGAAGGGATAAAGCCCTCTCATCATGGTATTTCAGCTCCAAAAACCAAGGGATAGCTCCATTTATGAAGGGATAAAGGTTCATGAATGGAAGGGGCGAAGCTCGACCAGATAGCGCTTCTAGAAGGCCCCAGCAAGGAGAATATTCGACCAATTAGGCTTCTAGAACTTACCTTTCTCTTCATTTTACCTTTTACAGGGGTTCGCAGTTTTAAGGAATAATACGTGAGGGATGTACCACAGTTTTTATAGTAATAAACCGTGGTACCACATGGAATGACTAGGAAAAGTGTGGAATTAGGCTTTTTAGGATTTTTAAGAGCTTTTCTCTAGTTCTAAGACTTGATTTGGGGAACTTTATGTTTTTAGACTTCTAAGGAAGCAATAAATAGGTAATGATGAACCCATATAGACAGCTTAATGTCATGGTGACAAATTTTAGTGTAACAGTCTTTTGCACCTTCTTTGCAAGTTTCCTTTGCCTCAACTATTTCTTGTATGCCTTCAATCTCTTCCAACATCTCGAAACATCATGGTTACACAGACCACAATAGGAACATCAACTCTTTCTTCCTTTCAAGCATGCAGATTTTCCTTGCTTATCATAAACATAATCAACTTGACTATGGAATAATTATACCTTAAATGTTGCTTTGCATGTCCATCCTTTTTACCTTCTTGAGTAGATGAATTGGTAGAAGTTCCAGCTTTCTTTTGAAGACCAACATCAGTGTTCATGTCTTGGTAGTTGTCCGAACTCTCATGCTCGCCATAAGCGGTATGTCTGCAAACACTTTGCTGCAACATAGGCTTCAAACAATGGCAATCAAATTGAAAACAAACTTGACATGTTTGTGGTTTAGAACTTGGAAAAAAAATTCTTTTTGAAGTTGTCTCAAATGCCTTCATGGCTGTAGAGTTTTCGCCATAAGATTGAGCATAGCCTAGACCAAACTTCTTAGGTATTTCCTCAACCATAATAGGATCAATCATGCCTTGTGCATGTTTTCCTAAACCCTTTCCTTCATAGCAAATTTTAAATTTCAACTTGGACCCTATAGCTCTAGTGTGCTTTTCAAATGAACCTACACATCTATCTGAAGAGGAAATTGAAGACAAATTCAAGTTTTTTACCTCTGCTTCAAGCATGTTATTGGTTAAGGCCTCTTTGGCTTGATGGAGCTACATCTCCATCTCATGCATTCTTTGAAGAAGTCCTTATTTCTCTTGCTTCATATCAACCAATTTCTCACGAAGTCTAGTGCTTTCCTTTCTATCTTCAAACATAATTTGCACCCTATCCTTCAGGATGAAGAAGTCTCACTTCATCTCTTCATCGAAGAATCTTGTGAAGGAGTAGGATTTTGAAACATCACTTGAATAAGTTGTCATCTTATGAAAATGAACTAAATAAATTCAACAAAACTTTGCAAAGCTTTCAAAAACAATTGACAAAGCTTCTGAACAAAAAGACTGTAGAGTCAAGCTCTTCTTATAACAACCTTTGCAAACAAAACCTCTTCTGCTTCAAGGGTTGCCTTGAGGTCCTTTGGGTAAGGAAGTTTCCTTCAGCCCTTCTTCCTTCTTGTCCTATTCTGGACTTAGCTATCAGTAGCTCTCCATTCACCTCTAGTAAACTTAAGATTGTAAGCAACAATCAATTTGCAAAGAGTAAAATTCTTTGCACTGTTAAACACCTTTCAAGTCAAACAAGAAAAATTGTGCTTTGTCAAGCAAGAAACCTAGTGCTCTGATACCCACCTGATATTAAAATGGGTTGGATAACTTGTTATGCTTTTCAAGAACCTCCCACTCAGTTAAACAAATTAAGATCTAGCTTATTCTTGACTTGTGCGGAAATGAATACTTGAAACAGGTGTAATTTTTTTTTAACTGTTTAAGTGCTTTAATACCATTTGTTTTTTATGATATTAAACATGTGAAATAACCATATAATTTAGAAAATAATCATCAACACATAACAATAAATTTAATAAAGGATTTCACTCGAATATTGTGGGCTATGTCTCCTTGAGCCTTGGTCAACTGACTTGGCTCTTTGGGATTGTGATGGAAAATTTATTTTACAAGCTACAAACTCAACTCCAATGGTTAGCTGAACTAAATCACTAGGTTTAGAATACCATTTATATCCCTGGAATGGCTGAAATCACTCTGAAGATGAACCTCGGCTCCCTTAGATTTGTTTCCTTGAGTTAGTGCCCTTAAGCTTCCCTGAGCTTCTCTATGGAATTAATGCCCTCATAAATCCTTTTTTGTCCTTGAAACATTTTCTACTATCTCCATCATACATTATACATCCAAAATAGGCTGATCATTTTCTCAAAATGAGCTCTGGCTCCCCAATCTAGGCCTCCATCCACTAATGGCCCTGGGCTGCCCAAAAATTCCCTTTGGCTCTTCAACCTTCAGAACTCTTCAAATGGCTCTTTAAATATTTTCATTGGATTCAAAATTTCCAAAATAGTTATAATAGACTATTCACTTGCAGAAATTGGCCTCCGGCTGCTCCGGTTTCGCCTCCAACACCTAGTGGCACCCCTTGGCTCTAGGGTCACTGAAAAATTCTCTAAAGCATCTCGACTTTCAGAAGTCCTCAAAAGCTTATGAAAATCCCTCCATTGGATTTATAAGGCTCAAAATAGTTAGAAGAGACTATTTGTTTGCTGAGAATGGATACTGGCTGCTCTGGATAGGCCTCATTCTCCTGCTGGCACCTGGTGACCCTTGGAACTTCCTTGAAGTATCTTGGCCTTCAGAAGTCCTATAATAGTTCTAAAAACCTCACCATTAATTCTATAATTTCTGAAATATCCAAAATTGACAATTGGATTACTGAGAAAGGCCTCTAGCTACCCTTGCTAGGCCTCAAACTACTGCTGGCCCCTGGTGGCCCTAGTGGCCCTTAGAACTTCTCTGAAGAAAAAAACTGCACAAAATTCCTTTGATGGATCTGCAAACCTCACCAATGAGTCTGGAATGTCTCAGATAATTGAAATTGACTATTCACACTCCAAGAATGGATGATTCTAGGTCAAGATAGAGCCTAAATAGTTTTTGTCCAGTGACACCTAAATCAGCTCCACCAAATCTAGAGCAACTGCACTTAGCTGGAAATAAGTTTGGAAAAATTCCTTAAATTTAGGGGCGTGCCAAAATTTCCTCCAATCTAACTGCCGAGCTTAACCGTAGCAATAAGTGTGTACGGTTAGGTTGGGCACATGTCCCGAAATATGCGGTCAAATTAAATGTGGAGTAGATTAACTGTACAGAGATCGTTTGAAACACCGTGCCATGTGAACGGTCTCCTAAAATGTTGGCGGTATAAGTGCTTAAGCCCTTGGCTATGGGATCGTAGCCATATGGGGAGGGGCTGGCCCTGTAGCAACAAAACTTGTATGTTTTTTTACTTTAATAGCAAAAATACGCAGGAGGTATTTATAATAATAATTTATTAATAAAATATGATATGATAAGATGATAAAATGTTACAATGAGGCCCTGCTTATATACCTATGCAGGTGCCTTTTCACGAATGGGCATGTCTTTTAGACATGCCCTTTCATTAACCTAATGAATACTTAACATAATTACTATTTGATTAATTAGTAATCATATTTATTCTATTTATCTTATTTTATACAAATTTTATTTGTTACATTGCCTCTTCCTTCAGAATCTTTGTCCTCAAAGCTATATTGTTGGCAATTGTCTTCATCTTGCAGTAGTCACCGATACCTTCTTTATATATTTCACTAATACATCGTCCTGAACTCCATGTTCTTGTTACAATTTTTTTTTTAAATTAATATTAAACTAATTAATTAAATTAATATTTTTATTCTTATTAAATTATATATATTATATAACTATAATTTTATCTATGTATTCACCGTTCCACCTTTATGTATATGGAAACGACCAATGTATCGATGCCACCCCTTCGCATAAACTATAACGTGTCCACCGTATATCGATGCAGCGTATCAGAAAAGTAATCAAACGTTTGACCACGTTTTTTTCTTAAATTCGTGACCCTGGACAATGTTTACAATGCCGGATTTCTACAACGCATTAAACGCCAAAATAACATAAGCACCTGACTGAAGCCGGGAGCACCGCCCTCACTAGAAAATTTGGCGGAAATTACGACGGCCAATTCGTCGCTATTCCGACACATAGTCGTCGCAAGAGCGACAGTTCGAGGGCGGGAAAAACGTGGTTTACCATACCGTCGCAGTTCCGACGCAATTAAAAAGTGTCGCACTATCGACACTTTTTCCGTCGCTTCCAAACAAGCGTCACTCTTCCGACGTTTCCCAATCCGTCACACTTTCGACCTTTGTAAATTGTCGCACTTCCGACGAAATGTGGTTCGACGTTTTGAACGTCGCTCTTCCGACGTCTGTAAACTCTCACAATTACGACGAAATGTGGTCCGACGTTTTGAACGTCGCTCTTCCGATGTTTGTAAACTATCGCAATTCTGACGCAGTGTGGTCCGACGTTTTGGACGTCGCTCTTCCGACGGTTATAAACTGCCACAATTCCGATGAAATGTGGTCCGACGTTTTGGACGCCGCTCTTCCGACGTTTGTAAACTGTCGCAATTCCGACGAAATGTGGTTCGACGTTTTGAACGTCGCTCGTCCGACGTTTCTATACTGTCGCACTTCTAACGTTTCTAATCTGTCGCAATGCCGACGCTTACAAGGCTTCGGTATAGCGACGACAGGTTCAATTTAAAAAAAAAAATGAAACTTTAAAAGAGGAAAAATGTTGTTTTGAATATATTATATGAAGTAAAACAGTCCATGAAGTCATTACATTTTCACATCTGAAGATTGGAACCCAAATATCCATCCAGAAAAGTGGAAGTCCCACCCCAGACAATGATAGAAAAATACTCCATGTCACATACAGGGACATGATATAAAACCCAATAACGGTCCACATGGAGATTATCGACAATCTGAGAAAGCATCCAAATATGCCCGAGGCATCTATAAGAAAGTGAAATAGCAGTATGTAGAATAGTAAAACAATAGATAGAGTACCGACGTCCATTGTTCCAAATACAAATTAAAGTACCCAAAATCCTTGAACAGAGAAAAATGCTAATCATGTGAGGAGTGTGATATGTCCAAAATATAAAAATACCATGAGACCATATCAATAAACCAGCAACATAGACCAGCATAGCTAGTTTTGAAGGCAGAGTGATAAACATTAATCATTTTTTCTTCACAAGAGAAAAAACATTGTTTTGAATATATTATATGAAGTAAAACAGTCCATGAAGTCATTACATTTTCACATCTGAAGATTGGAACCCAATTATCCATCCATAAAAGTGGAAGTCCCACCCCAGACGGTGATAGAAAAATACCCCATGTCACATACAGGGACTTGATATAAAACCCAGTAACGGTCCACATGGAGATTATCGACAATCTGAGAAAGCATCCAAATATGCCCGAGGCATCTATAAGAAAGTGAAATAGCAGTATGTAGAATAGTAAAGCAACATATAGAGTACCGATGTCCATTGTTCCAAATACAAATTAAAGTACCCAAAATCCTTGAACAGAGAAAAATGTTAATCATGTGAGGAGTGTGATATGTCCAAAATATAAAAAGACCATCAGACCATATCAATAAACCAGCAACATAGACCAACATCGCTAGTTTTGAAGGCAGAGTGATAAACATTAATCATTTTTTTTTCACAAGAGAAAAAATGATGTTTTGAATATATTATATGAAGTAAAACAGTCCATGAAAAACGTTGTTTTACAGACACATGAATCCTGTAAAAGGTCTCTAGCATCAATTCATCATCCAGCAAGCCACAAAGAAATTTCTCCAATAGCACTTTATTCCGAAAAATTCAATGTTACTGCAAAGTATATGAATCCACACTTACTACTCCAATTGATGGAGTATTTATACAAAAAATCATACAAAATATCTCATAAACAATTGAGATATTACCTAGGATAACTAATAAGTATTTTACAAAAATATAGAGACAGATGGTCTCGTAGATAAGAAAAATGATAACTGATGTTGTGCTGTTTCCTTCTTTTAAGAATGTGCTGGAGGCAGGCCCTATATCTTGGCTTGCTGCTGTCCTCTTCAATAATTCTATGTTGATTATTTCGTTTCACTGATACTCTTTAACTGCTCTGATACTCTTTGACCTTTGTTCATCCTTTTATCCTTTTTATCATGATATACTGTGGTAAATAGGCAAAAAATTATGTAAGGATAATTTTTTACAAAAGTTCCATCATTTCTTCCCACCATTGAACTTCTGGCACTCTGGTCCTTTGCAAATTTCTTAGTGTTTCATCAGCCTCAGTATATCTGAAGAAATTAGGCTGATTTGGGAACAAATGATTTACTTCATGCTCAAGATAAAATAAATTCTCCAATCTGTCATGAAGGTTTTTCCCCGTAGGCAATGCTGCTGTTGATGAACTGGTTGAAGAACTAGCTTGATTATCAGCATATTTGTCCAATTTTTCAACATAACTATCAAGGTCCATTAGCTTATCTTCTGCAACTATAGGACTGGGCAATCCTCTATTTAACAAAATATTCAATCTTTCTCTGAAGGAAATGATTTCTTCTTGCATATCTGAGCACCTTCATTCTAAATTCTGTACCAGAGTTCTTTTAGTAAAAACTCTCTTTATTTCCAGAATTGTTCCAGTCCTGTCCTGAATACCAATTTTTTCAAGTTGATTCTTAGTCTGAGTATTCAAAAAATGTATAAGTCTATTGGCCTCTTCTGGTATATTTCCCAACTCTTGTCTTGATCTCTCAATCTCATCCAGAGCCAATTTAACTAAGTTATTCTGTTCATCGATTATTTGAATTGAGGACCAAACATCCTTTATTGATTGAATGATATTATCGCAAAGCATATCATTTATTTCTTTTAAAGGTTTCTCCAATGTGAGATCCTTTTCCAATGGTTTGACTATTTTTTCTAATTTGTTCACTTCTCTTGTTTTATCAGCAACACTCATTTTTGAAAGATCATATTTATGTTCTAGAGTGGCCAATTGTTCCTTTTTTTTGTGAAGCTCTATGGCATGAAGTTTCATATCTTCCATTAACTTTTTTAATTCATCAGTGTTAAAATTTGCAGTGTTTCTCTGTGAGAATTCTGCTGGCTGACCTGCTGTTGCTGTACCTTTCACTACTCCTGCTGTAGATACTGGAATATTTGTCTGCTTATCTTTTAATGCATTCTCAAGCTCTTTTTCAGTTGCAATAAGTTTCTCGTTCAATTTTAAGATAAAATCCATTAGTTCTTCTTCAGAATTTTGTTTGATTATTTCTGCAGTCTGTGGATGTCTTGAGGCCGGTAACTTTAATTGTTTTCTTAGAGCTACAATATCATCATCTTTTCTCTTGATCAAAGCTTCAATACCTTTGAAATATTTAGGATTATGACCCAAACCAATGATTATTTCCTCTAAAGTTTTGATTCTATTATCCTTAGCCTGGGAGGAGGCTTTTTCAAGCTGCAACTGTGTATTAGTATTATCCAAAGAATCCTGCAACTTATGGGTCATCATTGATTTATCCATCAGAGTAGAATAAATCATCTCACCTATTTTCTTGTGTAGCTCAATTTGATCTAAAAGATGGATATCATTTGCTAAGACTTGAAAATTAGTCCTAACGTAATCTGCAGCTGTCTGAGGCTGCTGCACCTTGGGCTTGAAATGGCTCATTAACATCTTACCCTGTTGGATGTCATAAGCTGACATCAATCTTTCTTGATTTTTTGGAGCCATCTTCAAAAATTGGTTGTACACTTGAAGTGTAAGTGGATTGTTCCTGGCCTTTATATTGATGAATGTTCTTTTGATGTCCCAGGCAGTTTTTACTGGAGGTTTGAAAGAAGATATTTCTATACTTTTTTGCCTCTGTATTTCCTATTTTTGAAAATTAGTGGATGTCCCACTACCTGTACCTGTTTGCTGACTGTCTTCTCTTCCCTGGCTGTCAGGGATTTCCTGAAATGGTTCATATTTTGGAAGGGGAGTTAATTTATGCCTTTTAACATCTTGTTGTTTAGAAGAGCCACCAATAGGAGTAGTTGTTTTAGCCTCTCTATTTTTTCCCTTTTCTATATTCAGAGGAGTTTGTAAAATAGAAATTTCTGGCTCACTGATCTGAGTAGGAGGAATTTGTCCTTGACCTTGTTCTTTAGAAGTCTCTGGTTGCTCTGTCATTATGAGTTTTTCAATTATTTGTATATTAGGCTCGTTTTCTTTTCCTTTAGATTCTACTACTACTATACTAATCTCCTGCAAATTTTGTTGTAAAGTCCTGGCTAAAGAAGATCCCTGCACCTGTCCAAAAGATTCTAGGTCAAGTATCTTTTCAATATCTTTCATTACATTTTCAACATTGACCTACTCACTATATTTTTCAACGAATTTCCCTTCAGTCCATTCATCCATATTAGCATATTGTTCTATTTCTGGGATTCTTTGATGGATGTATGGTGACAGTTTATTTTTCATTCTTCTATCACAGATAAAGTTGTTTGGATCATAAGGCACCCAGTAGAAACTCTTTTGTAGTCTAAGATAGTCTTCTAAAATCCTTTCAGCTTCCTTTCCAGCTTCCCTAGAGTTACAAATGAAGGGACCTAATTGGCTCTTGATCCTGAGTTGAGCCTTTTTCTTTGCATTGCAAAAATGAATTATATCTGAATTATTCATCTGCCTGAAATATTCTAATGCAAAAAGTCTCATTGGGACATACTTGGGCAGTTTGAATGGCCATAATTCACATCCATATATCCTGATCTCTGTGTAGTTTTGATATAGGTACCAGTCACCTATCTTGTACTGCTTTGAGAGATGAAGGATTTTCTTGATTTCATTGTTAATTCTAGGAGGAGAGACTCCTATCAACAAGGTAGTTTTAGGACGAACAAAAAGGTCGAAAAACTCATTATAGGAATAAGGAGAATCAGAGGAATTGTGAGTAATGGCAGACCAAAAGATGACTGACCTAGGATTCCATTTGGCATCAAGTTTCTTAACATAAAAAGGGAAATTTTCTGACTGAAAGTAAATTATGAGATGATATATGACAGAAGAATACTTAAATACTCTCTCATTCTCAAATCTCATGAACTGATCATGGATTTTGTCAGCAATATAAGATGCAAAATCGTACTTGACAGCAGAAGGCTATCCAGGGGTAAAAATGGATAACAATACTAGGGTTAACTGATCAACATACTCACTAGTATTAAAGCCCATTATGGAAGATATCATGCTTAAAATAAGTCTACCCTCATCAGTAAAGAAAGTATAACCATAAGGGGGAGGGTTTTTAGGCTGATGCTCTGGTAACATGAAGGTTTGGCATAGGCGGTTTAACTCTTCATGGGATAACTTAGTAGATTTTTCAAGTAATTCAGCCATGGACAGGGGAGTGAGAGCTTGACCAGGTTGGAATTGTAGCATTTCATTTATGGACTGAGCAGTTATTGGGAAAAGGAAATTTTTACTTGGGGATAAAACTGCTCGTTGGTTGGGATCATAATTTGCGTAGCAATAATGGATTAACTCAGGAAAAATATGGACTGACGGGAGAAGGTACATAGGAATATTTGATTCCCAAAGTCCAAAGATGTCAGAACCATTCAAATAATTGTCTCTACAATGGCAAAATATTCGAAGAGGATTCTCACTGAGACACAAGTCCTTAATTTGAAAATCCATATCGGCTAAAGGAAAATAATCCAAGTCCTTGTGAGGGGCATTGATAGGCACGACATTCAGAGCTACAGCAAATTCCATTTCTAGTTCCTGTGGATTTAGAAATAGAATTTCGGGGTTTTTGTGGAAAAGGGGCACAATTACCAGTTTTGGGAATATAATTACAGTTCTGGGAACGAAAAAGACCAAACTGAACTTCTTTTCAAACCTTAGTGCAGAATTAAAACTAAAACCAGGATTTTTTACAGAGCTTAGTGGGGAATTGGAATAAATACCTGTTTATAGGAAATGAAACGTGTTTAAATAGGTGTTGGTTATGACAGAAGAACCCTGAAATACTTGGCTTCAATTCTCTTTAGAAAGGTAATGGTCAGCAAGCGTTAACAGTTGGTTTTTGAATTTTTTTGCATGGAAGACTGGCTAGCGCACGGAACAATGAAAATGACGCAGACACAATTTGTTTTATTTACAAAGTCAAAAGGGTGGCGGTTTTTATTGATGACGTCATCATGTACGATGGTTTCGTCACAGAGGGATAGGAGCGGATCTTGTTTTGGGCTGCTCGCGTACTGGAAATCTGGACTCGAAAAATATTAGGGTGAATTTGATAAGAAATTTGCGTCACAACTCTCCCTCCGTATGCCAGCCCAACTTCGGACCCGAAAAAGATTAGGGCGGAATTCATTTGGTTTTCGCGTCACAAAATTGGCCGATGTCAGCAGGCTATTTTGGAATGCGAATTTGGTTTGAATTATGGTTTATCGCCATTTGAAGTCCGGCGGGCTCGACTTAAGAACAATTTTGTTTGATCCCATCTTATAAAATTTGTGTTGGTTTTCTTTGATAATACACATATTTATAATAAATCATGGGAATACCACACTAGTAAACATGTGGAAAATTTATATAAATTATTGAGAACAATCATTTTTACGTAAAAATATCCAAATGTGCTTTTGGGAAATAAGAATTTGAGTATTTGGTTCATATTGTTTTCAAGGAAGGAGTGAAGTTGGAGCCTCAAAAGATGCAAGTTATTACAAAATGACCTATTCCTAAGAAAATCAAGGTTCTTCGAATATTTTTTAGACTTACATGATATTATTGATCATTTGTTAAGAATTATGCATGCATTTCAAGTCCACTCACATATCTCTTGAAGAAAATATCATTTATATGGAATGATGAGGCTACTTTGGCATTTTCTCTTTTAATGGATGCCATGTCTTCTACACCAACATCGGTTGCACCTACTTTTGGTAAAACATTCACAGTAGAGTGTGAGGCACCAGGACAAGGAATTTACGTAACATTAACACAATAAGGGATATCATTGGCTTTTAAAAGCAAGGAATTCAAAGAAAATATTTGGTGAAATCTACGTATGAAAAATAAATTGAAGCAATATTACATGCAATAAAAAATGGGGATAGTATATCACTGGGAGGTACTTTAAAGTCAAGATATACCATGATAGCATAAATTATTTTTTGAAGCTATGGATTTCATTGGAAGATTAAAAAAAATGAGGAGAAAAAATGCAAATTTTTAATTTTGAGATAATCTGCAAAAAGGGTAAGGAAAATTTAGTACATGATGCTCTTTCTAAAATAGAAGAGGCCTCAAATTTATATCCAATTACATTTTCTATTCCTAGGTGGCTAGAAGAAGCTTTGCCATAATGGAAAAATGACAATAGTACTAAACAAAAACTAAAATTTATAAAGGATGGGATGAACTCTATGGAGCATTGGGAGTGAAAGAGAGACATACTTTGGTGCAAATGTAGAATATTTTTATGCACGCAAGCATATTTGAATAAACAAATATTAAGGGAGTCCCATGTCTCTCTGATGGTAGGACGCAGGGTTCCTTAAAATATCTCAAAGGATCAAAAAATATATTTTTGGAAGGAATGAAGAAAGATATTCAAAATTTTGTAAGAGAAGGTTAGGTTTGCATAATAAATAAAAGAGAGATAGTAAAATCTCTAGGGTTACTTAACCATTCCACATACATATTCAAAGACTAGAAGATATATCAATAGACTTTATTATAGGGTTACTGAAATATAAAGGTAAGTATTACATTTTTGTGGTCATTTATATAGACAAATTTTGTAGATTTTTTTGTAGAGCTCAAAGTACATAAACAACAAGCCAAGTGGCAGAAGTGTCCGTGAAAGAAATTCATAGTCTTCATGGTTTTCCTAAAGTAATAGTAACAAGTAAATTTTGGAAATAATTATTTAATATGAGTGGAGAAACACTAGCTGCCATGAGTTCTACATATCAAACACAATCAAATGGTCAAACAAAAATAGTTAACAAATGTTTTTAAGGTTGTCTACAATGTTACTCTTTAGAAAAGAAATATTAATGGATGAAGTGGGTTCCTCAAGGAAGAATGGTAATATGATACTATCATACTACCTATCACACATCTACTAAAATTTCCCCATTTAAGGCCCTTTATGGATATCCAACTCCTAGTATCTCATACTTTTTGCAAGATAGGTCCAAAGTATAGGAAACAGAGTCACATATGGAAAATACTAAAGAAACTTTGAAAATTATTATGGAAAACCTTCAAATGACATGAAACATGATAAAACAACAAGGGGAACAACATTGAAGTGAAAGATAATTTGAGGAGGGTAATTGGGTATTTTTTAGATTATAGCATTATAAGCAATCTTCATTCAAGGAAAAGAAGAATAAAGAATTAGCTCAAAAATGCAATGTGGAAAAAGTCGAAGTCGGGATTAAATCGGCAAGGGTCGAAAAGTTGAAATACTCGATAAAGTCTGGAGTTTTTTGAAAAAGTCGGCAAAAATTCGGCAAAACTAAAAAAATACAAAAATATTCATTTTTTGAAAAAATCCTGATTTTTTCAAAAAAAATTAAAAAATTATTAAAGAAACTACCTCACTCAAGATTTTTTCGAAAAATTCGGAAAAAATTCGGGACTTCGAGGATAAAATCATGAATTTTTTAGGGATGAAAAAGTCGGCAAAAAGTCGGCCAATAAAGTCGGCTCTGGGAAAATTTTGGGATTTTTTCAAAAAGTCGGGACTTTTTGCCGACTTTTTCCACACTGCAAAACTGTTCTGGCCCTAAATAATTATTCATAGGATTGCACAAGTGGTATAGAAGTTATATTTTCCTTCTTCTTGCATTCATAAGGTTTTTCATGTATCTTGCCTAAAAAAGGTTTTGGGAAAAAATATGCCAATGTAAATAGAATTTCCAAAATTAGAAGAAGAATGAAAGTTGATTCTTGAACCACAAAAAGTTATAGATAAACATTTTGTATCTCTTTGACATATAACCATTATGAAGTACCTAATCAAGTGGAAGAATATTCCTCTAGAAGAAGGTACATGGTAAAATGATCAATTCGTGATGAAATACCCACGGCTAAAGGGTTTGTTCAAAGTTTTGACAAAGGTTTTGTTATATGTTTTATATAACCCGTGGTATAATAGTTTTATTGTTTGTTAAGGTCCCACACAGTGATCAAATTTGAAGGGCAAGTCTAAATTTCAATTAGAAGGGCATATATCTATGTCGCCCTTCCACAATGAAAAGCTTTAAAAAAAAAACTTTTCAATTGACCACAATAAATTATTTTTACATTTCATTTTCAGAAAGACAAAACAATCAATCTTTATATTAATAAAATACTGTTACATATACAACAATGAAGAAGGCTCCATCTTTCATTGCTTAAATATCTCATTGGCAATGTCAACATAAGTCTTGAATACACTATTATAAGAGTTTGGATACATACCACCGGGATATAGGGGATTCTTATGTGTCAAATTGTGTAATGAAATTTTGACTTTGTCTCACAAGGAGCAACAGCATGGAGGTTTGGATTTTTCTTATAGAACTTTATTATTATTATTTGAAACATTGTTTATAGATACGAATACAACAATGAAATTATGAGCATGGTGGACAATTAGTCAAGCTCATGATGCCAAACCATGATGATGTAAGTTTGGAATTTAACATTTTTACATGTTAAAGACAAATAGTCAAAATCACTAACAACTTAGTATGCCATAATTAATAATCATTCCCTGTTCACTTTTGTTAATAGGTTTATGTCACACGATGATTCAGGGGCATTAGGCACTAGCCATCAATGTAGGAGGTTTTTCCACATGTTGTGGCTAGGAGGGTTCGAAAACATTTGAGTTGTAACAGCTAGGTGTCAATACCTCAGCTAACTGTATTACTTAGACTATTTAGAGTTGTAGGAGTCGAATAGTTTCAGTTAGTTGAATTATTATAATTAGACCTTTTGATTTCTAGAATGGTCCTCTGAGAGGAACCGAAGAGCCATATGTTATGTATATAAATTGTAATTCCTCGGATGAATAAAAGTATAGAGGGAAGAGGAGAGTAGACAGGGGATTTCTGCAATAAACCTCTGTGTGTGAACAATTGTTTCCAGTTAAATGATTTCCAAGCTTAGTTGCCATTGAATTACCTTGAACTACTAATTGTGAAGAATTGTTTAACTATGAGGCGATTGGGTACTCATAATTCCATTCTTCTATCTTTGAATTCCCGTAAATTGTTGTATAACCCTGTGAACTCACCCCACCCGAAGGCGAGGTCTGTGTAGAGAATCGGGGTCGTGAACACTATTCACATATAAAAATCCCGCTTAATAAAGAGACAAGATTGTTGTGCTTTCGGAACCTGGCCCAAGGATTGGACATGAGTTAACAAACAAAAGGATAGCAGAACCAGACTTGCACCCGTGGTCAAGCCCTGTACCAAAACCATGAGAGGAATCACAAAAGCGGTTTGCCCATATCGCACCGCATTTGCGGAGTAGGCGGTATTTCCTATTCGCGAGCGATTCCATAGGGAATGCGACATGTGGTGAAGTGACCCCCAGAAAACCACCGTTTAACCCACGCCATCGCACGTTAAAGCCTGACGTTGGAAGCTGAGTGAAATTTCCAAAAGTCGTTGATTTGGAGAAGGGCCATCGGATGGTGGTCGCACGTTGAACTTGCCCGGAGGTTAACTAAGGTGTGCGGAGGATAGCCAGGTACGATACAAGTGTTTGATTGGTTATTGATATATATAGGTGGGGCCGAAGTATAATGAAATTTTTTAATTAAACGATTGGCGGATAATTAGCATAAGTCTAGAGCGTGATTGTTGTAAGGCTGGGTGGTGAAATATGGAGCCGAAAGTTCATTACAATTTATTTATTTAAAAAGAAACATGGAGTATAAATACAAAGTGCTGAAATTTAAACATTGGTTATAAGGCTTGGAGATAATATAAATTCGGGAATATAAATTAAATTCCAACCATTGTGGATAGTATTTATTTATCAAATTCTACGAATTTGATAAATAAACCTGAAGAAAGAAGAAGTCAATTAAGACTCAGGCTGGAGGAAAAGAACGGGGTAAACCAAGGGAAAATGCTGACAGAGCGATTGTAGACACACCAGCTCTCCTTAGGGGTCCAATTTCAGTTTTGTTACGTCACACGATGATCTCTCTTCTCTGGCATTTACTTGTATTGAATATCACTATTCTAGGAATTAGGAGTTATTTTCTCCAAAAATAACCCTAGCCAAACATTGACAATGCATCAAGGATATCTTTCTATGCTTCATAAGTACATATGTTCTACTTCTAAATCATGTCTTGGAAGTGGTTGTTTTGCTGGAAATTATTCACCAGTTGGTTTCATACCAAATTCTTTTTCACATTTTCAGCATCCAATACATGAAAAAGATAATGGTTTAAAACAACATAAATATTTGAAATTTTGTAAGAATTGTCTGGCACACTTTGAATATGAATTTTGAAGTCAAGTGGATGATGTTGTATAGGATCAAGTGTCATTTTGAATACCAAATGTTTCACAAGAAACTTCTCAACATGCTACCCTACAGTAAGGATTAAATGACAATATTGCATCAACTATTTCCATAATAAAAGTGCACTTCGGCCATAAGACTAAACAACTACAAATGTTGTAGATCTAACAAGACCACACAATCAAATGTATTCCACAAGGCCAATACTATATGAAAAATGAAAAGGAGTTTGCAACCAAAAATACCTTAGGCAACTAATTCAATTAGATACACCAAACCATCAGCAAAAAGGAAAACCAGCCTACTTGACCCCAATATTTTCAACTAGGTCCTCTAATTCAACCAATAAAAAGGCCAAAACCATAGCATTGAGATACATTTCATTACACCGTCAATAACAATAAAATTTGACTCAGCCATAACCCTTTCCTTTTATTGTTGTGAAAAGCTTTATGCATTACTCTAATGTGGCTAGTCCATAGGCCAAGTAGACCACTGGGTAACAAATATGTTTCCTTTCACCTTTCATTTTTCAAATTATGCCTACCAAATCTAAGACATTTAAGAGGGGGAACTAATACAATGTTAAAAAGAAAACTAGAGCACACATCTACAAGTTACCTCCTTAGCTATTGTCACACCATCATTAACTATTTTCGGAGAACCATGCTTGCTCTCCAAGACAGCATTTTTCCCTTCGCCCCAAGGGTGACTCCAACAAGATCAACAAGTTTGTTCACATCGCCTGCAAGACAAATTGACAATGCTTTCAGTAAGTGTTCAATTGAATGCCAGAACATATGCCAAAACAACCCTCCATGAAAAATTAAAATAACACATTAAAATCGAATATAAGTGGACAAGGAAAGATCCACCGCATTGAAGTTTCACATGCAGGTGACCTTCCTTTAAACATAACTTTTTCTCTGACCTGCAATTTTTTTGTCACTGAACCATCCTTGTTGAAGTACAACTCCTTTTCCATAGCTCTTGTATTAACTACCTTCTCTCTGTCACGTAATATCAGAGTCCCTCTTCTGCTTGAGCGATTAAAGGAAATGGGTGAAAAAACTGAAAGAGAAGACAATTGTCTTCCATAATTATCAAACATTGCACCCAACTTCTTCCCCTTTCCATTGTTACCCAATGAGGTAGATGTGGCAATTTTTGTCATACTGCCCAAAGCAGAGGCCATCTTCTCTTATGTTGAATATAGAATTACAAGATCTTCATATTAGTATGAACCTTAAAAAACATGACTCCCATTGCTAAAAACTACTTTTATGTTGTAACAGGCAAACTAAACAACTATCACAACTTTTGGAAACTTCTGGAGCATTAAGAGAGAAACAACCAAAGAGAAATACAACCACAATCCTCATTTTAATGAGACCAGACTATATATTTGCATTAAGATAATAGAAAGAAATCACGACTATATTAAGGCCAACATAAAACAATCTTTAACCAGTGTCTCTCGTGGCCTTCAGGTTGCCATGCTAGAGGTTGCATAATTTTAATTTAAATTCTTGACCTCTCATGCCCATATATGAATGCATCCAATGGGATATCTACATCAAATTCTCCTTTATATCCCCAAAAACAAATTCCCTACTACAAGAGCACCAGTATTGATGGATCACCCCACACCATCCCACCCACTAGAAATGGTGAAAAAGGAAACCCGAGAAAACTTCTGAAATATCTCAAGATGACTATATGGGTGGTTCTTATGAATCAACCAACCATTCAGAACATGCTCATCAATCCAAACCATGAGTATTATGTGAAAATATTCAAGCAGGCACTGAATCGAATTTCTGAAGCTATCTTAGAGAAACCCTAAACTCTCACTGAAAATAGGTGAAATGTGGCACCACTCAGGGATTGACATGTGCCAATTGGTACAAGTGGTAGACAATTGGAATGCTCAAACAACAAGGTGATGCAGGAATAACATGAGGGAGAAAATATCAGAAAAGCCCCAAATCTGGAGAACTAAAGCTCATCACCAACCTAAGATTTACAACTTTACATGATGTAACCTATGAAATCGTAAATGGAGAAATCATAGTAACAATAAAGTAACCTATGTAAAAATAAAGTCGGATTCATCCTGGGAGTGGTAATGGGAGAAATCACAGTGAACAACAGGAAACATGCAAAGCTGCTTACAATCAAATAGATGAAAAAACACATACAAAAAACCTAGATAATAATAATGAACAAGCTTAATATTGAATTATGAACTGTAAAGGAACTTACAAAATGTGACATTACGAACCTGGTCAAGCGCACAAGCAAAATATCCTGGACATGACCCTGGTTGACAAGTTCTATTGCTCATGATGCAAGAGGATTTGTCCCTGCACTGCCAAGTCAATAAAAATCCATCATTATCTGTACAATAAATACAAGTAATTGATGTAGTATTTTTTACTCTAAGATGCATTCTTATGATAATGTTAGGACATATGTTGAAAATTTCAAAACATACTTGAATAAGCTCCTCTTCATTTCAAGAACAATTTATTGGAGTCGCATGAACTTGGAACAAGCTTCCCACGATCTGAAAGAGTAGCAACTAAGTCAACAGTGAATTTTTTGTTGCTACACTGGATCGAGGGAGGTTTGCTCCAAGATTAAATCACTCCAATAAATTATTCTCTACTAAACAGGGCCAACCACGTGAAGGTGGAAGCTCTTATGGCCCCTCCCCCCCCACATCACTCTTAATTCCCCAATACCCAATCTATTTTTCATTTTTTACTTTCATAAGCATAAAAAAAAAATTCAATAACTAATAAAAAAAAATTCAACAAAAAGTACGCAGGGAAACATTGCAATTAATTCTTGACATAAAAATAGTATGATAAATGAGTTTTTTATATAACGCAAAAAACGTTCCAAGTATGGTAATGTTTGTCTTATAATAATACAATATTTTACATTATCGAATTTTCTTTTTCTTCTTCCTATTTTTAA
This sequence comes from Pinus albicaulis, assembly GCA_034641835.2. Lineage (NCBI taxonomy): Eukaryota > Viridiplantae > Streptophyta > Pinopsida > Pinales > Pinaceae > Pinus > Pinus albicaulis. The sequence continues at coordinate 23,801 of JAXQQM020083999.1, read as the reverse complement.
AGATCCTAATTACATCATCAATATCATCATGCTCTGCTCCTGTTTCGTGCCTTTCGACCTGCACTGCTGACCTAGTTGCGTAGTCAAGATGTCTGGTCTCATCCAGTGATGGGGCATCGCCTACAAAAACAGATAATATTAAATTTTAATTGTCAGTTTTTAAATATCATTGAACTAGTTCGGTAATATTAATAAAAAAAATTGCAATGAGATTATTTACCTGGTGCACCAGTTGACGCCGCTAACCTAGTTGCGTAGTCACGATGTCTGGTCTCATCCAGTGACGGGGCATCGCTTACAAAAACAGATAATATTAAATTTTAATTGTCAGTTTTTAAATATCATTGAACTAGTTCGGCAATATTAACAAAAAAAAATTGCAATGAGATTATTTACCTAGTGCACCAGTTGTCGGTGCTGACCTAGTTGTGTAGTCACGATGTCTGGTCTCATCCAGTGACAGGGCATTGCCTACAAAAACAGATAATGTTAAATTTTAATTGTCAGTTTTTAAATATCATTGAACTAGTTCGGTAATATTAATAAAAAAATTTGCAATGAGATTAGTTACCTGGTGCACCAGTTTTCGGCGATGACCTAGTTGCGTAGTCACGATGTCTGGTCTCATCCAGTGATGGGGCATCGCCTACAAAAACAGATAATATTAAAATTTAATTGTCAGTTTTTAAATATCATTGAACTAGTTCGGTAATGTTAATAAAAAAAATTGCAATGAGATTATTTACCTGGTGCACCAGTTGTCGCTGCTAACCTAGTTGCATAGTCACAATGTCTGGTCTCATACAGTGACGGGGCATCGCCTACAAAAATAGATAGTATTAAATTTTAATTGTCAGTTTTTAAATATCATTGAACTAGTTCGGTAATATTAATAAAAAAAATTGCAATGAGATTATTTACCTGGTGCACCAGTTGTCGCCGTTGGGACTGTTGCCCTGTCTTCCTCTCTGGTGCTAAGATCCTCAAGGGAAACATTCTCTGTCATTTAAACAAAAAACGTTATAAGGACAACCATAAAGGTATAATTAGAAAAAATTATAAGTGGAAATTAATTACCGTCACGGCCCTCACTGATAGTAGCATTTTCGGCCTGGTCCCTACTACAATGATCAGGTTGCACGTGAGGATCATCTACATTTGGCTCTAAAACTGGGCTATTTACATCGTCGGTAGTGTTGCTCCCCTGATTTAAAAAAAGTTGTTAAACATTAAATTTATGGATGAAAACAAACGTATTGAAAGGTTAATGTTTTACCTTATCAGGCATTCTGGATCTTGGGACCTGCCCTAAGCTTATGCGATGTTCAACTACGGCTTGATAGCCGAAATGGAAAGTGATATTTTTATCTTCCTCTGTAGTTTCTGTTCCGAAGCATCACCCTACATTACATATGATTGTGTATTTTTAATCATATTTGATAGGATTACAAAAACGTTGGAAGGTGATACAATTAATTATAAGATGTTTAGCTACTTAATTACAATTCTTGCAGCTAATTTCAAGTAGACGCCCTGGCCTAGCTTGTGGTGGCCCTTTTTTTCAATCCTAGCTTTGGTTGCCTTTGCGGTGTCAAGCAACCTAGCATCAAAAGATTGAAGTCAGATATGACGTAGCACACTTTTATTTTAAACATAGAGAAAATTAAAGCTATTGAATTAAAGTTCTAATTTACCTTGTGGGTCCAGTTGGCATTTTTCCTTCTTTCTTTGCCCTTTTCTCTTTCCGTCATGGATGAGTGCTCTCCACTCAAACTTTGGAACTATGATATGACACTCGTATCTAGGGTTAAATTGCAATTGCGTCCTATAGGTGTCCCTAGTATATTTCAAATATTTTCTAGCTACCCGAGCCACTATTGTTCTGTCAAATGTGCCCACCCCAAAAAGGGATTCTAGATAATCTAGAAGTTCTTTTTTCAGGTTGGAATTCTAGGAATTCCACCTTGTGTGTATGGTTGGGCCAAAAATTACCAACGCATGGCTCTCTAGATACCGTAGAACTCATTGTTTCCTACACAGAAAAAAGATATTATCATTAATTTAAAAATAAAAATCATAATAAAATATGTTTTAGATAGAGTACATGAAATAGTTAAAATATTAAAACTTACCTGGGAGTTGTACGTGCTTTATAGGGAAACCTTCATCGTTCACCAACAACGTGCCATTAATGGTCCCCGTGGAGCTGACACGTGTAGCTCCAGGAAACACAATAATATAGGCCGGCCACACGGCTCACCACCGCCAACACGTTCACAAGCCGGCCGGGTGTCCGTTGGGAAGGGTGTGTTTCTCGGCTGGCACCTAAAGGAGTAGAAGGTGTATGAGAGGGTTTCTGGGCAATATCTTGCCCTTGTGTCCCACTACCACCAACAACGGATTCAGCAAGTGCCAGAAAACACTACATACAAAAGAACTTTTTGTTAGTTTAGTCAATGTAAAAATTAAAAATCAAACTATCACAATTCATCTCATGCAGAACAAAAAAAATATCCTTTTGAATTTTTATTATCACCTGATATCTTTCTAGCTGGCTCATAAGTTGTTTTATCTTCTCTTCTGTTTTAGGTGTTTAAGGCATGTCTATCAAAGTATTAAATTCCGACCTTGCATCTCGTGCCTTTTTTCGCAACAAGAACAATGGAGATAGGGATGAAGAAAGCTCTTCCTCAAAGAGGGAATCATTAGGCTTACCATGGCTAGGTGTCCGCATATTCAACAAAATTAATATTATTTCAATTATAAATAACTAAAAAATACCCGAAGATAGAAAGCAATGTTGGCCTCTTTCCGTGATCATCCCGTCTCAGGGTTGTTCTTGCACTGCTCTGATCAGTCTGCCACATTGCAATAAAATTATAAATGTAAAAACTTGAAAAAAATATCTAACTTGAAAACACAAAATGAAAACTAAAATAATTTCTAATAAGACACCGGAAGAAAGAGTTACAGTTTCAAATATGCCTTGCATTGAATTCAGTCCTGGAAACATGTCATTGCACATTAAGGCACCCAAACAAGAGACGGGTTGACAATGAAGACCTTATTGAATATATTGTTGGAGCAACTTCTAGTAAACTCTCTATGAAGACCTTGAGGATATTTTTGGAGAAACATTGTTGAAGCTGATGGTATAGCAATGTTGGAGACGATATTGAGGGCTCAAGTGAAGCTTTTGGAGAAACTATAGAAAAATCCGTAGCATTTAATGTAGGCACTTTCTATCTTCCATCACCTTTTTCCTTTCAATATCCTTTAAACGATTTTGTTGATATTTAATGTTTGAAATCACGTTATAATTCCTTGATTATATGTGTTCGGGGAACTAGAATAATTTCACACTAAACCATGCAAACTTAAAAGTAACTTAATAGATCCATAAAGTAATAATAATCATAATTCCTAATTTGCTATTGTACGATATGATGCAAATTATTCAAACATGAAGCAATGAAGACATGCGATGTCTGAATTTCAAGATTGATGAACCAATAAAAGAAGTTAGAAACTACAACTTTGATTCAATACTTTGTGTCCTAACTCCGGGAAGGAATCTAGTTTGTAGTACAGAACATGCATCATGTATTATCAATTCTTAATTGACAACAAATAAAGGACATCTACCTCATCAATTCCTTCCCATTTTGTGTTTTTATGTTATATTCCTTATAAAAGTGTTAAATTTCTCTCAAAGTAAGCAACCACTAAATAAAATAAAAAATAGTTGAGATATGATTGAGAAATGGTCATTTATTTCCTGAAAGGATCTTCACAATTTATTTGGTTGTTTTTCATCTGAAGAAACAAGAAATGACCTAAGAAACTATTGTGATGTAATATAAGAAATCACACAGTGCAATGGCCATTTTCAAAGCCAAATGATGTCCATTGAGGACATGGCCTTTATTTGGTTCCCGTTTCATAGGAGTTTCAGGTGGAAATGGAACTTTGTTGTACCATTTCTAGTAGTAAAAAGGGAAAAGCTTCTTTTTCCATGGGAAATAATCTACCTTTCCTTTTTAAAGACAATCTAAATCACAAAAAATATGAACTATACTGCACACATTCTTAGATAATGTGAAAGTGGAAAAGGAATACCCTACACAAGTGATGCACACATGTACATTTGAACACTAATAGATTTGTGTAGTTGAAATGCAATGCTTGTTTTCATTTAAATGTAGGATTTTTAAAGCAGGGAGAAATAATGGTTGCCAAACTAATAAGCGTTTCTTTGGGAAAAATTTAAATCTTGTATTGGGTGAAGAAGATAATAGAGGGTATTGAATCTTGATTCCTGACATCTAGAAAGAACCCTACAGCCTAACACAATCTAATGGAATTGACCAAAAAAACCAAAATAGAGTCAACCCTACTATGGGAGGAAGGGCCTGCAGTAAGAACTTACCATTTTGCAAGAGCTGAGGGCGAATGCTGTTCTGCAAGAGCTGAGGGCGAATGCCGTTTCGCAAGAGCCGAGGGCGAATGTGGTGAATGATGTTCTCGCAAGAGCCGAGGGCGAATGGCGAATGCCGCTTCTACAAGAGCTTAGGCGAATGCCGAGGGCGAATGCCGTTATGCAAGAGCTCGTGGCGAATGCCGAGGGCGAATGTTGTTTTGAAAGAGTCGAGGGCGAATGTTGTTTTGCAAGAGCGGAGGGTGAATGCGCGCGTGATATCAGACGTTAATGTAGCACACATGTACATTTGAACACTAATAGATTTTTGCAGTTGAAATGCAATGCTTGTTTTCATTTAAATGTAGGGTTTTTAAAGCAGGGAGAAATAATGGCTGCCAAATTAATAAGCGTTTCTTTGGGAAAAATTTAAATCTTGTATTGGGTGATGAAGATAATAGAGGGTATTGAATCTTGATTCTTGACATATAGAGAGAACCCTACACCCTAACACAATCCAATGGAATTGACCAAAAAAACCCAAATAGAGTCAACCCTACTATAGGAGGAAGGGCCTGTAGTAAGAACTTACCATTTTGCAAGAGCTGAGGGCGAACGCTGAGGGTGAATGCTGAGGGAAAATTCTGTTCTGCAAGAGTTGAGGGTGAATGATGTTCTGCAAGAGCGGAGGGCGGATGCGCGCGTGATATCAGACGTTAATGTAGCTATTGTGATGGATATGAAAAAATAAAATAATTTTTATGTAGTGCGCATATAAGTTTCATATTTTTGTTTAGTACGCATATAAGTGTCGTTATACCGACAGTGGAAAAGGCGTCGCTATTGTGACAAAGGCCTCCAAACATCGCAATTACGACACTTAGACATTGTGTCGCACTTGCGACGTTTAGAGGCAGTCGTCGCAATAGCGACGCGTTGGGCCATAGTGTCGCAATTGCGACGTCTTCCTCAAAACGTCGCAATTACGACACTTTTCTATAAACGTCGGTATAGCGACGGTTTCGGGCGGGATGGAAAAAATTTGGGGAAATTTCCGACATTTGGTTAAAAGCGTCGGAACCAAGTGTCGAAATTTCTGCCAAATGTAGTAGTGAGAATTTGAAGGAGAAATTCGGTATTCATATGAACAGGAAGGAATTTATCACACCTGTGAGGAGGATGAGGAGAATTGTAGCAGCAATAAGGATGAAATAGAGCTGCCCGAAAATGTTATCATAAGCCCTTTACAGGAAGACCAATTGGCCCAGATTTTGGCCAATATGAGTGATTATGCACGGCTTTATAGCCCCTTGGACCTCAATATAGATATTAATCAACTACCAGAGTACTCTGCTATTGATAAAGAAACAGCTGGAGAAAAACTGAATGAAACAGCAAACCCTAGCGAAGCTAGGGTTGCTTCTCCTGAGAGGCATGAACAGGAGAAAGAGAACGCCAAAACTGGTAGACCCCAGGAGACTGCAGAGTTAACTGAGAATATGATTCCTGAAGAATTTAGCCAAGGGCATATGAATGTGGAAGAAGAACCCCAAGGAGAAGAACAAGAAGAGAATTTTACTGAAGGCACAGCTGATATAGGCCAAAACCCTATTGAGCAAACAGGTTCAGATAACGGAACGACTGTTCCATTAAGAAATAAGAGGAAAAAAACTGAGATTGAGAACCTTCGTGGGGAACGAATAAAGCTTCATAAACTAGTAGAACAACTCAGGCAAACCATTAGGGTTCTGAGGATGAAACATATGCCCAAGTGAGCCCCTAAGAGAATAAGCATGGCCATCAAAAGAAGTTCAAAAAAGAGAAGGGTGGCTGCTAATAGGAACCCCCAGGTTATAGAAGAAACCATAACTGAGCTTAATTATGAGAATGCGGAGCAAAAAACGACTGTTCCAACACAATATGTTCTAGAGGAACCTGTTCTAAGTGAAAATATGCAATCTAGCAGTCAACATACTTTTAGTGATCCGACACTGGTTAGACTTCAAGAAGAATTGACACAGGCCCGAATAGAATGGCAGAGATTGGAGGAAGATATTTTCCCAAGAAAGAGATATCAGGAATTGCAGCAAAAAATGAGAATTATTGATGAAGCCAAAACTGAAGCTCATGAAAAATTTCGGAAAGCAGAGGTAAAGGCTGATAAGGTAATGAACCAACTAAAACTAGCCTACACTCAAATGGACACTCTCTGCTCCTTGTATACTAATTTCTTAGCCTGTAGATGCCCCGCCAAAACTATGCTTTGTTTTTACTAGAAAGATATTTACAGTTAAAGATCAAGGCAGTTAGGGCAGGGAAATCCATAGAGCTAAAAACCATAGATGACTTTATATCATGCTGCAAACTTTATGGGATCAAAGTACAACGCCTTTTGTGTGAATTTTACTTGCATAATCTAATACTTGAAAATGACTGTGAATCAAACCCTAGCCCTTTTATTGGAGATTTTTAGTTTCAGGCATTCATTTCCTTTGCTGTGAATCAATTAAAATGGCTTAAAGCTTATAACGCATTTCAAAGGCAGGAAGATGGATTAGATTTGTGGGTCAGAAGTGAACCTCAGGACCCACTTCAATTTTGGGCTAGAAAAAAAAGTTTGATGACAAAGGAAGGCATTACCCAAACTCTGGGGTCTGCCCACAAATCAATTATTTTGAATGGAATAGACTATTTCTCATCCATTAGAAACTAAGCTTATATAGTAGCCAAGGTCCGATGGAGAATCTCCAATCAGAATGTGAAAAATAGGGAACCATTTAATTATAGAAACTTTGGGCTAGCAGTAGACCGCTTGATTTCCTATAGCCAACTTGTTTTAAAAGAAGGACCATATTGGTTAGGATGTAGGTTCCGCAGCCCTATTGCATGGTACCTTGCTTTAGACTACAAAGCTATTTATGAACTTCCTGAAGGACAGACAGAACATGTTTTTGAGGAATTAGCTGCACTACGTGGTTTTAGGCTTGTTGATGACAAACCTTATCCAGCTTATTCTTTGACTGCTATGCATGTGAACTATAGTTTTCATGAGGGCATGAAAAAGATTAAGCAGGGGCGTATGTTAAGCAGTGAAAGAGGTATGAAATTACTATGAATTTACTCATTATTTTACCATAAATATACTTCTGTCTTCCTTGGAAAGGTAATTTATCATAAGAATTACTATAGAATTGGAAATGTTTATGTTTAGTACGAAAATATGACTAAATGTTACTTTGTGATTGACAAACAGGAATTTGAAGAGGTGAACAGCTGTACCAAAGGCGGGGTTGAGAATAATCTAACTGCTGCTCCATAAACGTTGAACCATATCCATCCAAAGGTAAGGAGATCTGAACGAATAGCCCATAAAAGGCAGGGGACAGCTCGGCCTTAGTCAAAGTAAACAAAATGATGACTAAACACAGAGGAGCGAAACCCTCAGGCTCTTTCGATCCTGAGGGATCGATGTTCAAACTCATATTATTCCTTGATTGGTCCGTCGAGATTTGATATATAAATCCATGTCCTTTAGTGACAAAGGGACGACAGTTGTTGTTGAAGTCAATGAGTTAGTCAAAAGACTCTATGTTCAAACATTTCCTCTGTAATGTAACATTTTATTGACTCTCTATTTTGAGAGAAACTTCTTTGTAATGCTTTATGTTGGTTTAATATAAGACACGTGTTTCATCTACCTTCTACAGTTCTGAATTAGCCCAGCAATATTTCACTGGCGCTAAGGGCCCGGCTCTGGTGGAATCACTTCATTGTTTGTATTTTAATCTTTGTTTACTATCGTGTGGAGTGAGTTTAATATTTGTTTTAATTAAAGAATTGGTTTATTGTTGATTGAATCAAATACAGAGTCATTGCTATTTCATTCTTTACAAGAAGCACGTTCACTATTCAATTATCTTGTTATTATTATAAGGCTCTGTTGTTATGTATCTGATTTGAGTTGTTGTTCCATTAGTTTATAATTTATTATAATTGATTGTTTCATGGTAAGAAGTTGTCGAAAGAATCAAAGCATAGAAATCTAGTGGCTTGAATATGTTAGAATCGTAATTTTTGTTCATTTTACATTGTTGTTCCATTTCTGTTCATTACTTATTCATAATCTTTGATTAGAAAATAGATGAGTTATAGTTACATGATGTTGTTCCTTTTCAGATTGCATTTCTTTTAAGTTGCTTTCATTGAATATGCTTTCGTTTCAACTGCTTTAAGATCTCCAACTGTAGAGGATAGAGGCTTTTTCTTCCAAGTCCCCAGATTGGTCATCTTGCATTGATTTCTAAGGGAAAGAGTTACTGCTACTACATCCCTGATCGATGTTCTGCAAGATTGAAGTAGTTTGATATTTCCATTCATGTCACTGTAATTAGGTTTCTTTCTAAGCATTTGTTACTTTTTCAATTGTTATTATGCACTACATCTTCCTAGCATTTCTCTTAGACAATTGCAGCCTCAGACAGAGTACACTCTTGAAATAAAAAGACGCTCCCGGATTGATGATTAATGTAGGCTAATTAGCTGTTCAAAAGATACCTTTTTATGACCCAACAATCATTAGTGATCAACACAATCCATCAAACCATCTGATATATGCTGAAGAAAAGGAATTTGTGTCATCAATTTTGTACCCTTTTGCTGATGACAATGATTTCCAACCTCAATTAAGTTAAATACAACACTTTCAAAGTGAAAATGTGTAGCGTTCAGAAGGAGGATAGATCTGGAAATTTTACTTTGAGGGAGCCTTTTCAACAGAAGGATCAGGAGTCGGTGTAGTCCTCATTTCTCCTACTCAACAGAAGGTGACCATATCATACAAACTAAAATTTTCTACCACTAACAACACTGATGAGTATGAACCACTTGTGCTGTGTATGAAGGGAGCATAATAGCTAATTGCCTTTTATGATTCAATATTTTTGATTAAGTGGGTGAGAAATAATTACCAAGTGAAAATTCCAAATTGAAGAATTATAGGAATGAAGTCTAGGATTTGATTGAACATTAATTTTCATCGTTTAATATAAATTTTGTCACTAAAGAAGAAAATCAAATTGTTGATTCACTAGCTATTGAGGATAGTAATTTCAAAGTTTCTCTAAATGTCAAGGCAGTTTATGATGGTCAGATAAAAAATATACCTTCAATTCCTAATAACATCAAGCACTGGCAAGTATTTGAAGATTACGGGGAGATATAGAAATTTTTGGAGTGTGTAGAAGATTTTGCAGAGATACAAATTGATGATGAGCAGGAAATTATTGAAAACCAAAATAGCAGCCCTTTTAATAAAACTATGGGTGGAAAAAACATTATAGATCTGAAAAAGAAATTTATTCCTAAGGGTTTAGTTCCTTTAGAAAGATATTTTGATAATAATGATTTTTTTCTCAAGCCTCAAAGTAAGGTTGATGGAGAGAGTACAATAGAATTTAATATTGGTACAGAATATCAACCAAGATTAGTCAAAGTGTCCAAATTCCTTCCTCTGGAAACCAGAACAAAATATATCAAACTACTGAAGGAATGTGTTGATATTTTTGCATGGTTTTATAGTGAGTTGAAAACTTATGATAAGGAGCATAACAGAGTACAAGGTCCCTTTGAAAACAGATGCAAAGCCTGTAGCAAAAAAAACCAGACACATCAATCTTATGTTGATTCCAATCAGAAAGAAAGAAATAAAAAAATTATGGGAAGCAAAGATTATTATTCATTTGATATTTTCTGACTAGGTAGCTAATATAGTGCCTATTCGGAAAAAGAATGGAGAAATAAGGATTTGTGTTGATTATCGCAACCTGAACCGATGCTCCTTGAAAGATAGCTATCCCTTGGCCAAGATGGATTATATCTTGTGGGAGGTTGTAGGATCCAAAATATTTTCAATGATTGATGGATTTTCAAGCTATAATCAGATTTCAGTTGACACACAAGACAGAGAGAAGACAACATTTACCACACCCTGGGGCACATATATGTCCAAAAAAATTCCATTTGGTTTGAGGAATGAAGGTGCAACCTTTCAAAGGGAAACGAATATTGCCTTTGCGGGAGAAAAGGACATATTTGTGGTCATCTATTTGGATGACATCACACTATATTCAAAATCTAATGAAGACCACTTGAAACATCTGAAGCAAGTTTTTGACAAATGCTGAAATTTTGGTTTGTCCTTAAACCCCAAAAATTCATCTTTTGATGTCCAAGAAGGTAAGTTATTTCGACATATTGTAACAAAAAGTGGTATTTGTATTGATCCAGGAATAGTATAATTTATTCAGAAGATTGGTTTGCCAACAAATAAGAAGGAATTGCAGTCATTTTCAGGGGAAAACAATTTTCTGAGGCATTTTGTTCCTAAATTTGCAGAGCTGAGCAGACATATAAATGTTTTGCTGAAAAAAGATGCAGAATTTAAGTGGCGAGATGAAGCAAAGAATTATTTTTCGGCAATTAATTCTAGCTTAACTGAAGCACTAGTTTTGATTAGTCCATATTTTGAAAAGAATTTTCTTATTTTTTCATATGCTTCAAAAGAAACAATGGTAGTTTTATTACTATAGAAGAACAAAGAGGGTCTCGAGTAGCCAATTTCATTTTTTAGTCATGCTTTAAGGGATGTTGAATTAAAGTACAACTTGACTAAAAAACAAGCATATGCACTTGTTAAGGCTTTTAAGTCTTTTCGAGCTTATGTGCTGCATTCAAAAATAATTTCTTTTGTGCCCGATATAACTGTTAAAGATGTGTTGTTGTAGCTAGATACATATGGAAAGAGAGGACAATGGCTCACCAAGATTCAAGAAGTTGATGTTGAAATGAAAAGAACTAAACTGATAAAGGGTCAAGGCTTGCCTCGCTTGATGGCTAAATCTAACTACACATCTTTAAATCTGAATGTAGAGGCAGTTGAAGGAGAAGATGGAGAAGGCACTACAAGAAAAAAGGACATTGGTGAGGGTCATGCTTGTGACGAATCTTTAAGGTCCGTCACCAATGTCACATATGGTGACAGTCCTTAAAAAAATGTCACTGTAAGTGTATATAGTGATGGTCCTTTAAGGTTCGTCACCAAAGCCATTTTCAATGACACTTTTGGTGAGGGTCATTAAAGGCCCATCACCAATTCTCTCTTTGGTGACACTTCTAGTGATGAACTTTTAATGACCCTCACCAATGCTCTTTTTGTTACTTTTGGTGACGGTCAAAAAATATTCATCACCATTGATCATTCCAATGAGTTTTTGATGACGCTATATGCCTCTTAATATATTTCTTTGAAAATATAATGATTTAAGGCCATTATTGTGGAGTATTTTTTATGATATTTCCAAGGCCGTATTGGTTATAATCAGTCAATTTTTTAAGAAGTAATTAGTATGTATCATTTCCCTCAAGTAATCACTAGTTGAATAGAGTTTTCCTATGGGTCAACACATGATTCATATCTATAAGTTTATTATCTATAAAATTCCCTTTAGATAAAGTTCCACTAGTGTATATAGGAAATATATTATTTAATAGATAATCAAGCTCTGCCAATTATATTAATGAGAAAGACCTAGCACTCCTCAACAATCCAGGCACACCGTAAATTAATGCTTTATCACACACTAACATTTCTTAGCACCTCACATGTCTTGGAACATCTTGTCATGAAACTGATGCCCAAGCACATGGTGGCATGCGCTAGCACAACATGGAACTCTCCTAACATGTGTTAGCATGCATGTAGTCCCTAGCATGCCCTGGAACACCTTGGTTGAATGCATTGACATACATTAGGCACACTTGGCATACAATGCCACTTGGCATGTATTGGGACCTATTATTAGTGTGACTAGCATGTCTCTTTTGAAAAAGATAAAGTCCTGACTTATTGACCCTCTTATGTGTTCATTTCCTTATATTTTGGATTGGTTCTTCCTTTTGTTGCCTTGACACTTCTTGACACATATTGACATACCCTGGCACCCTGCACATCCTTAGCACCTGACATGTATTGGCATATCTTGGAACTATTTGGAACATATAATTAACACACCTTGGAACTCCCTAGCACACTTTGGCACTTCTTTACATGCCTTCATATTCCCTAGCATGCCTTACCAATGCTTAGCATACCTTGTCACTCCCTCCTTGGCATGATAGCTAGCACTCATTAACACTAGTCCCTGGCACACGTTCCTCATATTCATTAACTTCCATGAATTTTGACCTAGTGCTCCCTTAATGTTTTGTCTTATTACTCCTTAACACTCCTAAACATGCATTAACACTCTCTAGCACACCTTAGCAGTCTTCCACATGCCATTCCACTTCATAGCATGCATAATAGTCCCTGACACATATTGGTGCTTGGCACGTGTTGGTGCTTGGAAAGTCTTAAAATGTATGGAACACGTTGAGATGCCTTGGTATGATTTGGCACGATTTAATATTAAATTTATTTTACATCAATTTTTGGAAAGTATATGAGAAGCAACAAAGGAAGACTTGGCACTTAGAATGCACTAAGACTTTTCACTTGGCACCTATCGGTGCATAGTCATGTTGGTGTGCCTAGCATACCCCTCTTAGAAAAGGTAAATTGATGACTATAGGTTTTAACCCTGAACAGAAATTATCTACATACGAATCTTATAACAGAAAATAAAAAATAGCGAGAGCATAAAACATAAAACAGATAAACACAGAGATTTTCCCCTGGATCCCAAATTGGGATGAACAGCTTGATTTTTCATTATATTCCTTTTAGTGTTACAACACATATATATACATGCCGAAGCATACATAAACCCCAATCCATTAACCCTAGATTAGAACATAACCATAGTTCCCTAATCGATCTACAAATACCAGGGGTCGAAAACCATCGTACCCCAAAAAACCATGTGCAAACTCATGCACAAAACATGGGTGGGTCCGCCTATGAGTGGGACCGCATACCAAAACAAATTTCGCCGGGCCGCTGCCCCAGACCCTGACAGGGGGGGCTGCAGCCCCCGCTGTGACCCCCGTGCTGCGCCCAGCGCAACGTACAACGCGTGGGGCTACCCGTGGAAAGAATATAACACATACCCAAAATTATCCCACTTGTTCTTTTCTTTCCACGAGGGCCACAGGAGAGCTTAGTCATTTGGCCAATTCTTCAACACCCATTGTTTCTCTACACCAAGAGAACTTTTGAGTGCTCATTGCATTCTCGTCAATGCATCCGCAACATTCTTCAAAGTGTCCACCTTTAACAAGAATGACCCTTTTAGCCTCAACTATATCTCTAACAAAGTGATATTGAACATCAATGTTCTTTGTCTTTGAATGATAAAGGTGGTTCTTAGCCAAGAAAATCGCACTTTGCTATCACGGCCTATCCTTATACTTTTGCCGTACCAACCCCATACTTCAACACACCTCGCAACCAACCGATTCCTTTAAGTTTCCATGAGTGCAGCCATGTATCGCCTCCTCGTAGCTGCTTCTTCACCAACTGCCTACTCATCCAACTGACTACACCTCCAAATAGGCTAAACGCATACCCACTTGTAGATCTTATTTGGTCCAGATCTCTAGCCCAGTCTGCATCAACAAAACCACGGTGTCCAACATTCTTTCCAATCCTGGTCTTCCCTGGTAGCACAAGCCATAATCACTAGTGCCACGTAAATATCTAAAAACCCACTTCACTGCTATCCAATGCTCCTTCCCTGGGTTTGACATAAACCTCCTCAATACTCCCACTGGATGTGCAATGTCTGGTCTAGTACAGACTATTGCATACATCAGGCTACCCACTGCAATTGCATATGGAACACGGGACATATACTACTCTTCTTCTTGTGTCTTGGGACACTGTTCAACAGACAGCTTTGCACCTACAGGAATAGGAACAATCACCGGTTCACTATCCTACATATTGAACCTCTACAATATAGTCTCGACATACTTCCTCTGGTTTAACCAGAGCTTCCTCTTTGCTCGATCTCTCTTAATTTCCATGCCCAAAATATAGTTTACATCACCAAGATCCTTCATTTCGAATTTGGAGAACAGTTGGGTCTTCAAATCTTGGATAATTTCTTTGTCATTTCCAATCAGCAACATATCATCCACATAAAATACCAAATAAATAACATGGTCACCAATTAATTTAAAATAAACACAATGATCCTCCTTGCTTCTGGTGAAGCCAAGTCCCCGTATATAGGTATCAAATTTCTGATACCACATCCTTGGTGACTTTTTTAACCCATACAGAGACTTCTTAAACCTGCATACTAATTCTTTCTTACCCTTCACCATAAAGCCTTCGGGTTGCTTCATGTAGATCTCCTCTTCTAGATACCCGTGAAGAAATGTTGTCTTCACATCCATCTGTTCTATCTCAAAATCAAATGCAACAAAAAAATATAGAAGTAATCTAATAGAAGTAACCTTGGCAACAGGAGAAAAAATATCACCAAAACCAATTCCCGGCACCTAGGAATAACCTTTTGCTACCAACCGAGCTTTGTATTTCTCCACCTTGCCTTCTACATTCATCTTCTTTTTAAACACCCATTTTCTCCCAATGGGCTTCCTTCCAACCGGAAACTCCACCAGATCCCATGCATCGTTTTTGTGCAAGGATGCCATTTCATCAACCATGGCCTCCTTCCAGAGTTTTCCATCCTATGAATCTACTGCCTCCCTGACAGTTATGGGATCATCATCAGTTATAGTTAAGGCAAAACCTGAATAGAAAGCAGATGGACTATACCTTTCTAGTTTCCCTCTTTCCCGAACTGATCTTCTCAAAGCTGGAGTTTGTGGCTCTTCATCTTCTGAGTCTTCTTCTGTTGTAGATTCTGATTCATCCTCCTTTATCTCAAACTCTATCTTCTCAGGTTCCTTTGGTAGGACTTCATGTTTAACAACATATTTCACTTCTCTAAACACCACATCTCGGCTATACACAACCTTCCTTGTTTCTGGGTTCCAAAGCTTGTAACCCTTTAAACCATCCTTATACCCAATAAAGATGCACATTTCAGATTTATTATCCAACTTGGTCCTTTTCTCCTTTGGAACATGTACATATGAATCACATCCAAATACCCTTAGATGTGAAATAGAGGGTTTCTTACCAGTCCATACCTCATGTGGGGTCTTATCCTCCAACACTGATGAAGGTGATCTGTTAACTAAGTAACATGCAGTCTCCACTACCTTTGCCTATAATTCTTGTCCTAACCCAGTACCACTAAGCATGCTTCTTGCCTTTTCCATCAGTGTTTTTCTCATTCTTTCTACAACTCCATTTTGCTGAGGTGTGTATGGAGTAGTCTTCTGTCGTGCTATACCACACTTCTTACAAAACTCTTCAAATTCCTTCTTGCATAACTCCCCACCATTGTCTGTCCTCAACACCTTTATCTTCTTCTCTGTCTGGTTTTCCACCAGAGCCTTAAATTCTTTAAATTTGTCAAAGACTTCAGATTTCTTCCTCAAGAAATATATCCATGTATTTCTTGAGAAGTCATCTATGAATGAAACATAGTACACAGACTTTCCTAGTGGTGGAACTGACACAGGTCCAAACACATCACTATGCACAAGTTCTAATATCCTGTTTGCCCTCTTAGCACCAGAAGGAAAACTCACCCGATTCTGCTTCCCATATACACAATTTTCATAGAAATCGAAATCCAGAGAAAAATTATACATACCTTCTACCATACCATATCTATGCAATATCCGAAGGCCCTTCTCTTCAATATGTCCAAGCCTTTGATGCCATAGCATGGTCTTTTCTCCAGAGACATCTAGACTATCCTTCCCACTTTCAGGAACCATAGAACTGTTACAGCCATCAATAACAGTGCTACCTTGTAGCTTGTACAGAGTTCCAGTATGAACTCCCTGCATTAATACTAGTGCTCCCCGAACCATCTTGCAGGCATCTTTCTCGAACATTGTTTTTACACCTGGATCATCCATCTTGCTTACAGAAATAAAATTTCTGGCTAATGCAGGAATATGGAGAACACTAGGAAGTGTTCTAATCCTTCCACCTTGCACCTTCAGCTTGACCTTTCCACGTCCGAAGATTCTGGCCTTCCTATCATCCTCTAGGAAGACATCACCACCATCATATTTCTCATACTCACAGAACCACTCCCTATGGGGAGTGAAGTGAAAGGATGCACCTGAGTCAGTCAACCATGACTCATGATCTACATGTGTATTTGAAGAAGAAGCCAAATACATATCCCCACCTTCATCCAAGGTGGTTTTTGCCTCTGCAAAAGGAGCTTCATCAGATCCATTTCCTTTCTCAGGAGATTTAGATCTGCATTCCTTTTTGTAGTGTCCTTTCTTTCCGCATTTCCAGCACACCTTTAAAAACTTTCCAGGAGATTTAGATCTCCCTCTAGATTTAGATCTCCCACTCGAAACCTTATTCTTGTTTCTATTTTGGGACCTTCCTCGTACAGATAAGGCATCTCCATTTTGACCCTCCATATTTCTCCATCTCATTAACTCCAACAGCAAGGCTGAGGCAATGTCATCAAAATTCAAGGTAGTTGTGTTGCTACCTATTGCAATAACCAGACTGTCCCACGAGTCTAGTAGAGAACACAAAAAACTGATGCACTTATCTTCATCTGACATTTTAATATCAACAGATGACAGCTGAATTACCACAGTATTTAAGGCATTCAGATGCTCTGTCACCGAGTCTCCATCCTTCATCCTTAGGTTATAGAGCTTTTTCCACAGGAACAACTTATTCACCAGAGACTTAGATTGGAACAAAGTCCCAAGTTCTTCCCACAAATTCTTTGCCGTAGCTTCCCCAGATACATTCAACAATACTGGATCTGAGACACACAACTGTATTGTGCTTTTAGCTTTCTGATCCAGTTTCTTCCAGTCTTCATCTGACATTTTCGTTGGTTTAGTACCTGGATCTACCGCAATCCACTGATCTTTATCCACCAGAAGATCCTCCATCTTGAGCTTCCACAACTCAAAACTCTGACCATTAAATTTATCGATCTCTATCTTTCCGTCGCTCACCATCTTCTTTCACCGCAAGAGTCGATCCTGTAGATCTCCCACTGAACAGGGTCTACCTCAGGCCTGAACAAAAAACCCTCAGCAGCAAAGGTGTCCCCTTGAAGCCGAAACAGCTCTGATACCAAATGTAGGTTTTAACCCTGAACAGAAATTATCTACATATGAATCTTATAACAGAAAATAAACAATAGCAAGAGCATAAAACATAAAATAGATAAACACGGAGATTTTCCCCTGGATCCCAAATTGGGATGACCAGCTTGTTTTTTCATTATATTTCTTTTAGTGTTACAACACATATATATACATGCCGTATCATACATATACCCCAATCCATTAACCCTGGATTAGAACATAACCGTAGTTCCCTTGACCGGATCTACAAAATAGCAAGGGCCGAAAACCATCGTACCCCAAAACCATGTGCAAACTCATGCACAAAACATGGGTGGGTCCGCATATGAGTGGGACCACATACCAAAAAAAATTTCGCCAGGGCGCTGCCCCGAACCCCAACAGGGGGGGCTGACGCCCCCCCTGTGACCCCCCTGCTGCGCTCGGCGCAACGTACAGCGCGTGGGGCTAGTCATGGAAAGAATATAAAACGTACCCAACAATGACTAATTAACCCTCTTATGCATTCGTTTCCTTGTATTTTAACTTGTTTCTCCCTTTTGTTGCCTTGACAGTCCCTGGCACGCATTGACACACCCTTGCACATCTTGGCATGCCTTATCACTTGGCACATCTTATCATGTTTGACATGCCTTTGCACTATCTGGAACATCTTAGCATTCCCTAGCATGCCTTGGCACTAATGTCCTCACAACAAGCCTTTACAACTTTTCACGACTTGGGAACCCAATCAAGTCCTTGGATACTGTAGTTCATGTGAAAACATTGGCCTGCTTCAAGCCCAACAACTTGACCAATTGCACCTACTACAAGTAGATTATGCCTTGTTCACCTAAGAACTGCCTATAATTCATCTTATGCCACTCACGTCCAATCTCAACTTGTCCCACTTAACTATTTACAAAGACAAGGATCACATGATCTAGCCATGGCTATAAAACAACTAAGCAACATAGCTTACACAGGCAATATTTCATATGTATGTTTAGTTCATATAAACAATAGAACATTAACTGAGAGTTTGCAAGAACCACAAGATTCACAAGGCACACAAGATATAAGCTGACACAAGCTGAGTGCCCCAAAACTTATACACAACAATGTACAATATGCAATTATCTAAAATAGTTTAAAACATGAGCATGTATCCAAAGTGTGCCACATCTCATATAAAAAAAAATAACTAAAGGAAAAACAATGTTGTGCCTAGCACAAAGTGATATCCCTTTGTCTAAAATTGCTATGTCGAACCCCTTATAACAACCTTAGGCTTGCCTCCTGTAAATCCTATTCTAAACTTCTCCTAACACACTTCGTTCTTAGCACATTTGAATTCGCTAACACTCCCTTGCACACACTCTTATTTGTTCCTTTCCATGCATTTTGACCTAGTTATCCCTTGATATGCCCCAACACTCCCTAAAACTCTAGTTCAACATGCATCGGCATTGTCCGACATGTGTTAGCATGCCTTTTCATTCCTTTGCATGCCCTGACCCTCCCTATATATCATGCCCTCACAACTACCCTTACTTAATTTTCGACTTGGGAACCCAACCAAGCCCTCGCTTGACTACAAGAGCTTGACCAAGTTACAGTTACTACAACTAGACTATATTGTTGAATTGTGTAGCTTGGGAGGTACTCCACAAGCCTAGTGAGATGGCTTTGTGTGAGTTTGGTCACAAAAGGCTTTGTGGAAATAGAAGCAAAGAAAAGGGATTTTGGACCCAAGACAGGCTTTAAAATCTAAAAGAAAATTAAAAAGGAAAATTAATATTTCCTAAGGTCTAACTCGATAAAACCCATAAGTTCTAGAGGGTTCCTAAGAGGTCTAGGAAAAACTATTTAAGGAGTCCTTAGGATGAAGGAAATAACATCAAGTGAGAAGGAGCTCATTCAATAAGGGGGCGAAGAGACATGTAGTCCTAAAGAGGCCATGATCATTATCATGTATAGCATTCATTAAGACACCTCAATATGCTTTCGCATGGTATAATATTAAAGTTATTTGAGATCAGTTATTGGAAAGTAGAAGAGAAGTAACAGAGGATGATTTGGCACTTAGAATGCACTAACACTTGGCACTTGACACTCATTTCCACCTAGTGTTGGTGTGCATAGCATGCCCCTCTTGGAAAATGTAAATTGATGACTTATTAACCCTATGATGTGCTCATTTCCTTGTATTTTAGCTTGTTTCTCCTTTTTGTTTCCTTGATAATCTCTGGCATGTATTGTCACACCATTGCAGATATTAGCATGCCTTAACACTTGACACATCTTAGCATCTTTTACATGCCTTCGAACTATCTGGCACATGTTAGCAATCCCTAGCATGCCTTGGCACTCATTCCCTCACAAATATCCTTACATTTTTTCATGACTTGGTTACCCAATCAAGTCCTTAGCTACTCCAATTCATGTGACATTGGTCTATTTCAACTGTAACAAATTGATCAATTACACCTACTATAAGTAGATTGTGCCTTGTTCACCTAAGAACTTCCTATACCTCATCTTAGGCCAGTCATGTCCAAGCTGAACTTTCCCCACTTAAGAACTTACCAAGACAAGGATCACATCTAGCCATGGCCATAAAACAACTAAGAAACATAGCTTACATAGGCAATATTTCACATGTATGTCTAGTTCATATAAATAGTGGAGCATTAACTTAGAGTTTGCAAGAACCATAGGATACACAAGATATTGGTCGGCACAAGTCGAGTTCCCCAAAACTTATACATAATAATGTACAATATTGAATTGTCTAAAATAGTTTAAAACATGAGAATTCGGCCAAAGTGTGCCACATTTCATATAAAAATAATAGATAAAGGAAAAATAGTGTTGTGCCCAACACAAAGTCTCCCTATGTTTAAAATTGCTTTGTTGAGCCTGTTTGCACTCTATAATTTAGAAGATTGGCAAAAATAAACTATAAAGAACAACATCAAACCGCTTTGGAGTCTATGACCTAGCCTTATTAGACTCAGAGAGGGCTCTCTTTGTTTTATGATTTAAATTGATTTAACTTGCTGGTTATACGTACTGATATTAGGCTAGTTAGAGTGATGGGGGTTGTTTTTTTGATTGATTGTGTGGTTGGATAGATAGGGTTGCAGAAGCTATTCCATTGTGCGATGGAGTCAAAGGATGGAATGGCACATCAAAATCAAGAGCAAATCACAGGGCAAGCTAACTGTGCTAAATGGATTTTAAGAGTTGTATGAATTATGAGTTGAAAGAAACAGTAAGGTTTCGTAGTGTCTGAAGAGCAATTAAGAATTCTTTAATCAGACTTCAACAGAAAACATTCAGATTGTAAATGCAGATAGAATTAAGGTGCTCCTACAACGAATCTTAATCTAAAATTTCTGATTTACAATTAGATAAGCAGATACACAGCATATAAAACAATGGAATCATTTAAATAAAGATGAAACACATCACCATTTTGACACAACTCAAGAATCCTGTAAATGGTCTTTGATTTTTGATGTCCAGCTCCAAAAATTAAAGTGCTTCAATAGTAGTTCTTACAATACAGGTGCTAAAATATCCAACCTTTTATAATGAGAATTCTAGTGGTATTTAACTAACAACTAAGACGGTTTTCCCTAATCTACCCTGGAAAACTTTCATTGATTACAATTTAAGCAGAAAAATGGAAAAGTATGGCCATGCAAGGCTATGATGAGGTGAATTTGTTAGCCACCGTTGGTTGTATTAAATTCAATTACCCTTCTTTAATTATAAGATGAACGCAATTGGTCTTTTAAAATTCCAAAAAAGACAAAGTGAGGCAAAATTGATGTCTGTCCCAGCCTTTCTTGCACCGCCTTGGCTGGATCATTAACTCCAGTGCGGCACTGATTGCTTTGTTGTCCTAATGTCATATTTTTTGGCACTATTTTTATGGAAAATGGTTGCAAAAATATATTATCCTTGTTCACATCTAAGAACCATCATCAAAAAACAAATTCCTGAAAATCTTGGGATGTTTGTCATGCCATGAAAAATGGGCGAAATTGCTGAAAATAGAGGTCAAATCAGACATTTTTTTGTCCCCAACGGTGACACCTATGAAAAATATGAGATATTTTATTGTTCTTTGCCTCGTTCTGGTCAAAAACCTCTCTCGTATTTTCAAAATTCATCTCCAGCGCTCCACAACAATCGCCGCAAAATCATGACCAACACAGAAAAAACGAAAATCCAAAAAATAGGGCTAAGAGATGGCTTTTGATTATCCCAACTGAAGACACCTGTTCAAAATCTGGGAGAGGATTTTTTTATTCAACCTGTGCTGAATAAAAACTTCTCTCTTTTTTTCAAAATTCGTTCCCATCTGCCCGGAATCTCCCTCGAAAACGGACTGGTAAAACTGGCTAAAAAATGGTTTTTCATTTGGGGAAAACGGTTTTGCAAGAGAAAAGTGGTATTTCGGACCCTTATGAAGTGGTAAGTGGTAATATAAAGGGGGGGTGAGAATTCATGAGATATTGACACATAAGGGGGTCCCTTTCTTGAAAACCATTCGTTCTGGACCCCCCCCCTTCAAGGATAAAGAAAGGAATATTGTAAAGGGGGGTTAGAATGAAACGTAGGTCGTTGGATTTAAAGATGACGATGGCGTAATGAAGTGGAAATCCTTTGCTTATTTCTGGGTCTTTTGGCCTATTTATTCATGAAATGAGCTATAAACCTCGTAGTTCCTAATTGACCTATTATACACACAAAACATAGTGACAACTTGTTCACCCAGACCTAAAATTATGTAGAATTTAGTTATGAAGTGGCATTGCATCTGTGCACTTCGCAACCTTTACAGTTAATTAGTTTATAAATAATATGATCAGCGATGTGATGCGATGGGGTGGTGACATGGAGGGTAAATGACGTGGAGGGTAAGTGGGATGGGACCGCAGTGCACATCGCAATTTGTAGCGTTTAGTTATAAGCGTGGAAAATGTAAACTCTAAAATCTGCGAAGTACGTGACGTGGTAGGGAAGAAGTGGGAGTAGATCGCAGGCGTACTTCGAAATTATTAATTTTTATTTATAATCTGCGGGGTTAACTCCTTAAATTTGCAAAGTGCGAGGAAGAGGGGCCCACTGGAATTTGGCGGAGTGTTATGAATCAACAGAAGGTTTTAAAGCAGTCAGTGTTATGAAGTTTTATATTATATAACAATGTATTGCAATGGCTATGTAATGGGGCGGAGCTGCTGAGGTGCGGCCGACTTACCGCATCACAAACTAAATAAAATAGATTGCGGGCACTCACAAGTTAAAACAATGTGATGCAATATCGCAAATCAGCGATCGCATTATTTAAATTTTAGTTCCAATGCCAAATACATAAAGTCTGCGAAATGCGATGAAGGCCCCACTTTCATCACGAAAGGCGGAAGAAAGGTAAGGTAACGTATATTTCAAAATGGAAGATGAAATGGAAGAGAAGCATGGCAGGGAATGGGTTTCAAATCATGGGATAATATGGAGGAAACAAGGGGGACAAAGAGGGTGAATGAAATGAAATGGAACGAGGGCAGAAATGAAGTTTGATCCCCATCACACCTTGCCAGCAACAATTTTTCTCCTTTCCACTGAACTATAAGTAAAATTGATTCATTTTATGCTCTTTTACAATCAGGGTCTCCCTTTCTTCTCTAAAAATAAATGACAGCCATAGAATATTATTTTCAGTATATGAACAATATTCTAATCAGTGATCAGTCACCTTGTGATACTTTGAAATACATGAGTCTAACAAAGCCCCTTATCGCAATCGTAGGATAGTCTCTTACAAATCCTATTATGAACTTTTTCTAACACACTTCATCCTTGGCACACTTGAATTCACTGAGACTCCCTAGAACACACTCTTATTTGTTCATTTCCATGCATTTTGACCTAGTTTTCCCTTGTGATACCTTGACACTCCTTAACACTCCTCAACATGCATTGACATTGTTCAGCATGTGTTAGCACGCCTTTTCATTCCTTGGCATTCCCTAACCCTTCCTAGTTATCATTCCCTCACAACTACCCTTACTTAATTTTAACTTGGGAACCCAACCAATTCCTCGCTTGACTATAGGAGCTTGACCAAGTTACGATTACTACAACTAGACTATGTTGTTAAATTTTGTAG
>JAXQQM020072066.1:0-88445 GCA_034641835.2 Pinus albicaulis | reverse complement strand
AATTGTTGGGTGTAAATATGTTCGTTTAATTCTGTTGTAGTACTTACCCAACTATTTAATTTGTCAATCCGAGGTTCGTAGGCTTACGAGACACATGCACTATATATGCAGGACTGAAGTGGAACTAATTTAATCTAAATTACTGAAATCAAATTAATCTAGAAAGGCATTGAAACATTAACTAGGAAAGCGGGAAATTGCATAAGGGAAAAGCAATACAACATGTGAAGAATTGAATGACAAACAACATATGTGAGCTCACAACAATAAATCTATCTCAAATTATATTACAAGAATCAAATTACAAATCATGAACTCAAAAACTCAAAAAATCTATCTCTCTATTCTCTCCCTTTCTATTTTAATTACAAGACTATCTCTCCAAACTAAAACTCTATATCTCCATTATTATCAAAATGAAGAGAGAGCACTCTCTTATATACATGAGGAAGATAACCATCTCATAATTACATATCCAATATTCTCTCAAGCACTCTCAACTAATTTCCCATTATTACAAGATATTATCCCTTTGAATCCTCCACACATCTCTCACATCTCTTGGATAAGATATGCCAACCAAATCCTCCATGATCTTCTCCTTAGGAATAGGCTTGAATAATTATCTCCTTAATATGGTGGAGGAGATATTTGAGATGTATCTTGGAATTAATCCTTCACATATTTCCTACACATTACAAAGCTCACATATTCTTGAGATATATATATAAAAATATGTATATTTTCTAATATTTAATCATAAATTCACTTATAATACAAAAATGAATAAAATGGAAAATAAGAAGGTGAAACCCAAATATATTTATGAAAATGATGTAATGAAAGGTTAATGGGATGATGAAATGTAAGGAATAGTGAAGGAAAAGGTGGATAAAAATATGACATTTTTGAGTCCCAACATCCTCCCCAACTGAACTTGTTGCATGTCCTCATGCAACCATGCATGGGTCTCTTTAAGAACATTTGGCATCTTGAACTTTGGCTTTACATGATGATGTCTTTTAATAATGAATGTTTCCAGGATATGTGAAGGACATGAGTAACAAATTTCATTTTCTTATGGTTGGTTCTTGTGTGACAACCATGAATACAAAGAATGTTGGTTCTTGTGTTAACAACATTCATTTCGTTCTCTTTTCTTTTGGTTGGTTCTCATGAATACAAAGAATGTTAGTTCTTGTGTTAGCAACATTCATTTCGTTTTCTGTTCTCTTGCTGCAATAATAATGTAAACATTCACTGGAAATCATAATGTGCATAAGAAAGCCCTTTTGTAATATTAATGAAGCATGCCAATATGTATTTTAATGCGTATGAAGCAAAGTGCAACAAAGTATCGTTGGAAAATAAATGTTGGTGAATGGTAAATGAGAAAAAAAAATGGAGTGATAATGGTGAAGAAATGGAATCATGGTAGTGAATATGTAGCGAATATAGTTCCCCCCCCAACTGAATTGGTTGCAACTTGACATGGCTCATGAAAGGAAATGTAGCATGGTGAGGGAATTTTCCAAAATATTCAAGTTAGCATATAAGGAATTGCATGATTAAAGATTAGAAAACAACATACCTCTACTTACCCAAGAATGATGAACTATGCAATAGGAATGTAGCTGCTGCTGGATCAGTAAAATGTGACTGATGTTGTTGTAACTGGATCCTGGGAAATGAAGGAATCTGAACTACTGATGCTGAATCATGGAAAAGATAAAGGCTGAAAGTGGAACTGTGGTACTCTCGTCGATCAGAATTCATGCTGCGGTAACTGCTGAAGGAGTCGTGAAAAAGTGTATAGTCTTCGTCTGCTACAAAACTAATGGTACAAGTCTAATCATGCGAAAGAATGTGTTGATGTCGAGCATGAAAAGAGATCATTGGATTATCGGCCATTGATGCATGCCGTTAACCAATGCGAGGCAAACTCACCATTGATGTCAATGAGTGCCAAGGTACCCGAGTACATCTTGCAAAATGCGAATAAAGGGGTTGACGTCGAGCCATTTGCAAGATCTGACGATCAAGGGACATTGATGTATTCCCATGATTGTCAGCGAGAGAACTTGCCATTGAGGCATGCAAGTCTCAAGGTACCCAAAATGAACTCTAGTCTATTTCCCAGATAAGGTGCTGATGTCGATGGGGCAAGACTTGTTGAAAGGTGGGCCTTAAGGAATCCCACATCAGTCAACGCGAGTTTGTACAAAAATATTTGGTAGGACTATAAATGGAAAGAACTCACAGACAAGCAGTGTGGATCAGTATGGCAAGGAAACAAGGCAATGTTATCATGAAAAGGGAATAAGTTTTATTCAGAAGGAAAACTAGAAGGCAATAAACTGAAAAGGATAAAGGAATGTATGCGATTCAGAAAAATAGGCGTGCATGAAGTCGTGAAAGATAAGGAAATGGAAGATGGGCTGCAACATAGGAATGATTTAGGCGCTTGGAAGGAAAAATTTGAGTAATCATGTCATGATGCAAAAGGGTTTTTGTGTAATGGTAAATGTCACGACATGATGCATGTGATCTCTAGAGATCTCGCCTTCATGATTGTCTTCAATACCTGCATAAAAATTTTCGCCTTTGTGTGCCATCTTCATCGATCATTCCTGTATGAAGTGACTCAAAAACAAATTAGCTTATTTTCAAGAATATATTAAATGTCCATTTTAAATTATTTTTCGAAGTTAATCATGGATGAAAAGAGTGTCGCATCGTAATGTTGAGCTTTCTGCATAAGCTTCTCTTTGACCTACACAACACCAATCTCATTTATCTTGTTAGTATATGCATCCTAACTTTTTGCCCACAAATTCACTTTAAAATAAATGATAAAATCCAACATACTTTTATTTCCCCTCAACTAGAAATATTGCATGTCCCCATGCAATGTATTCATTGATTGTGTAGTATTTTTTCAAAATGTTTTTATTGGTTTGTAGTAAAAGTGATTTAAAACATTTGAAAAGGTTTTGTATTGGTTAGGGAACAAGTAGTTAGTTTATAAATGAATGAGGGCAATTTTATTTTTTATCAAAATTAAAATGAAAATTTTATGGGGTCATTTATGTTTAGTGTTAAAAGAAAATTTATTTATTTTCATTTTTTTAATAAATAACAAATTTAAAAAAAAACAAAAGTTTTTAATTTATTTTATGTCGATTTTATTTATTTATTTGTAAAACAAAACTAATAATGAAAATAATAAAAAAACTAACCCTAATTTTAAAAAACGACCTATTAGACGAAAACGACTGCTCTGCAGGCATAGTGTCATTCGCGTGGCTATCATCCGAAGACCGATCGTCAAACCGTCGTTGATCAAAACACTCAAACAGTACTCCTAGAAAGCTACACTACTGTAGTACGTGTAGTTTGGCGATGCTCCAGCTCTGAAATCCATCCCTTGTAATGAAACCAAATCTTATTTCACTGCTTGCCACTGGAACAAGTAGATCCTTCAAGCCAGACTGTTTGATTTCTTGATGCTTTAGTACTAGCACGAAGCTCATTTGCAAACTTACGGTAGTCGCTCCACATTTTTAATTAATTTTGGTCCTGATCAAATGATGGTTTTGGCCAACAATTTACCCAACTAGTGGCTCGGCCCCGTGTGTGTGCAGTTGACAGCAGTAGAACCTAGTAATTCCCATAGACTGGACTAATGGGGAGAAAGGGAGGCACCATAAATTTATCTTTCAAATTGGCTTCATCGCTTTTCAGATCAACTTTGTATGCACTTCCCTCAATGGAGCTTTTCTTCCTGTCCACAAAAGTCTCATTCAGCACATGCATAGTGCTGTCTCGATCATATTCCGGAAATTCGATCGCGGGATCTTCAGCCCTCACTCTGTTATAGGAATCGAATTAGGAGTGATGTCGTTGGCCGCATATTCCATCAAAGATCAAGATGTTTGGAAGGCAAACAAAATTCACTGTCTCGCATGACCTTCAGTACAGACAGTAAGAAATCTAGGCAATTCTTCTCGGAGTTGAGTGCTGTGTCTGGTTTACATGAGTCACAGGAATATCTAGCATGCAATAGAAGACGGAGTTCTAATCAACTGGTTCTTTGGAAGAAAGCTTTTATGGGCCTTTCTTCTCAACAACAATCTTTACTTACAAATTCTAAATTTCTCCTTTGGCAGAGGCCACATAAACTATCTGATTTTCATTGTCTTTTGAAATGCTCAACGATAGCACCTTCGGCAACAGTAGGGCCAGATGAATATTTCTACACAAAATCTGAGCATTGACCTCTTCGGCCTTCTCCAGCACCATATAATGATGCGAAAGCCTTTCTACGTCGAAATCATAGTGTTTCATTACTCAACTGCATCGCCTGAAACAAAATTATCGTTATTCCTTACTGCTAGTTGAATATGGCGAGGTATGATTCTCGTCTTCTTGTTATCATGAGCATGAGCTGCCAGCCCAACACCTCTAACACAGGATATTTAGAACTAGCCAATGTATATGGTGGCACCGCCTCCAACCCGCTTGGGCATACCGCCCTTCTTCGTGACATTCCCACGATCCTCCCACCGTATACGTAACCTGGCATTGTTTCCTATGCATGTAGATAAATCGGGAGTTAGTTGCTGAAATCTGGCTAAACTGCCGCCTCCATTCTTGGATCAAATTGTTATCTTCTCCTCACTTCATGGACAAAAAGCTTGATTTTCTCAGAAAGCCTGATTTTCTTATGGATTTTTGCAGATTTTGTGTGCTTTCTGAAGGAGCTGCGATGGTGGACAATTCGTTTTCGAGTTTAATAAAGATATCAAAATTCTTTTGTTTTCCTTCGAAGATCATTCAGCTCTTTCTCAATTTCCAGCACCAGGATAAGATGGCCTCTCACTGCTCACAGGGGACCGACCAGCTGGAACAACTTCTTTTCTCAAGCTTGCTAGGTCATTGTCGACAGAAGCACCCTCCAGAAACGCAATTCATTAGTGCTGAGGTGATTACAAGACTCCAACAACACAATACTTTGTATATCTGCCTCAGACTCCAGCACTATTACTTTTAGATGAATTGTTTTGTTTGTTTGTTTGTTTGTTTGTTTTTTTTTATATATATGAGTGTGCTGGTTAGTTGTTTTATTTTTTATTTTTTATTTTTATTATATATATATATATATATATATATATATATTTACATGAGTTTGTTGTTTTTATTTTTTAGAAATCTAAAAAAAATTTGAACCCTATCCTAAAATTATTTTTAGTTAGTTTGTTTGTTGTTGTTTTTTTTTTTTATTTAATTTGAATCTAAAATTTCATTAAATTCCTAAACTCAGTTTATTGAATCTTTTTTTTTTTTTTTTTTTTTTTTTAACAAATGGACATAGTGATTTGCATATTGAACGATGTTTTTAATCAAGCATATTGCAAAACATTTATTTATTCTTGAAATTAGTCTAAATCATCCTTATTTTTTGATCCTCGCGATCGCACTATGCGCGGAGGAGAGCATACTTATTCTAGGTAAAAGCAAAACTGAAAATGAAAGCAAAAACTAAAAATGAAAGCCTACCTACTCTATACTAAAAAAAATAAAAATTAGTTACGTGTAATTAAACTTCCAATGAAGCCATTCACGTAGCAGTAACAACAATATATCCAGTAGCAATTTTTTAAATGATGGATGAAAATATTCGACAGTGAATGAGTCTAGTTGTTGTAACTGCAAATCAATTAAATAAAAATAAAAAGATGAATCTAATCTAGTACTTACCTGGAACCATTGTTCGATAAAGCTTTGATAGGCACATTTTCTCTCACTCAGATCATGTTGTAACTCCTATTCTTCTTCCCCGATTTGCTGTTCTTCTTCCTCGATCTGTTGTTCTTCTTCCTCGATCTCCTGTTCGAATGATTGTTCGCCATCAGATATGCATGATTCTTCAGATGTTGAATCTTCGTTTATTTCTTAGGGAGTAGTTGAACTTTCAATTCTTGTCAAGATCTCGTTTTCCAGGGAAGAGGAGATTCCGACTTCTGCAAGGATCTGAGTGAGTAGTTCCAAGATGACACTCATTATAAAACCATGTTGAAAGAGATTCTAAAAACAAAGTGCTAAAAATTGTCTGAGTTTTTAATCCTTTTACAAGGTTTTAGTTCACAAAAACTCTTTCAAATCAGCACACTAAAAAAATTGAATTTATTAAAAACAAAGATCACAGAGATAATCTTGAATTCAATACTCAATTAAACCCTCTTACAAGGACTACTCATTAATTTAGTAATTGAATTCTTCAATTACAACCATGAACCATGAATTCATCAAACACTCTTCACAGTTGCGAAAATCAAACACACTTGCAAAAATTGAAATTCACACTTGCATAAATGTAAACACACCCTACATGCCCTGATCCATAAGAGGTCGAGCCCGTTACGGTATCTCGAATACGATGCGTAGGCTGTTCCCCACGTCTTACTGCCTTAACACCTTGGAGTTAGGAACATGTCTAAACACACTTGCATGAAAAATCAAACTAAACTTCAATCCATCGTGCCTCCCCGGCAACGGCGCCAAAATGTTTGGGTGAAAATATTATCGTTTAATTCTGTTGTAGTACTTGCCCAACTATTTAATTTGTCAATCCGAGGTTCGTAGGCTTACGAGGCACATGCACTATATATGCAGGACCGAAGTGGAACTAATTTAATCTAAATTACTGAAATCAAATTAATCTAGGAAGGCATTGAAACACTAACTAGGAAAGCAAGAAATTACATAAGGGAAAAGCAATACAACATGTGAAGAGTTGAATGACAAACAACATATGTGAGCTCACAACAATAAAGCTATCTCAAATTACATTACCAGAATCAAATGACAAACCATGAAAGCATACAATAAAAGAATATGAATCACAGTTAAGAATCCCCTTCTTCTAATTACAATACTATCTCTGAAAACTCCAAAACTAATATAATGAACTAATGAATTATGAATTCTCCTGAGCTAATCAAAATGAAGAGAGAGCACTCTCTTATATACATGAATAAGATAACCATCTCATTCAAACACTCACAACTACTTTCCCATTATTACAAGACATGATCCCTTTGAATCCTCCACACATCTCTCACATATCTTGAATAAGACATGCCAACCAAATCCTCCATGATCTTCTCCTTAGGAATAGGCTTGAATAATTATCTCCTTAATATGGTGGAGGATATATTCCAGAAGTCTCTTAGAATTAATCCTTCACATTTCTCCTACACATTACAAAGCTCACACATTCTTGAGATATATATAAAAACAAGTATATTTTCTAATATTTAATCATAAACTTACTTATAATACAAAAATGAATAAAGTGGAAAATAAGAAGGTGAAACCCAAATGTATTTATGGAAATGATATAATGAAAGGTTAATGGGATGATGAGATGTAAGGAATAGTGAAGGGAAAGGTGGATGGAAATACGACATTTCTAAGTCCCAACATCCCCCCCAACTGAACTTGTTGCATGTCCTCATGCAACCATGCATGGATCTCTTTGGCGTCTGAACTTTGGCTTTACACGATGATATCTTTTTAATAATGAATGTTTCCAGGATATGTGAAGGATATGAGTAACAACTTACATTTTCTTATGGTTGGTTCTTGTGTGACAACCATGAATACAAAGAATGTTGGTTCTTGTGTTAACAACATTCATTTCGTTTTCTGTTCTCTTTTCTTTTGATTGGTTCTCATGAATACAAAGAATGTTGGTTCTTGTGTTAACAACATTCATTTCGTTTTATGTTCTCTTGCTGCAATAATAATATAAACATTCACTGGAAATCATAATGTGCATAAGAAATCCCTTTTGTAATATTAATGAAGCATGCCAATATGTATTTTAATGCGTATGAAGCAAAGTGCAACAAAGTATCGTTGGAAAATAAATGTTGGTGAATGGTAAATGAGAAAAAATGGAGTGATGGTGGTGAAGAAATGGAATCATGGTGGTGAATATGTAGCGAATATAGTTCCCCCCCCAACTGAATTGGTTGCAACTTGACATGGCTCATGAAAGGAAATGTAGCATGGTGAGGGAATTTTCCAAAATATTCAAGTTAGCATATAAGGAATTGCATGATTAAAGATTAGAAAACAACATACCTCTACTTACCCAAGAATGATGAACTATGCAATAGGAATGTAGCTGCTGCTGCTGCTGGATCTGGAAAATGTGACTGATGTTGTTGTAACTGGATCCTGGGAAATGAAGGAATCTGAACTGCTGATGCTGAATCATGGAAAAGATAAATGCTGAAAGTGGAACTATGGTACTCTCGTAGATCAGAATTCATGCTGCGGTAACTGCTGAGGGAGTCGTGAAAAAGTGTATAGTCTTCACCTGCTACAAAACTGATGGTACAAGTCTAATCATGCGAAAGAATGTGTTGATGTCGAGCATGAAAAGAGATCATTGGATTACCGGCCATTGATGCATGCCGTTAACCAATGCGAGGCAAACTCACCATTGATTTCAATGAGTGCCAAGGTACCCGAGTACATCTTGCGAAATGCGAATAAAGGGGTTGACGTCGAGCCATTTGCAAGATCTGACGATCAAGGGACATTGATGTATTCCCATGATTGTCAACGAGAGAACTTTCCATTGAGGCATGCAAGTCTCAAGGTACCCAAAATGAACTCTAGTCTATTTCCCAGATAAGGTGCTGATGTCGATGGGGCAAGACTTGTTGAAAGGTGGGCCTTAAGGAATCCCACATCAGTCAACGCGAGTTTGTACAAAAAGATTTGGTAGGACTATAAATGGAAAGAACTCACGGGTAAGCAGTGTGGATCAACATGGCTAGGAAAACAAGGCAATGTAATCATGGAAAGGGAATGAGTTTTATTCAGAAGGCAAACTAGAAGGCAAAAATAAACTGAAAAGGATAAAGGAATGTATGCGATTCAGAAAAATAGGCGTGCATGAAGTCGTGAAAGATAAGGAAATGGAAGATGGACTGCAACATAGGAATGATTTAGGTGTTTGGAAGGAAAAATTTGAGTAATCATGTCATGATGCAAAATGGTTTTTGTGTAATGGTAAATGTCACGACATGATGCATGTGATCTCTAGAGATCTCGCCTTCATGATTGTCTTCAATACCTGCATAAAAATTTTCGCCTTTGTGTGCCATCTCCATCGATCATTCCTGTATGAAGTGACTCAAAAACAAATTAGCTCATTTTCAAGAATTTATGATATGTCCATTTTTTTAATTATTTTTCGAAGTTACACTAATTGTGGATGAAAAAGGTGTCGCATCGTAATGTTGAACTTTCTGCATAAGCTTCCTGTTGACCTACACAACACCAATCTCATTTATCTTGTTAGTATATGCATCCTAACTTTTGCCCATAAATTCACTTTAAAATAAATGATAAAATCCAACATACTTTTATTACGGGGTGCACGGGTGGGGCCAGGGAATAAATATATTCCGTTACATCATTATTTTAAATTAATTTATGGGCAGAGGTATAGGATGCATATATAACAAGAAGAATGAATTGAGTGTTGTGTGGAGTCAAGAAGCTATCACAGAAGGAGGTTCAACCATTCTCACAATTAAAACTCGAAAATGATTAAAAAAAAAATGGACATTTCATAAATTCTTGAAAATGAGCTGAATTGTTTTGAGTCACTCATCGAGTGGTCGTGGAATGGCACAAAATGGCCAGTATTAGCAATCATGAAAGTAGAATCACATGCATCATGTCGTGACATTTACCAGTACACAAAATGAAATTAATCCTATCTCTACAAAAACTAAAATGGTTAGTTAATTTTTTTTTTTTAATCAATGAAAAACTAAAATTTAGAAAGAAACTAAACTTTCTCTAGACTTAATTTTTTTAACAAATGGACACAATGATTTGCATATTGAAAGATGTTTTTGATGAAGCATATTGAAAAACATGAATTTATTCTTGAAATTAGTCTAAATCATCCCTATTTTCTGATCCTCGCGATCGCACTAAGCGCGGAGGAGAACATATACAAATTAAAATGGCGAAAATGAAAGCAGCCTAAGAAAATACCAACCTACTGATACTAATTAGAAAAAAATTGAAACACTGTAATTAAACTACGATGAAGCCATTCACGTAGCGGTAACAACAATATATCCAGTAGCAATTTTTTAAATGATGGATGAAAATATTCGACAGTAAATGAGTCTAGTTGTTGTAACTGCAAATCAACTAAAAAATAAAAAGATGAATCTAATCTAGTACTTACCTGGAACCATTGTTCGATAAAGCTTTGATAGACAGTTTCTCTCACTCAGATCATGTTGTAACTCCTGTTCTTCTTCCCCGATCTGCTGTTCTTCCTCCTTGATTTCCTATTCGAATGATTGTTTGCCATCAGATATGCAGGATTCTTCAAATGTTGAATCGTTTGTTTCTTGGGGAGTAGTTGAACCTTCAATTCTTGTCAAGATCTCCTTTTCTAGGGAAGAGGAGATTCCGACTTCTGCAAAGATCTGAGTGAGTAGTTCCAAGCTGACACTCATTATAAAACCATGTTGAAAAAAAAAAGATTCTTACATACTAAAAACAGAGTGCTAATAATTGTCTGAGCTTTTAATCCTTTTACAAGGTTTTAGTTCACAAAAACTCTTTCAAATCAGCACACTAAAAATTGAAAAAAACAAAGACCACAGAAATAATCTTGAATTCAATGCTCAATTAAACCCTCTTACAAGAACTTCTCATTAATTTAGTAATTGAATTCTTCAATTACAACCATGAACCATGAATTCATCAAACACTCTTCACAGTTGCGAAAATCAAACACACTTGCAAAAATTGAAATTCACACTTGCATAAATGTAAACACACCCTACATGCCCTGATCCATAAGAGGTCGAGCCCGTTACGGTATCTCGAATGCGATGCGTAGGTTGTTCCCCACGTCTTACCGCCTTAACACCTCGGAGTTAGGAACATGTCTAAACACACTTGCATGAAAAATCAAACTAAACTTCAATCCATCGTGCCTCCCCGGCAACGGCGCCAAAATGTTTGGGTGAAAATATGTTCGTTTAATTCTGTTGTAGTACTTGCCCAACTATTTAATTTGTCAATCCGAGGTTCGTAGGCTTACGAGACACATGCACTATATATGCAGGATCGAAGTGGAACTAATTTAATCTAAATTACTGGAATCAAATTAATCTAGGAAGGCATTGAAACACTAACTAGGAAAGTAGGAAATTGCATAAAGGAAAAGCAATACAACATGTGAAGAATTGAATGAAAAACAACATATGTGAGCTCACAACAATAAAGCTATCTCCAATTATATTACAAGAATCAAATTACAAATCATGAACTCAAAAACTCAAAAACTCTATCTCTCTATTCTCAAAACTATCAACTAATCAACTTTTCCATTCCTCTAAAATGAAGAGAGAGCACTCTCTTACATACATGATGAAGATAACCATCTCATAATTACATATCCAATATTCTCTCAAGCACTCTCAACTAATTTCCCATTATTACAAGATATTATCCCTTTGAATCCTCCACACATCTCTCACATATCTTGGATAAGATATGCCAACCAAATCCTCCATGATCTTCTCCTTAGGAATAGGCTTGCATAATTATCTCCTTAATATGGTGGAGGAGATATTTGAGAAGTCTCTTGGAATTAATTATTCACATATCTCCTACACATTACAAAGCTCACACATTCTTGAGAGATATATATAAAAGCATGTATATTTTCTAATATTTAATCATAAATTCACTTATAATACAAAAATGAATAAAGTGGAAAATAAGAAGGTGAAACCCAAATATATTTATGAAAATGATGTAATGAAA
The DNA here is from genome assembly GCA_034641835.2 of Pinus albicaulis. NCBI lineage: Eukaryota > Viridiplantae > Streptophyta > Pinopsida > Pinales > Pinaceae > Pinus > Pinus albicaulis. Next base: position 76,559 of record JAXQQM020072066.1, on the reverse strand, counting down.
GGTTAATGGGATGATGAAATGTAAGGAATAGTGAAGGAAAAGGTGGATAAAAATATGACATTTTTGAGTCCCAACATCCTCCCCAACTGAACTTGTTGCATGTCCTCATGCAACCATGCATGGGTCTCTCTAAGAACATTTGGCATCTTGAACTTTGGCTTTACATGATGATGTCTTTTAATAATGAATGTTTCCAGGATATGTGAAAGACATGAGTAACAACTTACATTTTCTTATGGTTGGTTCTTGTGTGACAACCATGAATACAAAGAATGTTGGTTCTTGTGTCAACAACATTCATTTCGTTTTCTGTTCTCTTTTCTTTTGGTTGGTTCTCATGAATACAAAGAATGTTGGTTCTTGTGTTAACAACATTCATTTCATTTTTTGTTCTCTTGCTGCAATAATAATGTAAACATTCACTGGAAATCATAATGTGCATAAGAAAGCCCTTTTGTAATATTAATGAAGCATGCCAATATGTATTTTAATGCGTATGAAGCAAAGTGCAGCAAAGTATCGTTGGAAAATAAATTTTGGTGAATGGTAAATGAGAAAAAAAAATGGAGTGATAGTGGTGAAGAAATGGAATCATGGTAGTGAATATGTAGCGAATATAGTTCCCCCCCCAACTGAATTGGTTGCAACTTGACATGGCTCATGAAAGGAAATATAGCATGGTGAGGGAATTTTCCAAAATATTCAAGTTATCATATAAGGAATTGCATGATTAAAGATTAGAAAACAACATACCTCTACTTACCCAAGAATGATGAACTATGCAATAGGAATGTAGCTGCTGCTGCTAGATCTGGAAAATGTGACTGATGTTGTTGTAACTGGATCCTGGGAAATGAAGGAATCTGAACTATTGATGCTGAATCATGGAAAAGATAAATGTTGAAAGTGGAACTGTGGTACTCTCGTCGATCAGAATTCATGCTGCTGTAACTGCTGAGGGAGTCGTGAAAAAGTGTATAGTCTTCACCCGCTACAAAACTTCTTGGTACAAGTCTAATCATGCGAAAGAATGTGTCGGTGTCGAGCATGAAAAGAAATCATTGGATTACCGGCCATTGATGCATGCCGTTAACCAATGCGAGGCAAACTCACCATTGATGTCAATGAGTGCCAAGGTACCCGAGTACATCTTGCGAAATGTGAATAAAGGGGTTGACGTCGAGCCATTTGCAAGATCTGACGATCAAGGGACATTGATGTATTCCCATGATTGTCAGCGAGAGAACTTGCCATTGAGGCATGCAAGTCTCAAGGTACCCAAAATGAACTCTAGTCTATTTCCCAGATAAGGTGCTGATGTCGATGGGGCAAGACTTGTTGAAAGGTGGGCCTTAAGGAATCCCACATCAGTCAACGCGAGTTTGTACAAAAAGATTTGGTAGGACTATAAATGGAAAGAACTCACGGGTAAGCAGTGTGGATCAACATGGCTAGGAAAACAAGGCAATGTAATCATGGAAAGGGAATGAGTTTTATTCAGAAGGCAAACTAGAAGGCAAAAATAAACTGAAAAGGATAAAGGAATGTATGCGATTCAGAAAAATAGGCGTGCATGAAGTCGTGAAAGATAAGGTAATGGAAGATGGGCTGCAACACAAGGATGGTCTAGGCGTTTGGAAGGAAAAATTTGAGTAATCATGTCATGATGCAAAAAGGTTTTTGTGTAATGGTAAATGTCACGACATGATGCATGTGATCTCTAGAGATCTCGCCTTCATGATTGTCTTCAATACCTGCATAAAAATTTTCGCCTTTGTGTGCCATCTCCATCGATCATTCCTGTATGAAGTGACTCAAAAACAAATTAGCTCATTTTCAAGAATTTATGAAATGTCCATTTTTTTTTTTAATTATTTTTCGAAGTTACACTAATTGGTGGATAGAAAAGGTTTACACTTTGTCGTGGTATTGAATTTTCTGTAAACTTCTCTTTGACCTACCTTCACAATCTAATTTATCTTCATTAGCTACCATCTGTACTCCCCATAAATTCGCTACGGAAATAAATAGTACGATCAACATACTTTTATTCACCGGCCTTGCATTCTTATAACGCACCAAGAAAACATGGGACCACGTATGATGGTCTCTATCAACAAGGACACTAATTACGTTATAGAGTTAACGAATTTTCAGTGTATAGACATAAAAATAAAAAATTGGTCTTATCGAGCAGTACGATAAATTAATAACTAGTGAAATAAGCCTTTTAGTTAATAATTACCTGAGGTTACAAGTTAATATGTTTTAATTTTTTTATTATCAAATATTAGGTGTAGGGTGCGTTGTAATAAATAACAACACTGATGCACTATTTTAAAGAATTGTGATTAAAAAATTGTTTTTAAAAAATTCACGTAAAGAATATTGTGGTTGGGATAATGCTAGTTGTCCTTCGGGTTGAATTTCATATTTATATTATATATATATATATATATATATATATATATATATATATATATATATATATTAAACCAATACAAACCTACAAATCTAAAATGAAAAACTAATTAAAGTCACCAAAATAGGAAGAAGTAGGCGAGAAACAAAAAGAATCAAAGGTTTAGCGTAAGAATGGATTTGTCTTTTTTTCCCCGAAAATTAACGATATTTAAATTGTTTACTTACATGTATTAAATCAACGAGAAATGGTAAAAAAAACAATTACAGTCAAATTAATTTACCATATGGTTTGAAAATCTGTACTACAATGTTTGAATCATAAGATATTTGGAATTAGGTTATACGAATAAGTTTTGATACAAAAGTATTTGTGTATCCTATGCTCTCGTGATCTCTTTCTCCGAATGTGTCTCTCATCCAAATATCCTTGAAAGTTTTTGCAAAAATAATGAAATAATGAATTCTTTTTAATATTTAAAGAATTTTTTTATGAAATTAGATTTTGAAAACAATTTGCTACCCATTTCAATTTATTGCTTTTTCTTAAAAAAAAGTTGTGATTTTTTTATTTTAAGCTGTTAGGTGATGCATCAGTGTGCTTTACTTTTGATGTGCAATAAATAAAATGCACGGTCACGGTTAATTGTACATTAACACCGATAGCAATAAGTTCATTTTTTAAGGCACAAAATTACTTTTAGGTATGTATACCAAAATTTATTGATTTTTGGTCAAATACGGGAGAAAATATCCTTAATTATATCGAGTACGAAAATTCTTAAAATCCAATAGTTCATAGTATTTCCTAAAGTCAACGGAGTTCTCATATCCATCTCGATAATATTTACTTTAGATTTACAGCTTATATTTTCATTATCTAATTTAATTTATTTATTTTATCCATATCCATTAGCTTAATAAAATTAATGTATACCAAATTTACCGGGGTTTCCCTTCTTCAGTTTGAAGAATCAGGGATTCGGATGCCAATATTCAAACAACTCCAAAACGTCGAGCTCTTATCGAGCGACCATACCTGGCGCATTTAGTAGATGAAAATGGACGATGCAGCACACACCCAATTGTATAACATTGCATCCTTTAGCCATAATCCTGAGATAATAATGGTAATAATAATTATTGCGTATATTAATGTAATTGTTCAACATCAAACCAATTAATCATGCATTTTTGACATGCTTATAATTGATATCATAGATTTTTACCTAGTACGTTCAAATATATTTTTTGAAACTATTGATTCTAGTGTGATGAGCGACCTACTACCATATTCTTGCTACACCCCAAACAATGTCAAATCAAGAGAATATTGAATGAAAGAAGAGAAAAATCGACGATACCAAGAATGGTTGAATCAACACCTATTCATTCCACTACGTCCAAGTTCACCAATGGAGTGCTATTATTATTAATGATTCTTCACAAGTTGAAATGAAATTAGTCGAAATAGGGGACAGTATGGATGATTGCTTAAGGATAAAACTACCATGGAGATAATTTTGTTGGGTGTTCGTTCCGAACGATGATCGGCTAGGGATGATGCTCATATCGTTGATACCTTTTCGGCCTTAAATTTGCTTCCACCACCCCTCTTCGGACACAGCAGGTTAGTCAAAGTGCTGAGTTGAGGACAACGATGTTCTATACAAATTGAAAGAAAGCTTGAAAAGAAAATTTTGGATTGTTTGGTGTGTTTCTGGAGAAATTTTAGGTAATTGACCACATCAAGTCTCCCTCCCTTATGTTTTGAGAAATATAATCACACAGCAGACATTACAAATGGTCATTACGGAAACGTTAATAATTATATCGGCATAATATACATTTAATGTTTTACATAGTCACCAACTATATGTTATTCAAAATAAGGTTCTTTCAAATAAATATTCTCTCTTTTACATGCCTACTATTCACTTTTTGAGGAACGTGCACCTATAATCCCAAGGATTCAAAAGGCTCTTTCCTTTTAAAGGGTGTATGTTGCAAAGTTGCATACCTCACCTGTGATGAGTTGGGGTTTATGTGATCCCAATGAATTCAGCCAGCCATGAAATATAAAGGATACATGGCCCAAAAATTCAAGGATTAGTACGAAGTCTGTATTCCGGCCTGTGGATAGCGTCAACCTGCTTCCCTACGAGAACACCAACTATCTTTGTTTGGCCTGTGTTGATGTTAATATCCCCATGGTTTAAATGAAATGAACATCTTATGTTGGTATGTCTCATAGTCCTAGTAGAACAAGTGAAGAATATGGATGTCTACTTACAACCACTGGTAGATGAATTGAAAATTGTGGGATGGGATAAGTATGCTGATGTGTCAAGACCTGTTAACACTCTATAATTTATAAGGTGACAAGACTAAACTATAAAGAATAACATAAAAACCACTTGAAGCCCAAAGATCTAGCCTCCTGAACCTAGGAGGGATCTCTCTATAAGATTTAGATTTGTTTGAGTTTACTAATATTAGGCTAGTTAAATTGAGTGCAGTAGTTGTTTTTGTTTGATTGTTCGTGGTTGGATTTAAGGGGGTTCTCCTAAACAGTTTCCATTGGGATATGGAGTCAAAATATTATGGGCATGCACATCAAATTCTAGAGAAAATACCAAAGAGAATCCTCAAGCTGTAAAGATACTAGTGTTTATGGGCCCCGAGAGTGGAAATATGGGATGGAGAAAAAGTGCTTTCTATAATGACTTAGAGCAACTAGTAATTCTTAGTAATACATCGAAGAAAACATTGGGTGTCTAAGCGGGTCAAAAATTAAGGTACTACGAAAAAAAAATCAATATAACACTTCTTTGCTTTACAAATAGAATTATAAATGAAACACGAAAATATCGTTGAAACATTAAAAATAAATAAGAAAAACATCACCGGAGACAACACAACATGAATCTTCTTGCAAAATTCTCTCTTTAACGGTGTCAGCTTAAGTACAAATAATTCCAATGAAAATTGCTTACAAAGAGCTAGGGTCCAACCCTTGTTACGAGAATAAAAACTTAGATTTAAACTATTTACCCGACTTGCCGATGTTGAAGGAGAAATCAACTGCGTTTACTATAAGGGTTACGAAAATGGATGCGCGTCGCACGTGTTGTCACCCAAAAAATGAAGCATCATTTTGACAAGGATGAATAAGTTCATGTGTATAAATGGTGAGGTCATACTAATTAATTTTCATTACTTGGTCAAGAAATTTCAAAATTTTCTTGTTTGGAAAGCTTACCTAAAGGTCTATTCCATCCATATTCAAACTCCTTCATATCATCATTCATCATTCTACGATTCATTTCATTTCCAGAGTTTTTTCTTCAAAAGTTCCAAATTAGCCACAAAAACCCCATTTTACTTGTGCATTACGATGTATAAAGTCACTTTTTGCTACGAGCGCTAATAGTTTCGTAGCGAATATAAACAAAACTTTGTTCTGAATTTGAAAGTCAACTTCAAAGTTTTAAAACCGACTTAAAACGAATTTTGAAATATGAAAAGGGGTTTTTCTTCTGTAAACCTAAATACAAAAACCTCTCTTAGTTTCTTCAAATTCATTAGGAGGTGAGGAAATTGATAAATTAAAATAGTTTTGTAATTGTCTGTACATGACTATTTATGGGTCAACTTCAAGTTAGGTTTACGGCCAGGCGAAAAAAGTTTTTGGAATTTTGGAAAATATTTTTTTCTTCATCACATCCCCAGACACAAAAAATCTCTCAAGTTTCTTACGGTGTTTATCGATTCAGAATACAATGATTTCATTTTGCGACTCTGTTTTCGAAAACAAAGTTTTCCGTTTTACACATATTTTGCAAATACGATTTAACGAAATAGGAAAGGAGATGTGTTTCCAAAAAAAAATAAGGAAGTTTTGTATTCAAAAACATTTATGCAATAACCTCCTTCATTTCTCAAAAAATACATCATGTATTGGAGATATGAGCTGCTGTTCCAGACCTATTTTCGAGGAAAAAACGGGGGAAAAATCTGCAAGGATGTCTTAAATATGAAAAGAAGGGTCAAGCACTTAAAGGAGCATAAAGTGAGTTGGTTTATGGTTATTAGAGGATAGAGAACATGTTGTTACGGAGATTTTAGCACTTACAAACTTTCATTTTCCAAAATTATGAAAAAATACGCATTTTCGGCGATTCTTGTCGCGCGCCTGCAAGCCTAAGCGAGAAGAAAAGCACTTTCTGTTCTGTAAATGGGTACTGCTTCTTTTTATGTTAAGGTTTAAGGGCTGATTTAAGGGATGAAAATGTTATGAGAGATGTTTTAAGGGGTGATAAAGATGATTCAAGAGAAAAAGTCAGAATTTTGAGGAGATAAAGAGCTTGTAAGGCAGTACTACAAAAAGCATTTATGTATTTATTTGTGTTTTCGTAACTTTGATATGTTTTATCTTTTGGAGCAGCCTTTAAAAGCAGTTTTTAGAATAGCTGGAGGATATAGAAAGTCATGGACTATGTCAGGCATTATTAAACATTCAAGACCACGAATTAGAATCAAATAAGTAGCGAAATGTAAAAAGAAGAAAAAACGATCACTTGCTTAAAAAAACGGTGTTGTTTCCTATTTTTGGGGAAGTCATTTCAGTGGTCTTGAAGAAAATGGTTAGTATCAAAGTTGGACCATGTGATGGCATAATTTTCAATGATGTAATTTCAAGTATATAATTTTATTGAGATAGTAGTAAGGGTTTGAGTCCTTTTGAAATAGGACTATTAAATAGGATATGTGTTTGTTTATGTGAGAATATTTGCTAGTTGTACGGTGTCATTAGGAAAAAATGCAAAGTGTATCTAGCCTAGAGGAAGATAATATGAGGATAAAACATGTCTATTAAAGGCCATGGGTCAGATTTGTCAAGGGTTGGAATTTTTGAAGCACGGTAAACTCATTGTAAATTCAACTTTGTTTAGTGATACGAGGAGATGTATTTACTTGACCAACTTGAGTTTATGAATGAGTTTTTAGTGCTTACCTATCTTACATATACCTTTTATGTATCTCATTTGCAGTGGTTTTTATTTATGTTACTCAGAATTCATCCATGAGTATAAGCTTCCTTTATAAGTGAATTGTTTGTGTGTTTTTCTGTTTCTGTGTGTTCTGTGTCCTACTACAAAACTCAAACACTGCCTCAACTTCCATGTCAAGTGAACTAATTGAATCAGGTGTTGAATCCATAGGCAATGGCTACATACTGATATTATTTTTCCAACCTACGGATTGAATATGTTATCTCGGAAGACTATTTGATTGTCAAACTATTATGGAGTTTCTTTACTTATATCTGATGCAGCTTTAACTTTTCTTCACCTAAGATTCTTGTTATGTTTCAATGAATTTTGTCCTATATTTTGAAAGGTTTTCTTCAACTATGTTAATTCTTTCCTTCCTAGGAACTCATGATTTTCGTATAAACTGCCTTTGAACCTCCAAGCTATTAAACCTCATCTTTTGTCTTTCTCTTTCATTGAAATATTTACAAGCCTCGACTTCACACAAGAAAGCCTTGTTTATTGAGATCCCATGTCCTTGACTCCATAAGCACGAATGGTAGTAAGCTATGATCTTTTTCATGAAAACATATAAAAATAATACATAATTCTGTAAATTTCTTTCATCTATCTACATATTTATTCAATTTCATTAACCCTTGAGAGAAACCCTCTCGGTGAAGAGCTAAGTTTAGGTCCAAATATTGGTTTTGAAATAGATTTACCATTGAAGTTGTTTGATCGGTAGCCAATCGGTACGATTTTGATGATAACGTACTTTGTGGACGCATTGTGGTGTTTCTAGACATATATTCGGTATAGTGGATGTATCCCTTCATTTTAATGCCTCTTGGCGGTGCCGATGTTCTTACGAACGTTATCTGTACTTTGTGGCGATGTTATGTTGGTAGATACGATACAATGGATATTTTAACGATAATTCAGCAGGTTTGACTTCATCCTTTGAGAACTAAGTTTTCATCCTTCTCGAAACCTTTTCCAAACTCTTCCAGAGTCGAGGATCTTGGTCTGTTTAGCTTCTGTAAACTTCATCGGTCTCGATTAGATGTAGACTGTGAATGTTGGTTTTAGCTGAAAAATGTTTTTCGGTGCAATCTTGTGTGATTATTGTTGATGACTTCATGAAATGCTTTCGATCATGGTGTGTTATATTTGTCGACTTGGATGTGTCCTCTAATATGTCTGTTAGCCTCTTTACATAATCGGTTTGGCATCGGTTTGTCATTGATAACAAACAAGAAGGCAAGCCTCTTTTCTTGGTAGCTCAATCCTGTTCGAAAAACCTTCTCACCCGAATCTCTGGGCGGTGGCATCTCTTGCATTTTGTGTAGCAGGACCCTTCTTATTAAACACCCTTTTAACTTCAAGAACAAGGATTGTTACATCGTGCTTCCGGTTTCTCTAATTCATCGTTATCTTGGAATTAGGGCATACAGTGATGTTGTTGGCGGATTTTGGGCTTATCTCCAAGTTTCCTCATTTGTCTCAATGGAAACCTTCACTACCCCAATTAGATCATTGTTCAAAAATTATACGGGTGAGGCCATATGTTATTTTGTGGACTCAATTATTTTCAACTATATGGTGCCCCACCCCTTCCCATCATGCAACCAATTGATAACTCTGAGTAGAGATGGGCTGTCTTCAACCTCTTGGGTATCTTCCACCTATTCTTGGTTCCTTTTGTCTCATCTCCGGGTATGTGGTATGGATGTATGGTATGAACTTTCCACCTCTTCTTGAAGATGATCCCATTGGATCACGGGACCGAGTAAAATTGTGTGAATTTCATCTCATCGGTATTCTGTCTGCCTCACTCTTTCTTCATTGCGTGGATGAATGAGCCGATTTGGGATTTGATCCACAATTGTGACTATTTTTAGCGAAGCAAATGCCTCATCAACATCTATCATTTATGGTATCTTTGAAGGAAAAATATCCTCATGAAGGTACTTGGGTAGTTTATAGGGGCAATTCAACATAAGTCTTTGATCTCCATGTAGTTTTGGTAGGGTCACAGTCTGTTGTCTTTGATCTGTCTTGTCAAACATCACTTTCTTGATTTCCTCCTTTGACCACAGGCTCTATGGTGATGCTAAGTGGTAGGATTTGGATGAAAAATAGGTCTACAAATCTGCTGTATAAATAGTCTTCCTACTCCTTTCTCAATAGAGTTGTCCGTAGCTGATTGGGATTGAGATTATTCACATTGCTTTATCATGTCGAATTCAAACTTTACGGATTGAAAACGGGTAAACATACACCAACACAAAGGTGTATTTACAGAATACCCATCCATTTGAAATTTCAAGACTCTTATTCGTGGATTGCATCGAAAGGAGCGAGCATAGTTGAACATAGCAGGTGGAGTTTGTGTCTGCCCGAAAGGATAGAAAAGGCTTCAATTATGGCATTCATCTATCCATGATCATTATGATAACCTAACAAATAAGATGGTGTAGTGACAACGTGCCTAGTTCTTTTTCCGGAAAGGTGGATGATGGATATGGGGGATTTATGGTAGGGATTAGTGCATTTGGGGTCATGGTGACTTCAAGGTTTTAGCCTGTTGAAAAAATATAATCCTTGGTATAGTCCTAAGGCCTCCTTATGAAAAAATGGACAATGTTCTCAAAAATAGGGGCCTACATCATATCTTCGAATGGATGAGGAATTTAAATAAAACAAAATCTCTCTGGAGAGTTCACTATGGCTCTTTTTTTAATGTCTGTAGAAATGAAAATTCCTAATCAGCTCAAGATAGCTATGGGTTTTAAAGGAAGATATAATGTGGAGACGTGGTATTCCATAGGTTCAGTACGAGTTTATTCCTTGAGAGCTTGTCCTCGAGCTGTCGGTGAACGTCGAACGGTCGAGGTAAAACTCTGTCTTGTGGATCTTGTAGTCATTGTGACCAAGGAATATGGTCAGTATACCAGGGGTAAACCATGGGGTTGAACGGTTAACGATACTGCCTTGGGCATGATTTTGTTTTCTCTGTTTCATTTGAAATGGAGAATAGGCTACAAGATAAGGGGAATAGAAGGAGAAATAGTATGGTTAAATCTTGAGGAAGGGTAAGATCGGGGGATCGAGGATCGGGGGAAATGAAATTAGTTGAAATAGGAAGCTGTCAAACTCACAGGCACTTATTATTCCTTATTTGATGTAGTGCCACCATCGGCCATGGTGGATGGGCGTGATCTCATGAGTTTGCCTTCGTATACGCTGTGTGATTCAATAGTAACAACAATGCAAACTTTGGTATACGGTGAATCCGAGGTTTTAACATGTGGGCGGAGGTTAACCCACTTTGAGTTGGGCGTGGGTTCATTGGATAACAGTCCCCAACCATTCATGGCGCAACGATGCTGTTCGGTAGGAGGCTATGTGATGGAGCGAAGTGGGAGCCCGAGGAGATGAGACCGCACAATAGTGGCAATACTCACGGGGGGGGGCGGAGTTTGGAGAGAGCGAGAAACAAATTTTGGAGAAGCGAAATAACTTTTCGAAGAGGGAGCTCGGGCGATAAGTGGTAATAGAGAGGGGGGTGGTGTGAAATGGTGGGAACGCGACACGTGGAGGGGTGGGTGATGGTGGATACTTCATTTCGACCTAACCCCCCCTTTTTTAACATGCGGCGAGTTTGAAGAGGGGCTGAAATGGTTGGGGTCATCGAAGGAGAGATGGGGGTGGAGATGGAGGTAAAGTGTGAGAGTGTAGCGAGGAGAAGAGGAGAGTGACGTGGTGAGAGGAGCCCACGGACATTGCAAATCGCATGTTGAGGGATTGGTTATGAAAAATGGGTAAACCTTAAATCTTGCGAAAGTGAAAGTGCGAGGGGAGAGGGGAGTGAGCGTGGCGGTGGGACCGACGACAATCGCAAATCGTATTTCGGAAGAATTTAGTTAGCCGATGAGGTAAATTTCACTTTCAGGGTGCAAAGTGTGGGGAGGAGAAGTGATGTGGCAAGGAGGGGCCCCGGACATTGCCAAAATCGCAGGCCAGAGGGTTTGGTCTGAGCACTGGGGTTAAACTTTAAGACACCAGGTGTGGTACGAAGGATGGGTGACAGCAGCGGGATGGGCCCCACGGAAACGAGCGTAAATCGATTGGGTTTAGTTAAGCGGTGGAGAGTGAAAGTTGTCCCATTCTTCACAAAGAGTGCGAAATGTGAGAGGGGGGTGAGCGTGTGGGGGGAGGGTGGGACCGTACGCCAGCACTGCGGATGCGACCTTTTACCTGTTTGTTCGTGCTATCCCTTTTTCACATGCGGTGCTAAGTGTGAGAGGGGGAAGTGACGTGGTGGGGGTGGGTACAGCTGTCTGGTGGTTAGTGGTGATCGAGAGGAAACTGCCGAAATGAATGAATCGATAAGGGTGCAAGTTTGATGGGTGTAATTAAATTTGGTTCTTAGCGGAGACTTGTCAGGAGCTTAAAATAGATTTTTACCCTCCAAGGTTTTGAGTCATTTCATCTTTTCTTTTACGTTTATTCGTCCTTTAACATATCTACCTACCCAAACTATAAACATAACATTTTTTTCTGTTCCTTTGTAGGGTGGGTGAACCTGGAGCACAAAGACATTTTTTGATTCTAAACTAACCCTATCACTTTATTTCTCTCGTGTTTATATTAAGTTGTTGAACAATCTCATTTTGTACTATCCTAAGTGTTAAAGATTAAATAGTTTAAATCTTTCTAAAAATATCCTTTTCGTTAAGGTATTTAATCATAGTTAAACTATATGGTGAGCCCAGACCTATCTAATGAGTGATAGCATTTGAACACGATGCCTGGGTTCTGTTATTTTTGGGGTTTATTATTATTTTTCTCTTTTCTTTTCTGTATTTTTATACCCTCTTTTCTTTCTCTTTTACGTTTTTTCTTTGTTTAAATCTATTGAATTTTGACATTCAATAATAAACCTTGGCCAAAATATGAAGTATCCGATCTTATAAATGTTCTATAATTTATAGGGTAAAAATGGCTTGATTGGGGGATGGCACAACTTCTTAAAAAGAAGTGCAGAACTTGGAACGTTGTTGCTCTGGTCTCCTTTTTTTATGGCATTTTTATTTACTTTCCTTTAGTTTTCATTGATTTAATTTACTGTTTATATCTTATCAGTGAACTAGTCTCTGGGAGCCCTTCCGCCCAGGCTTCAACCTCGTCCAATGAATTATTGAAAAATGTGGAGACAATGGTATTTACAATGATAAGTTTAACGAGCCAGAAGAAATAATGTTTTGGCATCCGCCCGGGACACTCAGGGTGAATTTTCCAACATCCAATGTTTGAAAATATGTTTACCCCTAAAAGCATGAATGATGTAGCCATACAATGTATCAGGCTTTCATGTGCATTTATCCTCCTGCAGAATCCCATTTTAGAACCTTGTCACTAGGGCTACAAATTATCGACATGGTTCTCTTGTGAAAGATCTTATTGATGTTCTCTTTGTCACTTAGGTTCGTATAGCCTCTTATGTCATTTGCTACTGGGCCCCGAATGGTATGTTCGTCCTCCTTTGAATATCATTTCACTCAACTTAAGACTCTTGGATTATCTTCATTACGGAATTCCCAAGGAAGAAGGAAAAAATACATCCATGTAAAACAAACGGTATGGGTACCAATTATTTCTTGAGCGAGTGAGCCTGTCGAGACCATAAGGGCATTGATCACCTTGTTATTGCCATGATTTCTTTGTTCTCCTCGAGAATATTTTTTAATGATGTTCTGGGCATTTGTTGAAGGTTAATCCGGTCAATTGTCGAGGGTGACTGAGTTGTTGAACCTTTAATGTTGTGTGATATATGTGGAAATCCTTCATATTTTTGGATACGAAGCGCGGCATTGTCGATGATTTTCTAGAGACGACCAAATCTAGAAAGGATTTTGTGGTTTCTAGGAAATTTTATAATGACAAAGTCGGTGGAATTTCTTGAAGGTGGCCTCAATCCATTTGGTGTTGATAATGCAGCAGCGGTGAGATCATTTCGTTAGAAGCGAAGGATGGAGGGTAGATTTCTCCTGTGAAGTCCTTTACTCTGGAAAGAAGTTTCTACAAAAATAGGTTTTAGGGGGTAAGTAAAATCATTCACTAACATCGACTAGAAAATATCTGGCAAGGGAAGAACATGCATTCCAAAAAAAGACTGACAGCGATGGCTGTTGGTGGGAAAAATGGCTTGGGGAGGATACGAAACTTGAAGTAAGATGACGGTTGAAAAAAATACTTTTAAGTGGTATTAATAGTGTATAAATTCTAATAACTATAAGAATAAATGGGAAAATTTTCACTTTCAAACACAAACATGACAGCGACCAAAAAAAAAAAAAAAAAAATACAAACATTTTAGAAATTTACCTAGAAAACCACTCCAAACCAAATATGAATCTCCTTCATCTAGTGGTGATGGCTAGAAGCTCCAATGTTGAGCATGAAAATTAGCTTTTCAATCATTTGTTATTTAGTTTTACACCACTACATTAGGTTTAGGGTTGCACCAGCTCATTCCTAAAATCAAGGACACAATGACACTTGTCCCAAAAATATAGAAAAAAACTTGTTCCACGTAGTCAAAAGAGAATACCTGATTCTATTTTTTAAGGTTGAAATTTAATTTTATAATGGGTTACTGTCATCAGAAAACTAGTAGAAATTATTATGCAATCCTCAATGACAAGAAGTTAAGATTCCATAATGGGTATATTGTTGCAATTTAGTTCCTCGAGAGGGATTGCCCTCAATTGCCTTTCCCAATGGATGACTATTTGAAAATGTTGTGTAGTTCATTTTTCTCAAGGTATTATGCATTCTCTGGTGAAAATATTGTTGCAACTCTTAGGGGCAAGACAGGTAATCAATAGTAGATCAAGGCAGAGTTAGCTTGTGTTTGAAGGAAATTTGCTTGTCGTCAAAAGTTTTAACCATCTACAAGACTCGATTCATGTTTGCCACACAAGTTTTTCATGCAAATTAAAGTGATAACGAAACTAGAGAATCGAGAGAACACTTGAAGAATATGAAAGGAATAAGTTCTTATAGACAAAATGTAGGCTCAAAATCAAGCATAGAGAAAAATTTGGAGGTGGTTTTCATGACTACAACGATTACATGGGATCTAGTTCTGTAACTTGTTTTAAGCTCTCAAATAGATTAATTGAAGGCTAAATATTTCTTTATTGGGTTCTGTTTCCCCCTCCCAACAACCTGTTCTACTTAAAGTTTAGCTTGACTTCATTACACATTTACCCCAAACTCCAACCTCCCTAAAAAATATAATTATATTAAGTCATATAATGTAATATATAATAATATGTTGTTTAAAATAAAAAAAAATATGTATTGAAGTATAAGTGGTAATCCAAACTTCTGTTAGATGGGTTTGATACATCACTTTGTCCTCATTGTGTTGTAACTTTTGATGTAAAATTTAGTTGTTCCAAGGTATGATATAGAATCAATTCAATGAAAATGATTCCCTAGGATGAAATAACAAACCAACCCTAAGATGGAGAAACAATAAAATGATGATGCCCTAGTATGCAATAACAAACCAACACTAAGATGAAACAATAAACTTTCCAAATTGGCTCTTCCATGATACCCATCATTCTCTAGTAGTAATACGGAAGGAGCCAACACAATAGTTAACACAAGAGCCATTTTTTCCTCTCTGATATAATAAACCACTCAATATGGGTTGAGTTACTTATCACCCGAACAAAAAAATTTAAAACTAGCGCTATGGGGCTTAGAAAACTAGGAAGCTCGTGGGTCTGTTAGGTTCTTATGCCTACTTATGTAGCATCGTCGACTCCTACCATCTGTACATGTGCTCTTGGTTTTCCTTTGAGACTCATGCCATATTATTCTTCATACTACCTACTATTGGAGAAATGACAGGTGGAGTGTGAATCAATATTTCACTTATAGAGCATTGAATTTCATTCATTAAAGAAAGTTTACCCTCAAAACAACCATGAAATTTTCATGTAATTTCCATGTCATAATATATATGACCAATCAAAATCATTTATTTTTTTAAAAATAGGTTGGGTAATGTCTTCCAATTTTTATCGATGTGGATATTCTCAAAAGTATTCATAGTAGGTACTGCGTTGGTTAAATTTAATTATGTATCAACGGTGTCTACACTTGAAATTTGACTAAATGTGGAATAAATAAAAATACAATTAAAAAATATTTTTCTTCTTTTCCCTTTAAAATTCAACTCTTGTTTTATTGTTTAACTATTATTTTATTATTTTTCCTTGGAAGTGCACTTTTAATTTTGAAATTTCCTTTAATGAAATCTAATCAAATCATAATCAACATGACATCGCATCACATCACATCACATGAACAATATATAGGAAATTTTACATGGAAACCTGAAGTGGGGAGAAAAACATGAAATGTTTTATAATATAAATAATGAGTACAATAATTTATCAACATAACTCCAAGTACATAGAAAAACATTCGGGTTTTATCGGGAAGCATTAAATCACTAAAAAGATGCGCCGACACCCTACCTTTACCATTGCCTGGGCCCAGAGATGCACCCAAAACCCTATTAGCATTAATTAGTTGACCAAGTATACATCAGCCCTCTCTTGAACTTTAATCAAAAACTATACATAATTGCCATGGCTAAACTCAACCTCTAACTGCAACCGGTTATCTTTTTACTGTAGCCAAAAAAACCTAGCACTATACGACCAAAAATAGACTTACACTTGGATAACTACTACGACCTTCACTATGTCCTAAACTTATGCTATGACCTCAATATGCTTGATTCGACCCTCTTTGTATGGTTGTCGAGGAGAAGATAATTAGGCCCCTTACTTTAAAAAATATGTAACATTCCATCCACATATAGATGAGCATACACAAGTGGTCGATGGGACATGGTACGACTTCTAAGGAAATGCAACTAGAAGAATCTAAAGACACGGGATGAAAATTTGGCTATACATAACCATTATTACAATACGACGGGTCCACACTTCTGTAAGTCCTTATTTAGGGAAATGTCTTATTTTTGTATATTCATATCACATTTGGACATTTCATGGGAAACAAGGGTGAGGAAATATATTACAAGAGATGCTTTAGAGCTAAATTTTTTTAGAAAAGATCTGGAAATCTGCATCTATGATAGAAAACGGACACTACAAAGTCATAGGAGAAATATAAGGCTAGGAATTATCGGCATGAATTCACGGAAGAAATATTCAAGGTGGAGACATCAAATGGCTATAGTTGTGAGCAAGGGGTACGGTGGCTGTGGCTCGAAATCAAGGCTCTCATGCTGTGGTCTTGTTGTCTCTACAACAACAGCCCTCCAAAATTTTCTAAATCAAGTTGGATCCTACATTAATTTCGTTCAAGCCCCTTGGTGTCGTCATTGTTTTCTTATTCTCATGTTTTTCTCCTAGTGTAGCATCCTCCTATGGTAATGTTCCTTGGTATATAATAACCTTTATAAGTGTTTGTGTTATATTGTTCATGATAGGGTGGACTCATGAATTTTATTCGAAAGCTTAGAAGCTAGCATTTTCATACAGAAGCACATGAAAAGCGCAAAAAAACAAAAAAACAGAAAATCACCCTTAGGGAAAAAAATGCACTTCAAGTTGACAAGGGCACTCTTCTGTTGTTTTGCTCCTTTAGTTGTGAAAAGTGTTCTTTCCTCCATGAGTGCACTCCTTCATGCTTATCAGTGTGCTGTTGAAGCGCATTCCTTTGTGTTGAATACATACACCCTTCTTGAATTCATGCATGATGTTGCTTGTTGCATGTGGGCGCCGCTCCTAGAAAATAGGAGCCACATAACTTCCCTCAACTAACTCGGTCTTTCAACCAAGTGAGTGAGCATGCATGAAACAGAATTTTTATGTAATATATTTTAAGTGCTTAACTAATCATTCACTCTCATAATAATTCTCATCTTGAATTAGTGCATCTTTGGATTAAGAAACTCTTCTTACATATACTATACCAAGTAGTTTTTTAATGTGTTGAATCTATGGAATTTCCTTTCATGATTTTGTTATCAATGTTTTTCTTTCCTTGTTGGTGTTTCTTTGTCTTTTATTTTATTTATTGTGGCATTTCTATTCAATCTTGTTTCTCTAGTGTTAATTTTTGTCACAGGCAAACCTGCGTGTGCACACATGCACCTCTAGTATGATTGTGACAACATCCATAAACTCTTGTGAATATGCTTCTTCTCATTTATGTCATGAAATATTGTTGTATGACCTTCTTTCTTGTCCTTCGGTGTTTCTTTCATCTAGCGAATCACTTCTGTTTTGAGCACAATCTAACTCTAAAAAGCGCACCCATAAAATACAATTTTTCCTTGAGTGCACTCTTCGAGATGAAGAATTGCGACACTCCTTGAGCACCGCAAGCGTAACTAAAGGCTTGGAAAATTTTTCCTTAATCCCTTTGGCATAGGGTGGTGCGTCCTGTTTTCGCCCGGTCACATGAGCGTACGTGGCAGGCCCCGGAAGCACCGTGCGTCTCTTCGGTCGCCCGGTGTGCCTCTCTTGTCTCTTTGAGCATGCAAAAGCACACTATGAAGGCAGGGACCCGAAGAATCATTTGTTGCTCTTCATAGTGCACCCTTGTTCATGATTTTCCTTCTCTTTTTGAGTGCATGAGCACACACAAAAAATATGAATGACCCTTGAACCCCCTCGGTGCTTTGAAAGTGTGCCCTGCGTTGTTTTTTGAATGTAGAAGTTTTCCCATGCATGTGGCTATATGATGTTATTGATCAATTACTTTTATTTTCTCTGCGAATATGTTTATCAAGATATTTTTGCAAAAATTAGGATATTTCATAAAGATAATATTTTCATCTGCCAGGTGTGCTTCTGAAATAGGTGTTAGTTTCTTCAATCTTGTCACTCCTTGTCTTGCTGGAGCCATGACTCCCCGCTACACGTAGTGGCCTCCAGCTTCACCAAAATGCTTCCAGAAACATTTGAAGTTACAAATCCTGCCATTCCCACATATGTCTGGGAATGCAAATTACTTCATTGATAAGTCTATTGAGGTCATGGAGTGGTATAAAGACACAGTGTCCTTGAAAAAATAGTTTGTTGAAAACTTGGAATATTTGCAAGCATACATCAATATCAACAAGTCTAGGATGCATGGGATCACTGTGAATATTTAGTGTCCCTTGTGCATAAGTGATTGAATGGTTATTACATACATGGATGATTATTTCTCATGCTTTACGGTAGTGATGGTCATATCGCCACCTATTTGGAGAAATCTGTCTTTGACTTACTACAAGATGCTTGAGCCAACATAATATACCTGTAACAGCAGCTTCTATACTAGATAGATTGATCTAGAAAACCCTGAGTCTATGTCATTAAACCTTGTTGTTGAGAACACAATGATTTCTTCACCACCCATACAAGGTGTAAAACCAAAAATTCTAGGATATGTATATCAATACCTTACTGACATGTTATCATTCATGGATGGAACAACAAAATGTGAGAAAACTAGTCTATGTATCAACATGGTGGTTACTCATGGTAAAGATATTCAATTAGGAAAATTTATTGTAATTTAAATTTCAACATCATGTTAGGAAAGGAAAAAGAATATTTGAGAAAAGAAATCAGACACCAAAATTATATCTGTCTTCATTTCTATTAGATGGAATCACCTGATGCCAGTTTTTAAAAAATCTCTTCAGAGCTGAACACATAAAAAAGTTTTCAGTACTTCTTTGTAGAAGTGTTTTGAGAATCAAGTTTCGGTGTAACATTTGTAGGATCAACACTTGTTCGCAGGTCATATTCCTTTATGATATATGAGGTGTGATCCTCCTTTCATGACAGTTAGATTGAGAGTCACTATAGGTATCACCAGTTGGTTTACAAATCCTAAGGAACATATGTCGGGTGTTTTTGGATGTCAGAAGTGTCCTCATCTCGTAACAATATATGTGACACGGGTAGTCACTTGCAATAAATAACATGTCGGTTCAACAAGGGGTTGTCAGAAGTCTGTCACGGGAGGAAGTAAAACACATACCTTCCCTTTGGGGATCGGATTGTTATGGGTTTGAAGAGCCGGAAAGCGACAACAATGAAATACAGAGTTGGATCTCTTGCTCTTCTGTGAGAATTTTAGGTATGTGATACCAAGAGTATGCAGAAATATTGTGCAATGTCAATTTCAATTGGGATATTCATCAGCTATCTACACGGAAGCCTTGAGAAAGGTGGTGAAGTAAACGAATGTAGTGTTGGGCCTTGAAAATTGTCATTTAATTCCATTTCATTTTCACTTATGTTCCATGTTATCACCCTTCACTCCACCTCCATTCATTACATTCACCTTACCATTACCACTATTAGGTTACATTTATGTTTTATTTTATTAATTCCTAAATGTTTAATTGAATTTATATGGTTAAAAATTAGAAAATAATATACACATACTTATACCTAACAGTGGAATGAGTTTGTTTCCATGTGTAGGTCAAAAAAATCTTCCAAAAGACCCTTGTATAGCCTCCTAAGGCCAAATTCAATTTTAATGGAAGATCTGTGGGATCATGAGGATGTGTGTCTCATTCCTATTTGTATTGTAACTCTAAGAGAGCGTGTGCCACCATCACTTCCTATTTGGATTGTAAATATAGAGATGTAGGAGAATCCATGGACTCTCATTAATGAGATAGCTTCTCATGTTTTTGTATAAATAAGAGGCTTTCTCCTATCAAATCATGTGTAAAATTGGAGTTGTGCTCAAGCTTTGAATATAGAATTAGATTGTGGCACCTTACTCATGAATGTTCTTTCATTTGACTTGGTTTTTCTTGCTGTGGAGCATCTCGATTTACCATATCTCATAATTTTGGATCATATAAAATGTGAAAATTTATTTTCTTTTGTAAATTAAAATTTATTTCTTTCTTAGTATTAGTTTTATAATGACTATTAATATTTTCTTTCCTAAACATCTCAAGAAAGTGTATTTTTCTATTGTCCCAATTGGATTGTGTTTGAGGCATTAGAATCATAGGTTGTTTAACTTCTTTACCTATTTTACAACACCATTTCTTATATTGAATCCTCTTAATAATTTTTATAATTGAATGTCCTAAAGATCATGTCAAGAGGTGACTCTGTCATACTTCCAAATTTTCTTTCGAGTATTTAACCTATGCAATAATTGGGTTTCCTCTACATACCTTTAAATTAGTTTTACTATGTTAGGATCCTCGATTAAATGTATAATTAGATATCCTAAAGATCATGTCAAGAAGGTGACTCTTGTCATGCTTCCAAAATTATACTCAAGGTATTTAACCTATGAAATAATTGAGTTTTCCTTTACATACCTTTAAATATTTCCTTCAAATTAGGGTCCCTCGATTAAATGTGTAATTGAATGTCCTACATGTAATTCAGAAGGTAGTCTTTCATACTTCAGTGCATGTAAATCCTTTATTTATGCAATAATTGGGTTTTCCTTTTTACATTGCCTTTAAACTTCTTCACTAGATTAAGATCCTTAGTTAAATGTGTAATTGGATGCTTGTAAATCATACCAAGAAGGTATTCATCATACTTCAAATTGGATGCTCGGGTATTTAACCTGTACGATGGTCAGGTTTTTCTTTACATGCTTTTAAATGCTTTCTTAGATTAAAATTTCCAATTACTGGTATTTATTGCATGTGTATATTTTTCTTTTAAATTTTTTTTCTTTATTTTTTAATTTCATGAATTGGTTAGATTTTCTTCTTCTTTCTTTTCGTTACTTGATTTCATAGGTTAATTTGAATTTCATTTTTCATTATTTGATTTCACTATTAAGATAAATTGGTTTGTTATTTTGTGGTTAGATTGATCTAAGTGAAAGAAAATTTCTAGCACATAAATTTACATGCATGCTTCACAAGTTGTAAAACCTAGATTGACAAATTAAATAGCAGGACAATTATTTTTCCCCAACATGTAGTTAGAAATACACATCCATGGATGGAGACTAATTCACCCCCACAGTCCATCGACTCTCGCAATGTACGGGCGTAGGAGGAATAATGATTAACCCTCAAGCAAGGAGTATGACTCATAGGAAAAGGATGCAGTATGATTTAGCATTTGGAGAAAGGAACGATAGAAATATGATCCTTTGAACACAAGAGCTATTCCGATGGAACGAGAAGATAGGCAGAAAGAAGGAACTAAGGTGATTTTCTCAAGAAGAAATAGAAAGAAGAAAGAAGAAAGGATAAGAATAGAAAGGAAGCAGGGAAAGGTAGTCCCGGGAGGAAGAAGTAACACAAGAACGGAAGAAAAAATTGAGCGAGGAGATAGTGTTGAAAATGTTTTCATTGATGGAAAAGGAGAAGCAAAGACGAGGAGAGCAGAACAAGGAAGCGGCAAAAAAGGCAATGAAACGAGAGCCAAAAGCACGAGGGCAATGAGTGAGCGAGATAACAACAAAGGCGACAAATAATCGAGGAAGCGAGCGAAGGATGAGCGGTGGCGGGTCTCGGTGCGATGCGATGCGATGCCGTGTGATCGCATATCGCAATCGGTGAAACACAAAAGGAATAGGCAAAAGTAGATACCAATCGTGCGATGCGAGTATAGCGAGGGCACGATGCGATGCGGTGCGATCACATGTACTGTGGTGGTAAATACAAAAGGAATAGGCATATGAGATGCGATGCAAGTACTTTATTATAATGTTCCACTTCAAAGGGTATAATTCGGTACTTTATAGTGTAATTAAGTGTATTTCGAAGCTTTTACAAAGGTATTAACGCTATGGACCGATTAAACTTAAGAAAAGAAATTAGAGTAGGACCCAATATTAAAGATGGATCATGCAATGGTTTATGTTGTAAACCAAGGTTGGAGTTTTCGTATAGGTCAATGGAAAATGAACGAACCTTGAAGCACGATAATGGGTTGTGGGTATGCATATGGTGGAACCATCGCTTCGAAATGTCGAGAGAAAAAGACACTTGTAAAGAGTGGAACACACAAAAGCACGGAACAAAGGCGGACGGAACCCCGAGTAAGAAAATGGAACCAAGAGGAGGAACAATGAACATTAACGGTGGTTCTGGTATTCATTGCCACCATATACGACGGTGTTAGAGGGTTGTGACGATTCCGCCACGACTCGGCCAACGACACGAAAGCGAAATGAAACCACCGTCTAAAGTGCGCATATCGCACGTTATAGTTCATACCAATCGTCGGCGATATTGTGATGAACGGTTTGGGAAGGCATCGACAGTGATCGCAATACGGACTTTTGAGAAGTTTAACAAAGAGCTAGGATCATGTCGACAACGATCGATGAAGTGTGAATTCATTGCGAGGTGGGGTCCCGAGCCAAGATTTATTGTCTGATTATGTGTTTAAAATAGAGCGTGGATTTAATATAAAGTGCAAAGGGTTATAACTTTAGTCCTAAGATTAAGATATATATATATATATATATATATATATATATATATATATATATATATATATATATATATATATATATATATATATATATATATATATATATATATATATATATTATAAGGGAAACCATGAGCCTATAAGAATTTATTTATGTTAATATATGTCGAATGTTGATGTGTTGAGGTTTAAGCAGTCAGAATGCTATACATTTCGAAACAACGGGTAGAACAATTTACAATATATTGGTATGTTATGTTGTGAGCTATTACGGTTGTTCTAAATCAAGCATATAAGTGCAAGGCACAGAAAGTTGGAGATGCATGGTTATATGCATAGAAAGAAAATTTGAGTTAAGTACTAAATTAGTCAAAATTTTATGTGCAAGTAAGTTTTAATTATTTAAATTCCTTGAAGAAAATGGAGATATTGAAATTGCCCGGATCAGGTTGGAATTGAATACAAATTTAACATCATCATTTATGTACACGAAAGAAGGCATGAGGGCAGCGGTGGCAAGGGTGTAGAGTTAAAGAGATGTACGACAAAGGATTCAAAGTGCGAGTCAAACAGGTGAAATATGCAGTTAATCGTAAACAAAGAGTATGCGAAATAACTAGCAGTGATGAAGAAAGACAAAATCGTTAAGCCAAAGTTCGAGAAGAAGACTTTGAATGATATTGAAATCAACAACAACTAAAAATGTAAATATTTTTGTTGTTTATATTGTTTTGTGATGCAAAGAAAGTATCCTAAAAATACAAAAAATCGCCCTTCAACGCCCAGAAATTTTCTCCATATTGTTATAATTTTAAATTGAGTTGTATAAAGGAATAAGAAAATGACAAAAAAGTCATGGCTGTTCACTCCAAATTCCTTGTGAAGTACAAACGGTCATGTGAGAATCTCTATATATAATATCAATTTGATGTACTGAGAGTGAGAAAGAAAGTAAATCTAGAAAGGCAAAATATATATAGAGAAGTGTGAGCGATATTAAGAAGAAAGAGCAAAAAGCTACGAACGAGTTGATGTCCCCAAGGAAAATTACTTGAAGCATTAGGTTTGATAAATTGAGGAGGTGTGGAGCTTCCCTGTCAAGTTACGGCCAGTAGGCTATGGAGTTATGGTGGTGAGGTTGGAGCCTCACAACAGGTTGGTGCTGTGAGCGAAGGGTTGTGCTTCCTTACAAGTTGTGGCTTTTAAAATTGAGTGAGCCTCCTGTCAGGATTGGTGCTATGGAAAAAAACGATGGTGAGAGGGTTTGGAGGTTGCTGCCCATCCATGACAATAATAAGTTGTGGTTTTCTCCCATGTGCGATTTCATATATACCCAGGTATCTCATGACACGCAGTGTTTGTGTGTTGATACGATTATATCATATACTTAATACATTGCTCTCATATTAAGTATTTGTTATATTATATTAATATACATTACGTTCTAAGATACTCACATATTAAGTTGGACATGAAATGAAGGTGTAAATAAGGTTTAATAAAAAAATTTTAAAAGATTATGAATGTGTTAAAGCTGATTCACCCCCCCCCACTTAGTTTAACTAAGAGTTCAACGGATAGAGCAAGAGTTGGAGGAGAGGATATCCGGCCAACCCATGTATGATGAACCTAGTTCTCGAGTGGGACATCCACTCCACAGGTGGTCATCTTCCATTTGGAGAAATTGGAGAATCACACCTCCCACCTATGTAAAAAGTCATGGATGTGTGGGTGTAACATTTGAGCGGCTCAAAAAGTTACGTACAGTGAAGAGGCACATATACTTTTAAATGATCGCAAAATATAGTCTACGGTTTCTGCCAAAGAAAAAGACAATACTTCTTCAATACCAAAAAGAATCTCATGGAAATCAAAAGATAACAAATGTTTTTTGGCTACAACGACACATGACAACTTTGAATATATTTTGAATGAAAATTTTAGATTAATGAGATATTTTAACGATAAAAAACGATTCAGAACACCTTGCGGTAGAAGAATAAATGGTCATCTTCACGAGCTTCCAATATTGTGGGCAAATTCATCCATGTAGGAGAAACTAGGGTCAATGGAGGACACCATGGCATGTTTATATGATGATAGCAATGCTTCAACAAGTGGTACGAACGATCCCAGGATCTTGGAGAGGGCCCAAAGATAGAAAAGTTGAGGCCCAACAAAATGAAACACGCCTTAAATAAAACCACAAAGAGATTTTTTTATATTAAAACATATAACAACCGTAGAAGCTACATTGTAGTGGAAAATATGTCCTTTTACAGATGTGACTTGTTACTTATAACATTTTGAATACAATACAAAGGTAAGTTCCATGGGTAGGTAAATACCCATAGGTGAATAGATATTGTGGGTGAATTAATACCATGGGAAGATATCATGACTAACATGAGTGGATAAATACCATGGGTGATGAATACCATGGGTGAATTTCATTTGCAGCTAACGAGTAGGTGCAATTAATGGATGAATACATGGGTGAAGGAATACCATGGATATATGTCATACTAATGCCATGGGAGGATAAATACCATGGGTGGATACATACCATGGGTGTAGGCCACTTTCCCATTGAGATCATTCCTCCTCCTTAAGAAAATAGTACCCATTGTGTGAAGTTCCCTCTGAGAAGCCTTTTGTTGAATATGAAAAACCAATGAAGAAGGGTTTTTTGTTTATAACCCATAAGCATGATGAACGAATCCAAGGATAGAGATACCATGTAATTCTTGTGATCAAGCTGGCAATCTGATACATCTGTGGACTTGGATAAGTGTGGTTTTTTGGATGACCCATAACCATGTAAAATGAAGATATGAGGATAGAGATACCTTCTAATGTGGCTTAATGGTACCAACAATGGCCTATCAAATGGACTTTGATGAAGTGTGGGTTTATGGATGACCCATAACCATGAAAAATGAAGATTGAGATGAAGATACCCCTTAATGCTTGTGACCATTTTTGTGATACTAACCTTGGGTGTATGACCTGTAAATGGACTTCGATAAAGTATTTTGTGCGATTAACATAATGATAGTGAAGGTGCCACCATAACCTGGGGTCGGAGGGCACGGTGGCTTCGTAGGCTGATGCTATCATTGAAACTGATAGATATGAGCAAGTGCCTACTAAAGCAAGGTGGAGGGACATGTCTCCAAAAACTACTTTCTTGAATGCTGTCGGTTAAAATGGCATAACTAGGTAAATGTAACTCAAAATATTTATTATAACCTGTTTTTAAATATAGTGATCATTTTTCATCTTCCCATGTGTTTTAAATCGCTATCTCAAGACTGCGGAAACTCGGTTCGTGATGCAACTATCACGCCCTCACAAAATTTCTAAAACAATAAGTTGATTTTTGATCAATGATAACCCCCCTCGTCAGGACTCCAATTTGTCGGTTTTTTCTTTTTGAAATCGGGTTTTTAAAGAACTCGGATCTATAATAATTTCCTCGTTTTCACTAAAAGCACCAAAAAATAGCGAGTGACAAGTGGTAGTTTTAAATGGAAACATTTACGCGGCCACTACGGTTTTAAATGGGTGATATCTCCTCATCTGAATAAACTAAATGTTTTTAATGACTGTTTTTCTAGGAACCCGGATATGCTATTTTTGTTTGAAAATTTTGTGCAATATTTTTATATCTTGTCATTTGTATTAAAGTTCATAAAAAAAAGTGAAAGAAAAACAAAAATTATTCTGCTTTTCCCAAGAAAGTTCATGTGAGTCGTAGAACTTGCATGCATTTTTCCAAGATATGAAAATTGAAATGTAGTAAAATGAGAGAACACTGTAAATAAATCCTGAAAATTTTTATTAAAACGTAGAACAATTGTAGAAGTTACATTGTGGTGAAATAATACGTCCTTTTACAAGATGTGAGTTGTTACTTATAGCATTTTTTAGCTACAATACCACATATAAGAATTCCATGCATGAGTAAATACCATGAGTGAATGAATACCATGGGAAAGTGTCACTTACAATACCATGGGTGTGTTGGGTATGTGTTATGTTATTTCCGCGATTGTTCATACAAGCAAGAGAGAGCGAAGGTGCAGCAGCCCCCCCATCGTTTACTTGTTTGAGCGCAGCAGGGGGGGTCACAGGCTGACCTTTGTCTGTGAGTTCGCAAGGCATGGTGGCCTTATGTGAGGTTGAGGGCAGCGCCGGGGGTTAAGCCCACCCTGGCTAAGGTGGGGGAACCCACTGTGGTTTCTTGCATGGGTTTCACTGTGGTTTTGGGGCATGATGTTTTATTTTATTTTGTAGATATGGTCAAAGAGACTATGGTTATGTTCTAATCCGGGGGTTAATGTGTTGGGGTTTTGCATAGATATACGCATGTATATGTGTGTTTATGTGCTAAAAGGGATATATTGAAAAATCAAGCTAGTAATGATCTAGATTTGAGATCTAGAGAAAAATATTTGTGTATGTTTGTTTATGTTTCATACTCTCACACTATTGTTTATTTTATGTTTTTAAGAATTCGTTTGTAGATAATTTTTGTACGAGTTAAAATACATTTGGTATGATTGTTTCGGCTTCGAGATGCCTTTCTTTCTTTGAGGGTTTTGCTTGGCTTTGTGGTAGACCTTGTTCGGTGGGAAGATTTGTGGGATTGATTCTTGCGGTGAAAGAAGATGGTGGCGGGTGGAAAGATAAATATCGAAATTTAATGGTGATTTTAGTTGTGGAAGCTCGAGATGGAGATCTTACGGTACAGATGGTCTTAGAGATCGTGGTAGATACGGGTACTAAACCAACGACAGTAGATGAATATAGGCGAAGTTGGATCGGAAGGTGTTAGCGAGTCAATCCTCTCTGTGGATAGAGACGATCCCTCTAGCCTAGAGTGGGTACGAAACAAAGAGACATGCTAGAGTGTTGATTCTAGTGCTTAATGAAAAGAAGAACATGGTAAGATCGACCTATACGGAATCCAATGTTGTCGTCGCGACTATAGTGGTGGTGGCCTCTTATCTGCCTCAACAAATCACAATCCTTCCATAGTCATGCTAGGATATCTAGACATAGATCAACAAACTGAAACAAAATACGACATAATAACTTCATTCGTAACTTCTGTTCTAGTAAAGGGGAGCTGACATGCCCACGTAAACATATAACATAACACAAAATGAGAACCAAACAATAGTCACGTATATGTGGTAGAAGGAAGAGTTATAACCAAAAGCTTTGACGTCCCAATATCCTCCAGTGAGTTTAGATGAAGCATGTCTTAGATGCTCATCGGAGAGTTCAGATGGGATGAGGGCATAGACACCAAACTCTTTCAACGAAGTTCCTTCTTGTTCTAACTCTTCAATAGTTCAACTATAGTATGTTCAATTCTCCATGTTCAACTTCAACGCCTTACACAAGGAGAGATAGCTTCCTTTTATAGAGAAAAGGAGGAGGTTGGGATCCCTACAAAGGTCGAAGGCCTATCCTTTAGGAGGGGTTCCCACAAGAGCCAGGAAACCGCAAACTAAAGGAGGTTCGTGGTTATTCGAGCCAACTTACCTCCCCAATGACTCATCCTTGGAGTTGTTAGGGTGGAATCTCTTGCCTCCTATTTTTAAAGCATTCCATAAACATGCCTTTTGGTGGCTACTTAGGACGGGGAAGCACTGTTTGGTGCAAAATCTAGTGTTAACTATCATTGGCGTACGGAAAAGAGCGGCTACTCTCACCAAAGGCAAAAAACAAGGTTTCTAGCCCTAGAGGTGTCCAATAGAAGAATATTGCTTTCTCATGTAAAGGATGCAATGATAGTCTTCTTGCAAGCATGACACTTCTTATTAATCCAAAGAATTAACACTCAATGTGCGATATGGGGATTGTGTGGACATGTTAAATGTATATAACAGATGCCCCCTAAATCATGAGGTCCAGAGAAGGAAAAAATGCTTTGTAGAATGCCTTCGAACTAAACCATTGTTGAAAAACCTGCAATTACAAATACAACTAATATCTACGATACATGAACATATGGTATGGAATTAGGCCATCCATATTAAGTATATAAAAACTGATATCACAGGTATGGACGCAACCACCTAGCGGTAAGGATCA
The DNA here is from genome assembly GCA_034641835.2 of Pinus albicaulis. NCBI lineage: Eukaryota > Viridiplantae > Streptophyta > Pinopsida > Pinales > Pinaceae > Pinus > Pinus albicaulis. The sequence continues at coordinate 47,485 of JAXQQM020072066.1, read as the reverse complement.
ACAAATGGCTCAAGTATGGTTGCATCCGCTCAATCAAGGGCATGCGATAGTCATGATAATCACGAGAACTGCACCAACTTCAAATTTATCAAACAAAACCCGGTGTTGTGCTCCATATCAACCCAAACAGCTGAAACAGCTTGTCTGCGAATATGGTGAAAGTCAACATGTACAAGAAAATCACCCAAATTACCCGACCAACGATGAAGATTGTTAACATCACGAGAAAACACCAGCAATGACAGCTGGCTCTCAGGTAAAACGATGCAATCCGCGCAATGTGAACAATGATCTAGCATCAAGCTGAGAATCACCCGATTGAAGGCCAGTGTAGACGCACGTCGAATACGAAGAACTTGCCATTGAGGGCATACGAGCTCCAAGGTACGGAAGAGTCTCTAGATGGGTTTTTGGATAATAAGGTGAGAAGTTGATAGGAAGTGACACCGAGTCGAAGAGGACATAATATTTCCCACATCATCGATACGAGACAAAAGAACATGATGATAGTGAATTGGGGCTAACAGGAGAATCACGAGAGAGTTGAAAAAATGCGGTAAACTTCTCTGAAAAAATACGGTGACACGACACTAGATTTGAGCGGTGTTTGACATCAGAGAATGCGAGGTCATGATAACGTAGCAAAGAGAATATGAGAAATTAAAATAGATTACCCAAACCATGGAAGTCAGAATGACCAAAAATGAGATATACAACCAGTAGATACGGATGAGTATGTGTTCGAGGTGACCTCTGTAGGCATAACTAAAATGCGTTCAATTTCCCCCACCATTTACAAATGCTAATTGTTTAAAACAAGCAAGGATATATATGCTAAATATGGTTTCTTCTGAAAAGTCAGCCTAAATTCATTGCAAGTATTCAAGGCGAACTGATAACGTCAACGAGACTCATTGATGTCATCGAGGTTTTAACGAGTCGACAAAGGGAGAACTCGACATCTTTTCATGTTTAGAGGATTTATGAAAAGAAAATGAAAAAACTCCAACATGTCCCTTGCCCCATAAATATTCTCTCAGATCCAAAAAGGTAGAAAACAATATCTAAAAAAACCTCTTAGTCTTGATAGGCTAAGGTATTCATTTTCACAAACCATTATCCTAACTTGAAAAAGGTAAACGTATATTGGGTGAGTATCATTTTACATAACCATTTAACAAGTTCAAACGACATGAATCTCGACAATATTTTCCATTTTAGAGAAGTCAAAAAAGAGATGAAATACAGCTCCCGGTAGTGACATTTTTCGTGTTTTACCGAGTCAGTATAAATACAACTTGTTGCTTCATCACTACGATTAACGACACCATCCTTTGCTAAAGAATACGTGTAAACCATTTCTTGAAATAATATAATAAAACAATCAATATGTGTTAAAAAAACCTAATTAGGGTTGTGAAAAGGATTGTAAAATGCCAAAAATGGTAAAACAATTACTTTTCACTTTACCTCTTATGGAGCAATGTTTGCCATTTTCTTTGATTTTGCGGTGACAATAACGAACAATCCGACAGGACCAATCTCGATACGCCGATTTTAGGGTAAGAGCCAACATCCTTCCATTCAATTAAAGTCCTATTTTATTTCACTGCAACTCTCAATTATGATTTCCCGAGAAGAAAATGCAAATTTCAGGAGCACGGCCAGTTGGTAGAAGTTTCGAGCACGGAACTCGCGCCAATTGCCCATTTTTGGTGAGAGCATGTGCCATTGTTAAATTATTTTAAACAGTTGTATTGTAGGACCATGTTAGCTTTGAAAATGAAATTAAGGGCAATTTTCCACACATTCAAGATTAAATCAGCTATTATCATTCATATGAACATGTTTGTGGGTATAAGCGGCAGAATGGTGATCGAATGGAAATAACGGGAACATAGTGAAAAAGGTGAGCTAGCCATGGAAAATAGAGAGATGCATGGAAGCTCTGGAGAACCTTGGAATGAAAAATTCTTCTTGACACGAAGTATCTTCATGCTCAACCGTGTACGGTGTTTGATTAGCATATGGGATGAGAATCCGAAAAATTTCATCCTTCAAGATGGGAACTTGATATTGATGTTTCTGATGTCTACTTCATAACAAGACTATCCTTGACTTTCAATCCTAACACGACACCGGCCTTTCATGACGAACAATGTCCATGGTGATTGACAGGGTATTTCTAGGGGCACAGAAGGGATCAGGAAGTGAGAAAGTAGATATCCAGACTATCCCAGATTTGGCACTAAAAGTAGTGCTACATACCATCACACAAGCTATGGTATCGCACGAAGCAAAAAATACACATCTACTTCTTGCTGTAGACTGCTTGACACCGACCATCTACAACTGGGCAGAGGCTGTGACAATCAATATGAAACGCCAACTAACAAAGTGCAAGAAGGCAAAATTGAAGCAATTTGGTTATGGGTCTATCCTGGTATCGTTCTTCCTGGAACGATTACCAATCTTCCAGTTTCAGGAGGTCATAGTCCTGATACCACCAGCGAGGGAACCACGTATGGCTCGATGGGCAGCTCTGATGCCAAGAGCAGGGGGCGGTCAACATATGTCCTGGATATCAGAGTTCTTTGATTGGCTCCGTTGATAGTTGATTGTTGTGGAGGATTGACCCTACTCTGGTACATATTTTACTAGTGATCCGGACCTCCCACTCCCAGAGGGAGAGGATTGGGATGAATATTTGGGTAAGATTCATTTTTAATTTTCATGAGTGTTGTGATTTTTTTTAAAAATTATGTATGTTCTGACATTAAACCCATGCACTTGCAGATTTTTTCCTAGAGATACCCACAGGCATGTCTCCGATAGCGAGGTGAATCCCTCGCGATTTTGACCCTCATGGCGAGGGAGGCGAGGAGGAAGAGATCATGCGCAACTTGGAGTGAATCACACGCAGAGTCTCGGACTATGCATGATTCGAAGATGTTCCTCGTGCCTACCAGAGACATACCTTAGGGGTGCCAAACTGAATTCACCGCTTGCTGAGGCAGCTCGTATGGGAAGTGACATGCTATCATGAGCATCACACCGATTAGACACCTAAGCCTTATATCTGCATATTTTGAGAGACATGATGTCTCAAGATGTAACAGAAACACATGCACATTGATGCAAACATTCGATATATATATATATATATATATATATATATATTTTCCTACATGGATATTTTACATATGATGATGATTTTACAGATTATGCAAATGTCTATATAATAAAATGCTAGCCACTATATCAATTAATGCATTCATTCGCCTAGGAATATGTTGACATGTAATAAAATCAAAATGTCTTTCTAGCAAATGAACACATAAATACAATCTCAAAATGTATGGGTTTCTGACCGAATAATGACCATTGAGCTGAAGAAAAAAAAGCTGTGAATCTAGATTTACAAGAAATGCATGTATGTCAAGGTTGATTGCCTTGGTTAATAGTTCAAGGACAGCACTATACTTAGAGACATTGTTTGTATTTTGTCCTAGAAAAATACCTTGCAAATCTATCAACTCACCAGCAGGAACATAAATCACCCAGGTTGCTGAAGACAAATTCCTAGTACTGCGGGAAGCACCATCCGCGAAACCGACATAGGGGTTAATAGACATCTGCACAATAAGCAAGACCCAATAAGCGGGAAAAATGATCGCAAAGCACACCAAACCAAAACATGTAAAAAAGTAAAAATGAAATATATGTACACAATTCATGCATGAATGACTCATGCATAATATTTTTTGAGATACAACCCATTTCCGGGTTGTTCTAGAGGATGACCTTTGTAATCAATGAGCTCATAGGCCCCATTCTGAAACACACATTTAATAATGTATGGCCCATGCCACATGGGTTGAAATTTTCCTACCCTCAGCTTATCATGAGCTTGTTCGTACAGGAGGACAAGGTCTCCTTTAATGAAGGAACGAGGGGAAACCAATTGATCAAAATGAGCTTTGACCCGGTTCTTTTGTGCTTCGATAACCAGAGAAGAAAAGCAGCGAGTTTCATCCAGCCTTTCTAAGTAGAGGAAATGCTCTTCTTCTGGCAAAGCGTTTGGCAGTAATTCAACAACCAATTTGAGTGAATGTATTTCACACTCAATCGGAAGAGTAGCTTCCAGACCATAAACCAAGTGAAAAGGAGTGAATCTGGTCGCATTCTTAACTGAAGTTCGATATGCCCAAAGAGCTGAAAATAACATGAGATTCCAATTGGATTTGTGGATCCCAATCGTATGTTGAAGCATGGTGACAAGAAATTTGTTTACAGCTTCAACCTAGCCATTGGCCTGAGGATAGTACGTCGTTGAGCTGTCATGACACAGACCCAACTTAGAAGTCAACTTCGCCACCATGTAATGCCGAAAAGGGAACCATGATCGGTAACGATGGCTTGAGGGATGCCAAACCTAGCAATGATGTGATTGAATATGAATTGAGCATTTCTCTTACCGTCAGCGGCAAGTGTAGGCATTTATTTGGCCCATTTGGTGAAGTAGTCAACGACTACGATAATATAAGCATGCCCCCCCGACTGAGTGAGGGTTACACGTCATAAAATCGATGCCCCACTTTGAAAAGGGACCAACAGTAATGATAGGATGAAGAGGTACAGGCAGTGCACATATCTTGCGCTGAAATATCTGGCAATCATGACATTTACGAACCGCGACAATTTAGTCCTTGAAGATAGAAGGCTATAAATAACCAGCACGAATAATATTCTGTGCAATGGCATAACCAGACATGTGACTGCCACAGGTGCCACTGTGATAATCATTCAGGGCTTTCTCAGCTTCCATTAGAGTCAAACATCGGCGAAGTATGGAATCCACTCAGACGCGTAAAGCGTATCTCTGACTATACAATAAGGTTGCGATTGGTGCCATATGCGTCGACAAGAATCCTTTGTCAACTTAGATCTGAAAGCAGAAGTCTGGATATAGACGATGATATCACTGTACCAAGGATCGAGGGTGCTAATCAAGAAAAGTGTATTGTCTGGAATGTATTCCTCAGAACGAGATGGAGCAGAGTCTGAAGGGAGGGAACAAATCAAATCAGCAAAGACCAATGACTTCTTCGACTTGGCAATAGTGAATTCCAAATCGAACTCTTGTAGGATGACAATCCACTTCGATTATTTCCCCCCCAACAATTTTCGAGACAATATATAGGTCATAGGGTTGCAATCAGAAATCACGATCACAGTACACAAAAGAATATAATGACGAAAACGCTGAACTACTTGAACTGTAGCTAACGCTAACTTCTCAACATGTGCATAGAATTTCTCAGGATTGAGAAGGTTACGAGATAAGTAATAGATAACATGCTCGTTACCATCATCATTGTCTTGTACCAAAACCATGGAAATTGTGTTGAAATCGGTGCCTAAATAGAGGGAAAAATCATGATGATAGTTTGGAGGACGCAGTAGAGGAGCGTTGACAAGCAACGTCTTTAGCACATCAAAGGAATTCTGAGTAATCTCATCCCAACAGAATGGGATGCCCTACTTTAATAATCGTGTGAACCCTTTAGCCACTTCTGCATAGTTAGGTATGAAACAACGTAGAATATTAGCCTTCCCTTGAAAAATCTGCAACTAATGCAATGAGGAGGGAGAGGGGAGACTAATAATAGCCTCAACCTTGAGTGGATCGAGGCGAATTCCATATTTGGACATGATAAACCCCAGGAGTCTACCGGAATCAACGTAGAATATGCACTTGTGCAGATTAAGCCGAATGTTGTAGCGTCGACAACGAAGAAAAATCTGACGAAGATGGTCAGGATGGTCCATACGCTTAGCTGAATGAGCCAGAAGGTCATCCAAATAAGGCTGAATGATGTGACGAATATCGTGAAAATCATATGACATCGCTCACTGAAATGTGGCCCCAGCATTCTTTAATCCAAAAGGAAGCTTCTTATATGCGAAAGTACCCCAAGGACAGATGAAGGCAGTCTTATGTTGATCAATTAGGAGAATGTTAATTTTATTATAACCAGAAAAACCGTCCATGAGGGAAAAAATCTCACTCCCGGCACAGTCGTCAATAATTTGATCAATAAAGGGAGTAGGATAATTATCCTTGGGACAAGCCCGATTAATATCATGATAATAAACGCAGACCCAAATGGTTCCCTGCTTCTTATCTACAAGGAAAATATTGGAGACCCATTCTGTCAAAGGAATTAGATAAATGAAACCAGCTCTAAGAATATTTTTGACTTCACCTTTAATAGCAGTAACTTTTCTAGGGTGCACAGGATGAAGACGCTGGCGAACAGGTTTCGAACCAGGGTAAGTAGGAATTTCATGCACCACTATACTAGGATCAATGCCGGACATTTCTTTGTAGGACCATGCAAAGACATCACGAAATTTGCGGAAAATGATAGTATAAACTTGTACTTCATCTGAAGAACAAGTGACCCCGATATGGATGTTCTCGACAATTCCCAGTTTAAAGGAAATTTCAATAGGCATTGTCTGTGTAATACTACTCAAGTTACCTTCCGTAAGACGTCATGTGTCAGAACAGGCATTTGAAGCAGAGGAGAAGGAACCTGAGATGCAAATTGCTCAAGACAAGTAGACATGGCCCTAAGACCAGGCACGAGGAATGATGATGACCATCGTCCCATGGCAGATCTTCAAGAGACATAGTTCCCACGATGGCTTCATCAGAGGGAAACACTTATTTCAAAGGATTAGGCAAATCCGAATCACCAAGCTAGGGGGATTGAGAATAAATGTCAAGAGACATGCTCAAAGGAGCATGATTAGAGGATGGAGTTTCCGAAGCCACAACGAGTTCAAAATAGTCAATCTTAATCAAACTCAATGGCATCGAATCTCCAAAAGAATCGATCTATTCAGGCGAAGGGATAATCTATGGGTCGTCAGACCGAGAGATCATATTGATCTAAACAATGTTTGGTGGAGGAAGGGGAAAAATACCCATGAGGGCAGGATCCTTGAAAAGACCTGGCCCTACACTCTCGTAGGGAGTAGGAATCAGATCCACATACGGAACGTTGTTCTCAGAAGAAGAGGTGAAGAAGTACAATTGATCAACAATAACAATATTTCCTTCGTGAGGAAATTTTAGAACACAAAAGAGAGTGGATGGAACGCATAGCATGGTGTGAGTCCAACTGCGACCAAGGAGAAGATTATAATTGAGTTTGGTATCAACTACCTCTACCTCGACATTGACTGTCTTCCCTTTCAAAGTAATCGGTAAAATAGTGAGAACACCTAAAGGCTTTGATTCCCTTCTATCAAATGCTTCAAGGGCATTTGGCCATGAATTCAGGGTTGGAGAACCAATATTTTTCCAGCAAGATGATGACACGACACATGTTGATGCACCCTCGTCCACAACTGCTCGATGGATGTCAAGACCATTAATAACAACTTGGATAATTAGCACAATCTGATGTAGAATCATGGAACGAAATTCTCTAAATCGAAAGTGAGAAGGCTAGTATCAGCAGGATCAATCCTACCAATCGCAGACATAAAGCCTTTCGTTGAGATGGACAACTCTAAAGTACTTCTAATGCGGACATCGTAGACGGTGCCTGAGCCAAATCCTAAAAAATATTGAAATGGTGAGTGGAACGGGCATTGGGATTGTAAGAAGACTTGCGGAGTACACCTTTGGATGGTGGTCGTACAACGGATTCAGCACTGGGCCTTTCAATCTCAAATTGGCCGTAAACAAGTGTAGGAGGAGGACCATCGCCGATCTCTTTCCCCTGCTACCCGACGCGATCTAGTATAATATTTCGATCGAGTAGCACAGAACGTCTAACCATTCATAATGAACACCCGAGAGCCAAATGGGCAAAGAGGAGTGAGGACTGAGGTTTCTGTACCATCTGGGTCTGATGAGATGGGAAAGGTTCTTTAAGAACGGTCGTAGTTCCCTGGGTGCCTTTGAGCAACCGGCTCACTTCGGACCATTGAGGACAGTCCTTAGAGAATTTATCTTCATCACAAATAAAACAAGGGTACTTCGGCTTGTGTTGAGAACCATCGCCAACACGAGGTTTCTGAGAATCTTGTTTTGGGGTATCGGATTTGGCCTTACCTTTACCCTTATTTCTACCTTTAGAAGCGTTATCCACTAGATTGGCTTGAACGACATTAACTTCTGCGAGATTACCAAAGTTCAAGATGGACTAAGAAGAAACATTGTTGGAAGAAGTAGACTTTGGCTTCCTAGAGTTTGAAGAAGAATACTTCTGAGAATTCTGAGATACGGAACCAATAATACCATCGATGGATGGAGTCGTTGGTGGTTTAGAAGTTCCAGCTTGGGGAGCATTAGGCAAGATATCATACAAAGTGCTAGACTAAGAGTACACAAGATCAAGGTACTGGGTGTAAGCAATGGCTTGTTCCTCGGTTACACATGCCCCCATAGCTATGTCTTTCACAATCTAATTGAAAAAGGAGGTGGTGAACTAATGAGTCAGAAGTTGATCAGGAATCTCAAATTTGATCATGTGATGATGACATCGCCACTCATGAATATAATCCGAGACATGAGTAGCTCAGTCTTGTTTCAATGAAGTGAGGAGGTGCGTCCTGGTTTCATAGCGGACCGGTAACTGAAAATGTGTAAGGAATGCCATGGCTAAAGAATTGAACTCTTGGAATATGCCACGAGACAACTCAATGTACCACTTTGTAGCAACACCAGTAAGAGTTCACTGGAAAAGACGGAGCTGAATAGAATTGTCAACCCAAGAGTTAAAGGAACACCACAAGTGGTAAGTCATAACATGCGCTTGGGGGTCTTCGCCAGACTTGCCCTAAAACTTAGCACAATCACCAGGAATCTTGGTCAGAACCGGAGGCCAATATGGGTTATGAAGAATGGGATCGTTTGTTAACTTTGACACACCGAGTAATTCCAATGGGTAATTCCAATGTCGCAAGAAATTGTAATTAAGTATTAAAAGTCATTGGAGGTCTCTGATAAGGACCCGTGTTCACATTCCACCCAGTCCGAGAGGAATTCTGCCCCCATATATTTTTTCCCGAAGGATTCTTACCATAGGGGTTAGAAGCAGGATAATTTGATTGATATTGGGGATGAGGACCAGGATACTGAGTCTGAGTAGACCATTGAGGTCCTTGCTGAGCAATGTACGGAGTCTGTTCCGGAATGTAAGCATGGATTTGAGATTGATGATACACCAATGAAGGTTGATTTTGAGGGTAAAAAACTTGGAGCACACTATATACCGGCTGATATTGACCTTGAGGGTAATAAGCACCTTGTGGTTGAGCAGGCGGACCCTACTGAGCAGGTTGAGCGGGCTACTGAGCGGGTAGCCCTGGCTGAGTTGGATAAACAGGTAGAACCAGCTACTGAATCGATTGAACCGGCTGAGGAGCAGGTTGAATCGTTTGCTGAGCTAGTTGAACCGAATACTGAGGGTCACCAGGTTGCCCTTGTGGGAGAGGTTGGCCCGATGGTTGCAATGGACCAGGTTGTCCCTGATAACCAGGTTGACCCAAAGGAGGAGCGTAGGGTTTTCCTTGTTGCACAAATTTTTGGCCATACTGAATGTGTGGCGGGGGTTGTGGTGCAAGAGGTTGTCCCTGTGGCAGATAGATTTTCCCCCCAAGAGCATAAGATGGTCCTGGTTGATTCTAAGGTTGACCGCACGGACCGTAGGGTTGACCTTGTTGGACCAAAGGTTGACCTTGTGAAGGTTGGCCTCGTGGACCATAAGGTTGTCCTTGTGTACCAGAGGCAGACCTCTACCAAGCCAAAGGTTGTCCTGATGAGGGTTGTCCTTGCAAGCTAGAGGGTTGCACAGGTAAGGTGGGTCCAAGATGAGAAACGGTTTTATAAGGATCATAAACAGCTTGATGAGGATCAATAGAAGGCAAATAGACAAGATTACCATATACATCATAATGATGCGGTAATGAATAAACGAGATTACCGACAACATCATAGTGATGGAATCAAGGATTTCTAGGAACTTGGAGCTGCTGAGAACCTTGAGAGCTCTGCTGCTGAACAACCAACAGATAGTCTTCAAAATTAAGGCCGCCAAGAATCATAGGGGTAGTGGAAAATGTGCTAGAATCATGTGGGGCCTCCGTGGCACTAGATTTTGATCTACCAGGACTGGGATTGACAGGACACGCAGGATTGAGAAAAATAGACCTACGAGTGTGAAAAGATCCTGACGACTGAGTCGTAACAACTGGTGTGGATGAAGCCACACATACAGTCAGCTGGACTAGGACAGATGTAACAGTAACCGATGAATCAGGTGTCAAAGGTGATATTCCTCATGAAGGGAGGACCTAACTCTGAGGAGGAGTTGATGTATTGGATTGTGCTATGGATGTAACACTAGAAATAATCTGACTCAAGGACCTATATCCAAGCGGAAGTGACATCGATGATGGAGAATACTAAGTAGAAACATGAGGAATATCTTCAGGAAAAATTTGATATTCTCCTATAGAAACAGGCATTCCTTCACTGCCAACAGGACTGGATGAATCCATGTCTGACTCTGCCATAAGATCTTCGAAAAGACTATGGGGACTAGAAGGTACAGCAGCAGCTGAAAATGGTGATCCCGACGTAAGAGGAGGAAATTCTCCTTCTTCCCCAAAGCCAAACCAAGCACCTGAATGAGGCTAATTGATCTCAACTGACTCTTCAGGGGGAGATCGGGTATCAAGAGGCAAGACAGACGGGAGAATAGGCTGTGAAAACGCGGCAGACCTAGTAGACTGAGGGGTTTCAAAAGAAACGTCCAGAAAAGAACTACCACTAGGAGGCAGTGAGGACAACGAAACTGGTGGTTCCGCCACTGTGACTATATTTCAAAATAGGAAAGAAAAAAGATAACCAATCGAAGGCTCCAAGATCAAAATCCAAGGAAAAAAAAACATGCCAAGTAATAAAAATTTTAACGGGCGTGTGATCGTTGGAAATTAATTTTATGACACTGAAACCAGACTTTGTTGTTTCATATTTTAAGAGTCGAGAAACAAGCAAAAGATGACTCTAGTCACTTTCAATTTTAAACGAGCGTGAAAGGACATGTGCTCGAAGATCTCTTCTCTTTTTAAAGAGTCATGAAAATATCAAAATGACTACTCAGGTACTCCAACCAAGGGGGTGTACCAAGTTTCCGTGAACTTCCATATACACCTTGGTGAAAATGAAAGAGAAATGACCAAGGACTTAACGTATGTGCAGGTAGTCTCCTCGAATGTTGTGTTCGGTGTATCACGGTTACAAGGCGACAAACTCGGCTTCCTATGGATAAAAGTATTGTAACCTAGCGGGGTATCCCTTTATATACTCGACGATACGGGGAGCACAAGTCCGTACTAGTGCTATCTAAAGCTAGATGGTGAACGATAGCTACTAGGTTTTAAGACACTGGAACACGTCTCTAGCCTAGACCACTAAAAATTTTGTGTTAGGTTCCAATGCTTCCTTAGGTTAATTGAATGAATTTTAAAGTTTATCTTGGATTATGTTGCAGTTTCAAGGCCCTACCGAATTTGGATCTCAAATTTCCTAAATGCAAGTTATATGCAAAAGAACACCATATTTCATTCAATTAATGCTAATTATGAGAAGGATAGAGATCTTTCAAACAATTGCAAACAATGAGAATATGTGAAAAAATCCACTCATGCATCTAATGGAATCAAACAAAAATGAAAAAATCTTTCCTAGATTATCAAATGCTAGTTATGCAAAAGAATGTTTCACTTTCGATGCAAAGGAAAGAATGCAAAGATTTTTATTTCCCAATGAAATGAAGCACACAATGCACTAATTACATGAAAAACAAAATGAACATTAGCCTGAGTATTTCGAATGTAGGAATCGAAATTGAATGACTCAATCAATGCAAAAAAAACACAGGAAAGCACTCAAACTAATGCTGCAATTTTCCAAATCAAAAGAAAGTTTTCAAAATGACCCAGATAAGAAATGTAATCTATGCTCGGAGGAACAAGGAGAAGAATCAAACGAAAAACAAAATGATCATTAAACGAAAGCAAACACTCAGAGGGATCAAGAAAAATTAGTGCAATCAACTCGGGAATGAGACTGACAACAATAAAAAAGACTTGATTTCCAAACAGAATGGTTAGTGCACCAACACACTTAGAAACCCTAAGTCCTTAAACTACACTGATAAGAAAAATAGACAAACGACTGAGAAAAACAAGCCTATAGCAGTCAAAACAGTCTCAAAGGCTCAATTACACACAAAAAACAACCCAGAGTCAAGCACTACTGACCAAAAGACTCATCAAGGAGGTCAAACCAAATCCTACAGGATTTGGCGCGACTGTAAGGCAGTAATCCGCGCCAAACAGGGGTTTGCGCGACTGCAATAAAAGAAACCTGCGCCATTTGGCGCGAATGTTTAAGAGAAAAGCGCGCCAAGCTGGATAACTATGGGAAAAAAGGAAAAACCAAAAATCAATAAGCAAAGGTCAATCTTGACACTTTGGAGCTGAACAAGGATATAAAATAAGCAAGAAAACCAAAAAAAGACAGATAAGCAAATCAATGACCGAAGTTGACCCAACAAGATGAAACAACAAATTCACACTGATCCCTAGTGGAGTAGCCAATTTGTTAAGCAGGTAAATCCTCTCTGCGGACAGAGATGATTCCTCTAGCCCTAGAGTGGGTCTAGAAACAAAGATACATGCTAGAGTGTCGGTTCCTAATTACTGAATGAAAAGAGGACACAGTAGATCGACCTACCTGGAGTCCAATGCTATCGCTGTGGATGTAGTGGTGGTGGCCTCTCGCTCCTGCCTCAGCAAGTCACAATCCTTCTACAGTCATGCTCGGATACCTGCACATAGATCAGCAAACAAGAACAGTATACGACATAATAACTTCATTCATAACAGTTACTATCCAGTCAAAGAGAGCTAAGCATATTGCATTAAACAAATAACATAACACAAAATGGGAACCAAAAAATAGTCACGTATATGTATTTATAGAAGGAAGAGTTACAACCAAAAGCTTTGACGTCGTAGTCTCCTCCAGCAAGGTTTAGCCGAAGCGTGTCTCAGATGCTCATCAAGGGATTCAGACGGGATGAGGGCATGGACTTAAGCTCTCTCAACGAAGTTCCTTCTTGTTCTATCTCTTCAATAGTTTAGCTATAGTATACTCAATTCTCCATGTTCAGCTAGCTTATGCAAAGGGAGATAGCTTATTTTTATAGGGGAAAAGGAGGAGGTTGGGATCCCTACAAAGGTGGAAGGGAGGCCTATCCTTTAGGAGGTTCCCACAAGAGGTGGAAACCATAAACTAAAGGAGGGATTCTGTGGTTATTCAGTCCAACCACTCCCAATGACTCATCCTCGAAGTTGTTAAAGTGAAATCTCTGCCTCTATTTTAAAAAAAACATTTCATCAACAGCTTGGCGTGGGTGGCTAACTGGAACAGAGCGCCCACTGGTGTGGGGTCCAGTGTTAATATTCTTCATTGGTGCGAGGGTAGAATTGGCTACTCACGCCAAGGAAAAAACAGGTATTTCTAAAGCTCTACTCAGTGAATTGTCAATAGAAGGAATAGTGCTCTCATGTAAAGGGATGCAATGCTGGTCTTTTCAAGGCATGACACTTTTTATTAGTCACAAAAATGACCCTCCAATGTGCGAGATGGGGATTGCAGGGATAGTGACAAAATGTTTTGTAACACTATACTAATATTTTTATTAATAAAACATTTTAATAATAATAACTAGAAAGATAAATTTAACATTTATTTCTTATTGCAGTTGATACCCTACCCCACTTACAATAGCATAGTCGTAGAACTAGGTCAACAACAAGACATATTACACTATATACCACAACAACTAAAGGGGGCCAAGATCAAGACATCCTTGCTAATTACATATTAAAAATTAGAAATAAGCCTAATAAAGAATGATTGAACTTGTTTATTTAAAACCCGTTTTTTTTAGTACCACATTTTTGACCGAGAGGTTGAATTCCTCATGGAATGTGTACATGTAACTCTAGACTATCTAAATAAAATGTTGTGATTTTTCCGTTGCAAAAAAATTAGAATGATTTTGTTTCATATTATGTAAACATATTTTTTTTGATAAAATTTATTGAAATAAAATATTTTTTGGATGTATGAATGAATGAATGAAGGATGACACCCTTAAAGGCATCATATATTTGTGATATTTCTTTGTTATTGCGTAATGGTTTCAACTCATGTGATAATTAACTCAAATATCCCTTTGAAAAGATCATGATCAACGAAAGACAAACTTCTCATTGAAAACATATTTTATATAATAAATTTTTTTTAGATGAAGTATCTTGTGTCTATGATTAATGAATGAATGAATGAATGTTATATGTTAATGAATAATTGCTATATGTTTCTTATGTACATGCATATCTTGTTTCATATTATATAAACATATTTTTTATGATAAAATTTAGTGAGATGACATATTGTGTGTATTTACAAATGAATGAATGTTTTCCATTTGTTTTTTTATGTATCTTAATGTCTTGCTTTCAACTATTTCCTATATAGTAGATAGATTGGATACTGGGGATTTGAGAGTGATGTTGGGGGCGGGGGGGAGGGCCATGAGAGCTTCCACCTTCACATGGTTGGCCCTATTTAGTAGGGGATAAATTAGGATTTGGATAATCTTGGAGAAAAACACCCTCAATCCAACAAAGCAACAACAAATCAATGTTGACTTCGTTTTTTCTTTTTCGAGTGGAGGGAGGTTTTCTCCAAGATTAAATTACTCCAAAAAAAATTATTGAAACCAAGAGGAGCTCATTCAAGTATTCATGCACGGAAATCAATTTAATTATTATTTATTCATGTAATTAAATTTAATATTTGGTCAAATTTACTCTAAGTTTGCCTCATTGGTCTCATGAATATGTGTAGGAAAACTAGTTTCAATTTAGATGTTGAAGTGGAACAACTATCTGAAGAAAATAGCTCAAAATGGTAAGGGTTTAGGTGAGAAAGAATTTTTTTTTTGATATTTTTTATGTATGTCTTGGCCGAGCGGACATTACATAAAATTTTATAAGAAATAACAAAATTTTCCATGAAACAATTCATGTAGTATTTGTGTTTCTTTCAAAATTGTGCTTGTATTTGAGTGAAAGTCCATAAATTGTCATTTTTATGCAGGGAGGTAGGAGAAATTGTTGCTCTATTAATTGGATATAATGAACTGGTGTGATTTTTCTTCTATTTTATTATTATTTATCGCATATAAATTCTGTTAGAAAATTATATATTACAGAGAAATAGAACACATAAAATATGTGGAAACACAAACACATAAAACATATAAAACAAGAGAGACACAGATATACATGGTCCACCCAATTTGGGCTACGTCCACCCCTAACAGCCAATCCTTCCTTTATATTATCCAACAAGATTAAGAGACACAACCTACAGCAGATTCGTTGTAATATCCTTTACTCTCTCTTACAGTCCCCCTTTCTGTTTCTTGCTCATAATACACATACAATACACAGCCGTAATACAATACCCTCATAAAAAATGAGGGGTTGCCTTCTATGGAAAAAAACCATACATTAAACATAACTTCTACTATGATATCATCCGCCTAATGAATGGCCCATATTGACTACGAAATTACAATATTTCACAGGGAAATTTTACATCTATTTTTAGCTTCGGGGGCGTTGCCCCCGAAATCCCCGCTAGGGGGACCGTTGGAAACCCCCTAGCCAGGGGGGATCGGCCCCCCCACATGGAGGGGTGTACAGTCCTCCTGGGGTATACATCCAGCTAAAACAAATACCTCTGAATCAGGATGAAAATCAGGCTCCACACCCAACAATCTCCCACTTGGAGACTGATTGTAGAAACTCCACTGCTGCTTCATTTGCTAGACAATGACTCCACTTTGGACCTAGTTGTTTCTCATCTTCATCACATACTTGAATACCAATTGAAACTGATAAAAATCTTAGTTTTTTCCTGGTTGCAACTTTTGTTAACATATATATAGGATTCTTGCTAGTGTGTATCTTTTCTAGCTTCAATTGTCCATCTTCCAACACTAATCGTATGAAATGGTACTTTAGTTGTATGTGTTTAGTCCTAGAATGAAATTTTGAGTTCTTTGCAAGATGAATGACACTCTAGATGTCACTGTATAACCTTCCCATCTCCTGCTTCTTACCCAATTCATCCATAAACCTTTGTAACCAAATCATTTCTTTACTAGCCTCTGTAGCAGTAACATACTCTGCTTCTGTTGTTGAAAATGAAACAACACTTTACATTTTTCAAACCCAACTGACAATTGTTCCACCTACAGTAAAACATACCTTGTAGTGCTCCTCCTGTTATCTCTATCACCTACCATATCTGCATCAACATATCCCTATAGATCAATGTTTGAACCACGAAAGCATAATGCCTGATTTTTGGTACCTCTCAAATATTTGAGAATCCATTTCACTGCCATCCAATGTTATTTTCCTGGATTGTTCATGTACCTGCTTACAACTCCCACTGCATG
The DNA here is from genome assembly GCA_034641835.2 of Pinus albicaulis. NCBI lineage: Eukaryota > Viridiplantae > Streptophyta > Pinopsida > Pinales > Pinaceae > Pinus > Pinus albicaulis. The sequence goes on along the minus strand of JAXQQM020072066.1, from coordinate 30,848 downwards.
TGCAATATCAGGCCTTGTGCAGACCATTGCATACATTAAGCTTCCAACTACTTATGCATATGGAACTTTAGACATATAATCCATTTCTTCTTTGGTCTTGGGGCGCATCTTCGTACTAAGTTTGAAATGGCTATCCAAAGGTGTACTAAATGGTTTTTCATTCTGCATATTAAATATTTCCAGCACCTTTTGTATGTACTCATTCAAAGACAATGTTAATTTGCGATTTTTCCTGTCTCTAGTTATTCTCATACCAAGGATTTGTTTCGCAGCTCCCAAATCCTTCATTACAAATGAATTTTCAAATTCTCTTTTGAGCACATTTATTTCCTACATGTTAGACCCTAAAAAAAGAATTTCATCTACATACAATAACCATATAATATAGCTGCCATCATTTTGCTTTTTCAGATAAACACAATGATCAGAGTGACATCTAGTATAACCTTGTTCAGACATAAACCTGTCAAATTTTAGATACCACTGCCTTGGAGCATGTTTTAAGCCATACAATCTCTTCTTTAACCCGCACACTATTTTTTCCTTCCCTTTGACCTCATATCCTTGTTGTTGCTGTGTATAGATCTCTTCCTCCAAATCTCCATGGAGAAATTTTGTCTTTACATCTAACTGTTCAAGATGCAAATCTTTTGTTGCTACAAGACTTAAAATAGTTCTTAATGAATTCATCTTAACAACAAGAGAAAATATTTCATGAAATTCAATACCTTTCTTCTGTGAAAACTCCTTCACCACAAGTCTAGCTTTGTACCTTTGTTTTCCTCCATCTTCTTCCTTTAGCCTGTAAACCCATTTATTTTGTAATATTGTTTTACCTTCAGGCAACCTGACTAAGTCCCAAGTATGGTTATGTATTAAGGAGTCCATCTCTTCTTTCATATCTAGCTCCCACTTCTTCCTGGTTTCTACCTACATTGCTTCTTGATAACATTCAGGTTCACCAGAATCATTCAACAATAAATAATATAATGAAGGAGAGTATCGTTCAGGGGGTATACTTATCCTAGTGGATATTCTGACACCACTTTCATGTGTTTGAGGTGCCTATTGTTGTTGTGGTGGTTGTTTTTATTGTTGTGGCTGTTGATTATTATTATTTTTAGGCACCTTTACTTTTTATGTGATGTCATCAAGAACTGTGTATTCTTTGATTTCTTTTTCCTATTTATTTTCCTACAACTGATTCTTATACAAGACCTTTTCATTGAATATTACATCTTTGCTCCTAATTATTTTGTGATTTTCATAATCATATAAGCGATAACCAAAATCATTGACACCATATCCAATAAAGGTACATTTCTTTGATTTTTCCTCAAGTTTTATTCTATTTTCTTGATTAATATGGACAAAGGCCTCACAACCAAAAGGGGTTAAAAACAAGTAGTTTACCTTTTTACCTGTCCATTCCTCCTCTGGAATACCACCATCCAAGGAACTTGAAGGCCCTCTGTTTATTAGATAAACAGAATTATCTACAGCATCTACCCAAAATTGTAAAGGAAATCTTGCATGCAATCTCATGCACCTTGCATGCTCCATGATTGTTTTGTTCATCCTTTCTAACACACCATTTTCTTGTGGTGTTCTTGGAACTATCTTCTCTCTTCTAATTCCATGCTTTGAATAGTACCTATCAAACTCTTTGTTGCAATATCCACCTCCATTGTCTGATCTCAGAAACTTCAACTTCTTTCCTCTCTCAATCTCAACCAAAGCTTTCCATTTCTTGAAAGTATCAAATACATAATTTTTATTCTGAATACAATAAAACCAAGTTTTTCTAGTTGCATCATCAATAAAAGTAACATAATAATGAGAGCCACTGAGAGATGATACCTGAGCAGGTCCCCATACATATGTATGCACAAGCTCTAATTTTTTTCCCTTCTTTTCTTTCCCAACTCTAAGAAATCTGAATCACTTTTGTTTTCCATAAATACAATTCTCACATAAATCCAAATCAATATTCTTCAAACCTAGCAAAAAATTTCTTGAGTGAAGAATCTTCATTCCCTTCTCACTCATATGTCAGAGCCTATGATGCCATAATGTTGCATTTTCTCCTTTTGAAGTTAAATCATTAACATAGTTAGAAATACCATTGCATAAATACAATGTACCAACCTTTTCTCATTTTTCTATTACCAGGGCTCCTTTAGTGACCTTCCAGGTTTTATCTGTGAAATTTGTCACACAACCTTCACCGCCTAACTGCCCTATTTAAATCATATTTTTCTTTAGATCTAGAACATGCCTTACCGCCTTTAATAACCATTGGTTTCCATTATGTTGTTTTACAAGAACGTTACCCATTCCAACAATTTTACATGGTTTATCATCACCTAGAAGAACCTGTCCAAAATCTCCTGGAACAAAGTCATGAAAATATTTCTTATCAAGTGTGGCATGGAATGAGGCCCCTAAATCTACCACCTAGGAATCAATAACATTTTCTAAAGAAAGAATCAAATCATCTTGTAACACATCACTTGTCACATTTGCTTCATTATTGTTTTCTTGTTGTGCATCTCCTTCTTTTCCCTTCCGATATTTACAGTCTTTCTTTAGGTGTCCTTTCTTTCCGCATTTCCAGCACACTATCACTAATCTGGACTTGGATCTACCTTTCCTTTATTTACTTTGATATGCTGAGCTCTTTCCTCTTTGCATTTTTCTTCCCCTAGCCTCTACACTCAAACATTACTCGATGTCTCACCAGAGCTTTTCTATTGCATTTCCTCGCTAAGGATAGCACCGACAACATCATCAAACTTTAAAGTACTAGATCCAGAGACAGAGTTACTAATGGCCATAACTAAACCATTCCAACTTTCTAGAAATGAGTAGAGAAATAATAGATCCCTAACTTCATCATCAAATTTTACCCCTACAGAACTTAATTGACTGATAACTGTATTAAATTCATTTAAATGGTCAACAATAGATCCACCTTCCGACATATTCATATTAAATAAACGTTTCATAAGAAATACCTTATTTGAGGCCGATGGTTTTTCATAGAGTTTCTCTAATGCCTTAATTAAACCCTATGTTGTTGTTTCCTTTGAAATATATAAGGCTACCGACGTCGCAAGGCAAAAATGTATTGTTCCAAGTGCCTTTCTATCGAGAATCTCCCATTCTGCATTTGTCATACACAATAGATTCTTTGTTTTTCTGCTCAATGGTAGGTACAGATCTTTCTGATACCAATAATATTCCATCTGCATCTTCCACAGCGGGTAGTTTTGGCCATTAAATTTCTTCATCCTAAACCTACCATCTTCCACCATTGCTCCCACTCGAGCCAGGAACACTTCTTTACTGTGAGTTTATTAGCCAAATAGACCTTCGGCTCTAATACTAGTTGTTAGAAAATTATATATTACAGAGAAATGGAACACATAAAATATGCAAAAACACAAACACACAAAACATATAAAACAAGAGAGACACATATATACGTGGTTCACCCAATTTGGGCTACTTCCACCCCTAACAGCTTGTCCTCCCTTTATATTATCTAGCAATATGAAGAGACACAACCTACCGGAGATCCATTGTAATATCCTTTACTCTCTCTCACAGTCCCCCTTTTTGTTCCCCACTCATAATACGCATACAATACACAACCATGATACAATACCCTCATACAAAACGAGGGTTTTCCTTCTAGGGAAAAAAACCCTACATTAAACATAACTTCTATTGTCAGATCATATGCCTAATGAACAACCCATATTGACTACGAAATTATGATATTTTACAAGGCAATTTTACATATTTTTTTAACTTTGGGGGCACTGCCCTTGGAACCCCTGCTGGGAGGGGTGTACAGTCTTCCTGAGGTATACATCCGACTAAAAAAAATACCTATAAATCAGGGTGAAAATCAGGCTCCACACCCAACAAATTCTCCTCCTTCCTTTCTTTTGCAAATACTTTCATTCACATACCTGGATTTGAAATATTAACTAGGATTGGATTCACATATGCGACAAAAAAAATCATCAAAGTACTACTCAACTTTAGCCCACCAAGTTCTTGGCTACCATGTGTGTGATTTATTTTTGTGTTGCATTTTATTTCAAGAAATTTTTTCTTTCTACATTGCATTCCAAGACCATAGATGTTGAGAACAACTAGGGAAAACAAAATTGGGATTTCTTTTATAATTTTTGTTCTTTTTATATTGAAAATTCTTGTGATATGTTATTTCATCATCATCGTTATTATTTTGTGTTAATCGTCAAGAAAATGCTAATAAAGAAGACCACAATGCAAACAAGAACACCAGAAATAGGCTCCAAGCTAGGGAAAAACCCCTCCATAGAGGAAAAACCAAAAAAATTATCTTCCTATAGAAATTCAAGGAATAATTAGAAGACCTTTGATCAAGAAAACTCACCAAGTGACAAGCCAGCCACCCAAAAAACAATGCTTCTCTCTATAACTTTGTCTGCTACTCTTCTCTAGCTCAAAATCTTTACAGAGATAGATTTCTTACCAGACATGTGAGATTTCCAAACAAAGAATATGCACAAGACAAAAAAAATAGACCTCCTTTCTTTCCTCACTATCCTTCACGTTTTTCTCACTGTAAATTTCCTTAGATTTCTTGAAGAGACCAAATTACTTGTGTGTCTCAAATGAGGTCCAATACCTCTCATTTGTTTAGAAATATAGGGCATTATGTGAGTTAGTTTCTTAAATTTTATTTCTCTTATCTTGACATTTACTAGTGAAATTATATGTTGATTATGTTAGTGTTCCTTTCATAAAATAAATTCCAACATGAATATAATAAAGAAAATAACACAATATGTAGGTGCACAGCTAGGGAAAAACCCCTATGAAAGGGAAAACCCAATCAACTCTTTCTCTAGTAGATTAAATCAGGTTTAGACACACTTGACCATTTTACTAAATAAATAGACTTAATCCAACCACCAAATTAGTTCCTCCTGCATTTTCCTCTGCAATCATGGTTCTTGGCTCCTTTTATTTCAACTTCAAAATTTCGACCCTCCTTCTGCAATAGTCTCAACCCTCCTACTTCAAAAATCTTGACCTTCCTACTTCATAAATATCGACCTTCCTTCTGCAATAATATCAACCCTTTCTGTAATCATCTCTGCAACAAGGAACTTTGACCTCCCTGTAAGTGTTTCTGCAATTCACATTTTCGACTTCCTCTCTATAATAGTCTTCTAAGGTTCTCATCTTCCTCTCCATTTCTCGGTCCTATAATAGTTTCTTACTTCTTGAATGAATGCTTCACTTATCTCCTTCAAATGGTGAAATAGTAGGCTAATTATACTTATTTGTCACTATGCATTTGAGCCTATTGGACATTGGGTTCAATGCTCCTCGTGTGTTTCGCAACATGGACTAATTGCCTCTCATGGATCCTAACTCTGGTGATTGTAGCAGAGACTAAAGCCTACGGGTTTTGGTCTAACGATGATTGTGATTCCAAAAAGTGGTATCAGAGCGACCGGTCTCGAGTTCAAAACTCACCTAGCTCGCGTTGGGGGGGAGATTGTTGTACATTGGGTTCAACGCTCCTCATGTTTTTCGTGACATGGACTAATCGCCTCTCGTGGATCCTAAATCTGGTGATTGTAGCGGAGACTAAAGCCTACGGGTTTTGGTCTAACGGTAATTGTGATTCCAAAAGAGCCGACATGAACAATTTGACTTGAAGCTGACTTATAGCCTTGTAATGAAAGTCGACTTGATTATCTTATATTTGGAGGCCAAATTTGAAGGATGAATGGTAATCCTTTTGGGAGAAGGAACTAACTTGGTGAAGGAGATATTTAGACACAATTTTTTTTTTGCTTTCTTGACCTTAAGGAGCCCAAGAAGGGTGTCTTACAAAAATGACTTTGACTTTAACTCAATAAAAATATTAGAAGCCTACAATGGAGACTTGACCTATTAACCATTAACCCAAGCATGAAAACCATGCTTTAATAAGTCAATAAAATTAATTTTATTTTCTTTCTTATGACTCAAATACAATTATGAAGACCAACATGAGTATGAGATCAATACAGGGTTACCATATCAACATGAAGAGAATATCTATCACAAGTAGTCAAAATTTAATAATCTTTCATATCCAACTCGAAATATTCTGCTAAGGTTTCTGACATAATCCCTAGATTCCAAAGTCAAATATTAGGTATTAATAACTTAATAGCGAAAAAAAAAGTCCCAGAAACTATACTCAACACCCACAAATTCAAATATTGTACATATAGGGTTTCAACAAAATGATTTTTAGAATTTCATGATAGAATTTACCAGGTTTTGTTTTCCTCCAAGAAAAATCGTAATTTTCATTAATAAAAGTGATGGAAATTACATGTTGCACAGATCATAGTCATCATTTCAAAACTTGGTTGATTTTTCTTAACATTCCAACCACTACTGTCTAAAACAGTACATGGAAATACAATAGAATATTTATGTGTGTAAACCAAAAAATAGTAGGAGATATAAATGTGTTGAAGTACCATGCATGAGCCAATATATATATATATATATATATATATATATATATATATATATATAAAGGATAAAAACCATCATTGTGTATATATCCATGAAGAGACAACTAAGCAAAAAAGTAAAATTTTATTCTTGTATTTTTGTGGATACCAGAGGAGCCTTAGAAAAATTTCGATGATAATATTGGTAGTGATCTGATCCATTCAGTTCTGTCACATGCCAAACACCAAATTCCTATTGTGTGCCTTCTTCGGATACCCGATCAGAAAAATGGTTCCACTCACTGTAAATATGATGATAGGAAATGGCGTCAAAGTGATACTTGAGCAACATAACTTCTTCCAATATACTTTTGAGTGTGTGTGTGTGGAATGAGGATTTTAATGTGAACTAGTCAACCACCACCTTTGAATTTTCGAAAACCTGAAGATGTTTAAAATCTTTCTCAAGAGCAAAAATGAGTAGACATTTTAGAATGTATAGCTCTGCAAAGTTGTTTGTGCCTTTCCCCATACTAGATTTTAGATTAAAATGATGTGTGTAATTTAGATGTAATACAACTCCCCTACCACATCAACCTTGATGTGAAGATCCATCAAAATATTCCCAAGGGATGGTATGATCAATAGTTTCCATGGTGACAATTCAGGGTGCGAGGGTATTTTCATCATCCATGAGAAGTTTGTAAATCACAAAGATTTGAGCAGTTGTAAGTTCTAGATAAAAATAAGTGTCATGGAAGATATTCTTATTATGCCTAATATAGAGGCCCCAGAATGTAAGCAGTGGGATATTTCTTAACTTATTTATTGATTCCTCATTCCACCAATATTCCCATGCTTGTAATAAATTTCCTCCCTGCCATTTATGGTTAATGATAACCCCTGATAAATATGATTCCAGACCTGACAAGCCACCTGACATGATAATTATAGGTGTTCGACAGATTCCTCAAATTCTCTCATAAAGCGCATAATGAGGGACCACAAAAGGAACACTTCTTCAGGTTGTCACAATTAGGCATTTGCTTTTCCAGTATACACCATAATAAAATCCTAGACTTTACAAGTCCTTTTGGCTTCCAGAGGTTCCTCCACCACCAGTGAAGTGTGTCAGGTTCCCTTGAGGCAATGGTAAATAGATAACCATATTTGTGGGTGTATGATCCATGTTTTGAGAGTTCCCACGTTAGTTCATCCTCACGATCGATTATTCGGATGTGTGACAAATATAGCGCCCTTATGTACTCTCCCAAAGCATTGTGCCATTGTTCAATAAGTTGAAGGTCAATTGTGGATAGCCAAATTGATCCCACATATCGGAATGCACCAAATCCGTAATCTGATTTAACTATTTGATTATGAGAGAGGAAAGGAAGGTGACCAGATATGGTGGGAGAATATGATTGTTCCCACAACTAGACCATGGATCGATGCCAACTTGAACATGGTTCCTAGAGCCGATACACTAGGCTAGACCCAAGGCAATGATGGGAATGGATTTTAGGACAACTTTCTAGATAATGGGTATGTTGGTTCTTTATTTATTTGGGAGTCAAATCCAGTCTTTTGTAGATAATAGAAGAATGTATTTCTATTGTAAAACATCATTCCAAAGGTTATGTGTCATGATAAGTCTCCATCCAACCTTGGAACTAGAGCTTGTGAGAAATAATGAAGGTCTTTTAAACCCCAAGCACCCATTTTTTTGGGGAGGACAATTATGTCCCATCTGACCCAGGAAAAATTGCGCCCTTCCTTGGCCCCTTGCCAAAGAAAACCACAATAGAGTCTTTATATGATGTTCAGTATACCTTTGGGGATCTAGGAAAGGGACATAAAAAATATAGGAGTGTCTTATAAAACGGATTTGATGAGCACCACCCTGCCAACTTTGGACAACCACTTGTGACACCAAGATTTTATTTTCTTTCAATTTTGGCCACTAGCCACATCCAGTCCTTTTTGACATAATAATTTTGCTTCTGCTGAATTCCTATATATTTGATCCATTCATCAAGGGGCTTTATTGGAAAGGGAAAAATATTACGGGCATATGTAATTTCAAGTTCTGAACAATCACAACATGTAAGGGTGGATTTTTGATGATTTGAAGACATACTTGTAGTGACACAGAGTATGTCTAAGATAGCTTTTAGTTCAACCAAATCACTGCATGAGCCATCCAATAATATCAATACATCATTGACGAACAAAAGGTGAGAGAGGAACACTACACCTCCCATACAAACCCCCTTGAGGGTACCCCGGGTAATCAATTTGTGAATCAGTCTGTTGATTCCTTCAATAATCAGGAGGAATAGTAAGGAAGATAGCGGGCAGCCTTATCTAAGCCCTCTCTTAGCGTGGAAGAAGTTTGATGCAACATCATTGACCAAAACAACAAATAATGCTGATGTGATACAACACATGACCTAGTTGATAAATGAAATATGGAATCCAAGGTGGGTAAGAAGCAATCATAGGTAGAGCTTAATAGATTTGTCAAAAGCCTTGGAGAGGTCGATTTTGAGGATCATGCCCTTAAATTTCAATTTTTTGATACTATGAATCCCTTCTTGTGCAACTTCGATGACTTCATGAATTTGTCGATCTTCCAGGAAGGCGGATTGCTCCTATGAAATGTGATGATATAAGATTGGTTTGAGCCTGTTGGAGATAATTTTTTCTATGCTCTTGTAAATAACATTACATAGCAAGATCTGATGATAATCATGTAATGTAGATGGACCATATGATTTAGGAAGTAGAGAGATTAAGGTAAAATTGAAGACACCATACATCTGACCAGATGTCTGACATTCCTCCACAAAGTTTAACAGATCTGAACCAATTAGTTCATATAATCTGAGGCAAAATTCAACGGTCCAACCATCGAGACCTCGAATTTTATCCTCTTTTAACCAATGAAGGAAAACCTCCAGTTTCACAGTGGAAACTTCTTCTTGCAAGTCTTCATTATATTCGTTTGTGGCATATCCGGGGAAGGCTTAGGCAGTATGCATGATCTCCCCCAGGGAGGCTTGCCGAGGAGCTGAGAAAAACGATTGGAAATGATGAAATCCCATCTTGGCCAGGTATCTAAAATTTTATATCCTATTATTTGCGTCATCAATGAGGGACCATATGGTATTCGAATCTTTCCTTGCATTGGCATATTGATGGAATAATTTGGTGTTTTCATCCCCTGCTTGGAGCCATATCTCCTTGCTTTTTAGCCTCCAGGTATCTTCTCTTGCTTCCAAAATTCATCGCCTATCCATTTATAATTGAATGAGATGTATTTTTAATCCATTGGATGAGTAACCCCATCCATCAGGTTGTTCCAACTGATCTAGTTCCACCTCAATTTTCTTTAAAGCGTCCTCATCCCTCTATATTTTCCCTTTAAGCCACTCCAGATTTTTCCTTTTTAAATTTCACGGATTTTCATTAAATTAGGAAACCATTGATCTGTCCACATTAACCTCACACTTCCTCCATTTTTCAGACATCAAGATTCTATATTCATCCTCTTTAAGTCGAGTTAAATTAAATTTCAAGGGGGCTTTGGGATTGTCAAAATGACCTGCCAGCTAGAGGAAGATGAGACAGTGGTCGGATTAACCCCCCAATTCAACCCATTGTTTGAAACAGGAGAATTGATCCAAGAAGGGTTCCTTAATCAAAAAATGATATAGTGTTCTAGCAATCGTATCCTCCCCCACTCAGTGTTTTCTCCAAGTAGGTAAAATTTTAGCCATATCAATGTTAATGAGGTGTTGTGATTCCATAATATGGGAGAAAAAATATGAAAGGGAATCCTCTTGAGCACGATGGCCCCAAGAGTCAACCCTACCAATGGAAAAATTTAGGTCCCCTCCAATAATCATATGGTCCATATTCATGAAATACTTGTTCATCTTATCTTTCCAGAAGGATACTCGATTTGACATGGTCCATGAATATTAACGATCCTAAATGATACATTGATTTATTATGAAAAAATATTAGTTGCAATGTTGTTGTGATGTCCCCATATATTTGATATTTGCACAGGTTTATGGTTGATCCCAATAGAAACCCCCCAGATCGGACCCTTGCATCGATAGCATAAAATTTCCAGTCTTTTCAATAAATTTGATAGGGTATGCTTGACCTTCGAATAGGGGCCCAGAGTTTCTTGGAGAAAAATGATTTCTGGATAGTCCGATAGGATCAATTCTTTTAGAGCTAGCTTCTTTGAGGGGCCAGCTATCCCTCGGCAGTTGTAGGATAACCACTTCATGGGAGAACCAAAGATGGGGAATGCATTACTCTAAGAACCCCTTCTAGAAATAGTTTCCCAAAAACGAAAATATCCAGGTTATACTGATTCATGTCTTTGGAGATATGAGAGTGTCTCCCGTAGGTGATTTTAGGAATTTTGGATGGGGAGAGAGGACCTAGACTATCCCTATGACAAGTGAGGAAAATATATCCATAGGATGGACAAGCTGAGGATCAAAGATAGTATCTATGTCCCTTTCCATATCCTAAAGAGGATTGGATTTGAGCTGGAAGAGTAGGAGAGGGAATCGGGCAGAAAACAAGAAAGGTTTTGACCAGACATAATAGAGCCCCCAAATGTTTCAAGGGAATATGGCCACCAGCAAAGAGGGTTGAATATGTAGAAGTATTACCTGATGAAACATATGCAGATGTTTGGGACGACATCAAGCCATCCCCATCCCTGTGCAAAACCGCTTTAACAGATTCGGAGTACTCCCTTGTTGCCAAGTTGTTATTGGAAGAAGGGGTCGAGTGAGTTGAGGTAGGTGCTCCAGGTACGTGATCCTCTTCTCGTGATGGGCCTACAGACACCAGAAATCCCAATCTATCAAAGGAAACTCCTTGATTCTCCTTTAGATGTAAAGGGTAGTATTTGAAAACATGTCCCACCTGGTGACAACAATGACATCTCAAAGGGACTCCCATATAATTGAGGATTTTATTTTAGACAAACCCTATGTAATACAGAATAAAATTCTCCACCAAGCCTTCCTAAGTATCTAGATATTCCAAGGTCTTCACAAAACACATTCTTCTAGTCTCCAAAAATTATCTGTCAAAATACATAAACTGCCCTAGATTGTCACTGATGAGACGAAAAATGTTTTATGTCCAAATTTGTAGGGTTAGACCCGGAATCCATTCCCAAATAGGACCAGAACCAAAATATTCATGTTCGGGGTCGAACATAGAAGACCAATGCTTCAATAAGTCTGGTGCCATCTCAATATTCCAATAACGTGAGAGGACTCATCTCATGTGTTCTTCTTTAATGAACCGAAGTGCGAACCAACCCTTTTGCATAGTGAAAACCGTAGGGATAGCATCCAAGGCATGGCCCTAGATTTCTTGGGTCCATTTATTGAGCTAGGGGGAGGAGTATTTTCTGCCTCTAACCCTACCGACCAAAATACTTTCGACCATATCCATAATATCATCAAGTTTGATGCCTTCACCTAGCACAAGCACCCTATTTTTGTCCTTGACTTTGGGGAATTGGGTTTTCTTGGGGTTTTTCTTATGGTTCCCTTATTTCTCCTAGGATTTTATGCCCCCCCCCCCCCCCCCCCCGGATGTATCTAATTTCCAACTTGGGTGGTGTTCCCAGGCAATGTTGGGGATGGTATGTTGATTTCTGCCCCATTACCACTGAGGTCACCCGTGTACTGCAAAACCCTAACCACACCAAGTTCTGTAGGAGCCACGATTGAGCCAGAAGGGCCAGAGTGTATCAAAGGCCCTCAAGGCCCTTCCTTGGTTATATCCTTTGCGAGGTGTGATTCTTGAGTCTCGCAAATCAAACCAGCCTGATTGTCTCCTGATATTATGGTGTCGGAGGAGAGAAGAGGGTTGCGAGGGTAATAGAGGACTCAAACAAATTTAGGGCTTTTGTAGATAAGTCATCCTGGATGTTTGAGATATCTTGTGAATCATACCAATTAATAGTAAGACTTTCTAAAGGATGATCATTTCCATAAAAAGAGCAAGATATAAGTAAATAAGGAGGTCCAGGGAAGAAATTAGAGGGAACGACATTACCATCCAGCAAGATTGGCAGCGAAGTGAATCTTCCTAGATTTTTTTCTCCATATGTCATATATGTCTTAATCCCCTAGAGCTCCAGATGGAGGTATTTGAGGTAGGATCTTCTGTATATTCCATCATCTCCTCTTCCATATTGAATTTCAACTCTATCATGGTGTAAAATATAGAGAAAATATTCGAACTGACCATTTCTGACTAAAATTCCACATGTCGGTGGACGAGAGAATCCTAGAGACCCTTTGAGATATTCCAAGAGAAAATATGCTAGATAATATCATGTCGTACTCCAAGAGACATGAGCTTTAACCTACCGAAAAGGTCATTCCGGATATCTGACTAATTTAGGAAAATGGAGCAGCGAAAAAAATTGGGCAAAAAAAAACCCTAACTATCCTCCTGAGGTGGTCGCAAGTGTGCTGATGTGAACCACAGAGCCATCTTTCATCCTCAAACCATTTAAAATGAAGGAAATTCCTTTACTAGGTTTTTTTACAAACCCTAGAACTAGAAAATTCACATCTAGGGTTTCATTCATACTAATATTTTTCATGGATACAAACATTAAACCTTAGCAATTTTGTCTAGGGTTTCAATAATTTTCCAAACCCTAAAGGCTTATGGTTTTATGAAAACCCTAAAATATTAGGGTTTTACTAGAGTATTACCAAAAAACATAAATATTGTTAGACTTACAAACCCTAAGTAGCCTAGGGTTTCAATATTATCGACAATATATTCTAAGCATCAACAAGTTAGAGTTTTATAGTGAACCCTAAAAAATAGGGTTTCCACAAAAATGAACAAATGACAAGAGATATGATAGAAGTAGATTCAATCTAATGATTGAACTTCCTAACAAGAATATTTTACGACTCAATCCTAAACATAAAATATTTAGTAATACAAGGAAATTTTTAAAATAATTTTAATAAATAAGTTTTTTCAAATGGAAATACTTGGAGTTGCTCCCGGCAAACCTTGTAGGGTGTTTTCTTGGAGTTCTCTCTCTCATAAATCTCAATTTATAGTCACAATACTTAATGACAAGTACAACAAAGCAAACTATACGATACCAAAAACTATGAAGTAAATCTAGGGTTTACTAGGATATTAATGTTTCCAATTACAAACTTTGGAAATCAAAATATATTTTACAAACCCTATGACTAGGGTTCTTCATGAGTTACCTAGGGCTTTATATTATTGTATAGAAACTACCAATCCTAAATTTTCTCAACCCTAAGATGACTCAAATATTGATTATACATATCTTATAAATACACACCTTTGCCTCGGTTTGTTTCATTGATCTTGTTTCCCTTTGCAAAATGACGACAATTTGTTGGATGACAAAAAATAAAAGATAAAGGAAGTACTTACCTAAGATAAATCAGGTCTTGGTGCTAAGGATGATAGAGAGAATTCCTCATAAAATTTTCATGACCTACATCACTTTATTGTAAACTTTGATCCTTTTAATTGTTTGTTCCATGGTGATTTATGCTTATTTATATAAATATGCATGCCTTATTCACTACTGATTAGAATTGGACTTCATGAAGGTCATTGTAAGAGGTATTATTTTTCAAAATATTTTTACTGCTACAGAACTTGAAGTTTCCCATCACCCAACAAAGGAGATAGTTCCTTCTTAGAGACTATATATTTCTTTTATGGCCATGGAGATTGTTGTTAGGCTCGCTCTTGCATGTCATGATAAAAAAATTTGTCTTCAGGGGGTATAGTGGCTTTTATTAATTTCATGCCAAGAATTCTAATTGTAGGCATCCTTCCTGTTTGGTTATGTGGTGTACATGTCTTAAGATAACTATTGCTTTCATCAAAACTTATTTGTAGATATATTCAAGAGAGACGCTTATAGATTTTATTGGCTCACTTACTTTTATAGGCTTGAATTGTGTATACATATATACCAATCTTCGAATTGCAACTCTGCATAGAACTTATACTACAAATTTTATCTTCTAAGCAGACTGTAGCTAGATGATAGACCTAATGAGCCTTCTCTTTTTTATGGGCCTCCAAATTAGAAATAGCTTAAGGCCTATCTAACCATGCTTAAACACATTAAACCTCTCTTTTTTCATTAGTTGGCATATGTTTATATTTAATATTTTCATTAGGAAGGTTTAGAGTTAATTGCATATTTGTGTCTAATATTATTTATTTTTGTAGAATATTGTGAGAATATTTGGTAGATTATGAATATTTGGAAGTTGAGATAATCTAAGAAATTTCTCCCTGCTACAAGATGGGCCAATATTGGATAATAAATGAACAATATGTAATGAAATTATTGAACAGATTTTGGAGCTCCAATGATTGAGGAAATCTAGGAATGTGCCTGTGTCATTTAATGCAAATTCCTAGTGTTGGGAACTAGATCCACTTTTTGAGGAATTTTGGAGGGGAAAGATGCCTCCTTTCAAGGATAATTCTCCCTCAACATTTTGTATAAGTAACAATTCTAATTTTCCTCTAGAGGCAGGTAGTTCTTAGTCTTCTTTTGGAGAAAACTTGTTATTTAGAAACTCCACTTTCATTTCTAGCAAAGGTGTACTTGGATTGATTCAAATAACGAAGTTTGGTGCCATTTTTAGCTTCTAAAGCTTGGTATCATTCATAGAACCCTGGGTATCCTTGGGATTTTCCATCCCAGGAGCCTCAGAGTCTTGTTGTACAATTTATTTTTCTTATTTTCACTTCTTACTCACATGCATCTCTTATTCTTGTTTTTCCTATTTCTGCATTTAGTGTTGATGCTTCCTTTGTTGTAGGTTACATTGGTTAAATGATTGAAATGATTTATTTTGAGGGTTATTTACAAAGTCACAAGCATGATGCATCCTTAGAAAAAATTTGAAAATTCATATTCATCATTGAGATACTTGAATTGGTTTACTAGTTCACAAATCTAGAATTTGTAGAAGTCTCTTGTAGAAAAATAGTAGTAATTTTTTGCTACTTTTTAGAACTTGTTAAAGAGCTTCATTTGAGTTTATCCACTTGCATTGAATCATAAAAAAAATCAAGTTAATAAAAAACTTTACTCCATCTCATTTTCACTTGATCAGGTTAGGCATTTGATAGGTTAACTAGCTCACTAATTCTTGAATTTTGAGTTTTTTTTTTTTTTTTTAACATGAACGGATAATATTTTTATTTATGGTGATAGGTTGGGTCGGAGCCTAAACAACCGCTTTTACATATTTATTTTTCCAAACAACTCGGTGGAATGATGTTCTTCTTTTACTAAGTTGGGGAGCTTCTATCTTATGGAATAGGCACCCAAACAAGAGCTTCATCATTTTTAGTGAGATATCCTTGGGCTAAGAGGTAGCCTATATTTGATCTAGAGTCCACCTCCTTGTTTAGATTTCATCAGTGTTTATGATTTTTATTAGGACTTCCGAGTCTCCAAAGACTTGAATGTCTTTTTCTCCATACCCCTGTGTAATCTGGCAAGCTTTGAGGAGACATAAGATTTCTACTTGATTGTTTGTGCTCTCTCCAAGGCCCTAACTGAAGTTGACTTTACTGTGCCTTTCTTGGGAGTAGATTACTCCCCCTGCTCTAGATATCCCTGGGTTTCCTTTGGAAGCTCTATCAAATAAGATCGTGGCTTTGTCTTGTTTCTTCCACCATTTTTGAAATTCTAGATCAGGGATCTGGAGCCTCCACTCAAAGTTGAAGCAAGGCCGAGGGGGGATCTTTTTGTTGCTGGCACTCTTCAGAGACTTTCCCAACCATCTTATCTCTTCAGGGAGGAGCTCAATGTCTGCCCTATGGGGTCAATTCTCCATGGTCTCAATCAACAAATCTTTGGCTTTAGCAGCCACAACTATGGGGATACGCTTACTATTTTTGAAAATGGCATCATTACTTGCTAGCCACACTTTCGAGCAAATTTATTTTGGGATATCATTCCATATTTTTTCCCACGTTGATTTGTTGTTCAAGGCATAGGGAGAACGCTCTTTCCAAAAGTGAACAGATTTTAATTTTGAGTTTTTAGAGTAGTACTTTTCTGCTATTTTTAGAACATGTTAACATGGGTATTTTTGAGTTATTCCAGTTGGAAGGGAGTCCTAGAAAATCCTAACTAATAAAAAAAAAAAAATCCATCTCGTTTGCATTTGATTTGCTTGGGAATTTGACAAGTTATCTCAAGGAGTAGCAGTCTTGTAGCACATGTAAACTTGACCAAATTTGCTCCAAAAGATTTTTTTTTGTCTCTTAGGCTTGAATAATGACCGCTATGCTCTAAATCCATGATTGAGGAGGACCAAACACCATTTTGAACTTGCCTTTTTCTCACTGTAAACACAATTTTGTAGTTATGGTTAGGTGACATATTTCTAAATTGAATGATAATGATGATTATATTATGAAATGCATATGAAATTTGTTACTCCAGCCAAGTACCTTTGAAGACAATGATTAAGAGGGTGATTTTCGAATGCAAAGTAGATTAGGCCTATTTTTTTGAATTCATGCTCTTATGATTTCAATTACAAATTGTTGTTCTTCCATATAATTAGTTTCTTTTCAAGGAAAATTTTCACATTCTGCAATTGGACTAATGATTCACATTGTTGCAAGTATCACAAGGTTTAAATTCTGCAAATAGAGAAGTACTTTTCATTAATGCTATTAGCATAACCTTTACATTCCTGCAACCAGGGTTAGCACTCCCGGTTGTCCACGTCTCGCAAAGCTCGCCAAGGAAAGGGAAACCTCTCCAGAGTCTCGTAACAATGGTCTCCTTGCTTGAATGGGCCTTAAGGGAAAGAAGGGATTCTTTACAGCACAAAGGCACTTGGGAACAGGGAGATGCAAAGCTTCAGCACTTCAAGACTAGCTTGCCATGGATCTGAGCAAGCTTTTATAGATGGGGAAGGAGGGAGTTGGGATCCCTATTATTATGGGATTAGCCCTATCAACAAGGAAGGTTCCATAGAAGGTGGCAAAACTACTTCCCTTCCATAGAACTCCCGCAGCCAAACCTCCCAACTCAAGATAGGCAATGGTTGTGAGTTTGTTTTGAACTCAACTTCCGCCATCCATATTTAAAAAACAGTCCCTAAAATGGGTGGCGCGATTGCTGCTCTATGACAGAGCGCCAAGTGGCGCGACCTCTTTACAGGATTTCCCTGATTGGCGCGAGCACTGAACTGTCTACCCGCGCCAATGCAAAAAGAGCTGTTTTTCATGAGTTTTGCAAGGAGATGTCTCAAGGGGAAATGAAGCTCATACTCAGAGGGATGCATTGATGCTGTTTTCAAGGCATGACAGTGTTCACAGGTCACATAATGGGTCCTCCATTGTGCGGGACGGGGAATGGTAGGGACGGTGACAAATTACTGTGTAACAGATGCCCCCTAAAGCATGAGGCCCGAGAGAGAGAGGGGTGAAATGCTTTACGAGAACATGTCCAACCGAAGGCCCGCCGTCGGAAAACCTGCACAGAAAGATACAACTGATATCTCAAGTACATGATGTATATATATGGTATGGACGCAGCCATCCGAACAGAGTATGCTATAATCCGGATCTAGGGTATGGGCGCAGCCATCCAACTAAGATCAAACAAATAGACTCAGGTATGGTCACAGCCATCCAATCATTGAGTCATGTAAAAAATGACAATAATCCACAATCGCACCCTGGATTACAACAGACACAATCCAGGGTCTTGCGCTCCATCTCGACCCAAACAAGTACAAATTCTAGCATGCGAATGTGTGAGCTGATGTCGAACATGCAAGAACATCGTCTGATTACCAGCCAATGATGAAAGCTGTTAACAGACGCGAGAGAAACCACCAATAATGACGATGGTCCTCAAGGTACTACAGGTACAATCTACGGCGTGTGAACAAATGAGCTGACGTCGAACACCCGCAGAATCATCCGATCGGAGGCCAATGATGAAAACCTCACGTCGAATGCGACGAACCTGCCATTAAGGCATGCAGGCTCCAAGGTACCATCGGGAGTCTCTAGACCAACTTCCTGGATAATGAGTTGAAGTCGACAGGAAGTGACCTTGATCGAAGGTGGGCCATAATGATTCCCACATCATCGACACGAGACAGAGGAACATAATGTTTTGTTGTGAATCAGGATCATATGAGAAACAGAGGAAGGTTGATATTCGCAGAGGTCAACTTCTCTTGAACATATGAACGGCACGACAATGGGCTTGGAAGTATTTGGCATCAACAGATCAGAGGTCATGGTGACGAGGCAGTGAACAGATGAGAGGTCAAAAGAGATTACCCAAACCCATGGTAGCAAAGTGAAGCAACGAGATGAGATGTCCCCAACCCGACACGAATGCAGACAAGTGCCATGTTCAAGAGCGACATACTGCCGACGACAACGACGATGGTTCCATTTTTCCCCCACCATTTCTGGCGAGTACCCCAATTATTTTTGATAACAAGCTTGAAGGGGATAGCATATGCTTGTGGTATAAGTCCGCCCTTCGGGCGAATCCATCCTAGTGCATTTAACGAGTCCTAGGAAGGAGAAACTCGGAGAACGTCATTGCGACGGAATCCAATGTCATCGGGGTTTAACGAGTCTGACAAAGGAAGAACTCGGCGTCTTTTCATGTTTAGAGAGTTTGAAAAGACAGCGGAAAAGAAAACTCCACAGGTCCCTTTTCGTAAATAGTTCCCCAGGTCCGAAAAGGTAGAAAACAATATCCGGGAAAACCTCCTAGTCGCGATAGGCTAGGGTATTCCTTTTTCGTAATCGATCCAGCCCAGCCCGAAAAAGGGTTAAACTTATACTGGATGAATGTCGATTCGTGTCCATTTTAACGAGATCGAAACGACAAGGGCCTCGGCGATCTTTTCATATTTAGAGAGTCAGAAAAGAGCTGAAAGATGACTCCGGAGTGACTTTTTCGTGTATTTACCGAGTCCGAAAAAGTATAAAATACAACTCGTTTCCACCTTCTAAGTCGCAAAAACCTGTCACTGCACATACCCAACAAGCGTAAAATCCATTTTCGACATAATACATGCAAATATTTGACGAGAAATAACTTTTAAAACACATTTTAATGTCGAAAAGTTATAAATATGTCCAATGGTAAAAAATGAAATTACTTTTTATTATTTACCTTGTGGAGAGTAGCAGTGGTCCATTTGGAGCAGAATCTTCTGACGGCGATTGCGACCGATCCAGGCAACCATTCAGCGTCTCGTCTGTGACAGGTAAGAGGCGCTCCTTTTCTCTTTCTTTCCATGCATTTTTTAATGAATTTCCCTTAGAAATCAGCTCTGTAAGGGCACTTTTGAATTTTTAGGGCCGGGCCAAGTGGCGCGGGTATCGGGCACGGACCCGCGCCACTGAGCTCTTTTTACCAAAGGGCCCGCACCACATGGCGCGACTGTCAGCAAAACAGTCGCGCCAGCGGCGGAACCCAAATTTTCGCCTAAAAATCCGCTATTTATGCCAAATTTCTTGAATTTTGAAGCTCACAAAAGATCTAATCAAGGGCTTTGGACCATGTGAATGCAGATAAACAGTCAGAATGGCAATCGAATGGAAGGAACGGGAACACGGAGATGAGGACGAAGAGGCCATGCAAAGCCAAGCATGTATGAATGCTCTGAGAGACTGTGGCTTAAAAAAATTCTTCCTCACGCCATGCTTACGAGCTCAGCCTGAGCTCCTCCAATATCTGATCAACCTCTGGGATGAAAATGACCAAGTATTCAGAATACGAGACCAGGTGTTGGAATTGGAGGTCGCTGACATTTATTTTGTTACTGGATTATCCCGCAGGGGTCCAATCCCTGTACTGACTAGGAGCAGACCATCAGGGGAGAAGATGGAAGAAGTAATGGCGCGGGTGTGCCGTGGGGCACAAACAGGAACAGGGAGTAAGAAGGTATACATCTCAACCATCCCTGACCTAGCACTGAGAGTTGTACTCCACACCATTACGCGGGCCGCTGGATCGCAGGCACCGCACGAGGCTACAAAGACTCAACTCTTACTGGCCTCAGAATGCATGGGTCCCCGACTGTATGACTGGGCAACAGCTGTCACCATCAACATGAAAAGGCAGCTCACAAAGTGCAAACAGAACAAACTGAAGCAGTTGGGTATGGTTCCATCTTGGTATCGTTCATTCTGGAACGCATACCAACCTTCCAGGGCCAAGAGGCCCATGTGGCGAGTCCAGTACCACGAGAGCCGAGAATGGCTCGCTGGGCAGCACTGATGCCCAGATCTGGAGGCGGGCAACAGATGTCCTGGAAGCCCGAGTTCTTCAGGTGGTTACGGCGCCAACTGATTGTTGTGGAAGATTGGCCCTATGCGGGAACTGACTTTACAGGGGACCCAGATCTCCCGCTACCAGAAGGAGACGACTGGGACGAAGAGCTGGGTAAGACCTCATATTTTTGATTTTATGTTTATATGTTTTTTTTTGTTAATACACACTTGTCTTAACACAATTATATATGCATGCAGATGTAGGACTTGAGAGACCAGCCGGGATGTCTCCTATCTCCCGGAGGACACAACTCGCCCCTGAGATCCAGGGGGAAGGCACCGGAGGAGAGGCACTGGTCCAGAACCTCGAGGGGATTGCCCATGGGATCCCAGACTATGCCCGGCTGTCAGACGTACCGATGGAGTACCGGCGCCATACGGTGGGAGTTCCAAACCGGCTCCACCGAATCCTGAGGCGGCTAGTGCGTGCAGTGACGTGCTATCATGAGCACCATGCGGATTAGTCTCTAGGATTTAGCTACACCTATTTTTTGAGAGACACAGTGTCTCAGGATGTATTAAGACAATTATGTATATTTTTGAGTTTTATGTGACACACTCTATGTAAACATTTCGATATCTATATATATGCATATCTATTTCTGGATGAGTCTTCTTTACATGTGATGATGATTTATAAATTGCGCAAATGTCTATCTAACACCAAATTTTCTACTGCATCTGTCAATGTATTCAAATGCCTGGGTATATGATGATATGTAATATATTCAAAATTCCTTTCCAGTAATCGAATACGCAAATACAATCGTAAAATGGACGGGTTTCTTACCGAATAGTGCCCGTTCAGCTGCAACACTACAAGCTGTGAATCTAGGTACACGAGAAATTCACGGATACCAAGGTTTATTGCCTCGGTTAATAATTCCAACACGGCGCTATATTCCGCGATATTGTTCGTGGTACGTCCTAAACAAACACCTTGCAGGTCGATCAACTCACCAGCAGGATCGTAGATTACCCAGGCTGCAGAAGACAGATTCCTGGTACTGCGGGAGGCACCGTCCGCGAAACCAACAAATGGATGAATAGACATCTGCACAACCAGGAAGACCCGATCAGCAGAAATATGTTTACAAAGCACACCACACCATGCACACAAATGACAATCACACACCTATGTACACACACCACACCAAGAAACCATTTCAGGCGTAGTACTTCTTAAGGTACAGCCCATTTCGAGGCTGCGCCAATGGAACTCCTTTGTAGTCTATAAGCTCGTAGGCCCCATTTTTCAAAACACGTTTTACTATATAGGGACCGTGCCACATGGGCTGGAGTTTACCGGCACCAAGCTTATCATGTGCCTGATCGTACAAGAGGACTAGGTCTCCTTCAATGAAAGAACGGGGAGAAACGGATTGATCAAAATGAGATTTGACCCTCTTCTTTTGTGCTTCGATGATCAAAGCAGCTAGACGACGGGTTTCATCCAACCGTTCAAGATACAGAAGACGCTCTTCCTCAGGAGAAGTATCCGGTAAGAGCTCCACAACTAACTTAAGCGAAGGAATTTCGCATTCAACCGGCAAAGTAGCTTCCAGACCGTACACCAGTTGGAATGGTGTGAATCCGGTTGCACTTTTAGCAGATGTTCGGTACGCCCAGAGAGCTGAGAACAGTTGGAGATGCCAACTGGATTTATGAATCCCAACTGTTCGTTGAAGCATGGTGACCAAAACCTTGTTTACCGCTTCAACCTGACCGTTCGCTTGAGGGTAGTATGGCGTTGAGCTGTCGTGACGCAGGCCCAACGCAGCTGTCAGCTCCGCCATCATGTAATCACGGAAATGAGTACCGTGATCAGTGACGATAGCTTGAGGGACCCCGAATCGTGCAATAACATGGTTGAATAAAAAAGAAGCAGTCGTTCTTCCGTCAGCAGCAAGTGTAGGCATCGCCTCGGCCCACTTAGTGAAGTAGTCGACGGCGACGATGATATACGCATGCCCCCCGGCCGAGTGAGGGTTACACGTCATAAAATCTACGCCCCATTTCGCGAAAAGGCCGACGGTAATAACGGGATGCAAAGGCAACGGCGGCGCGCGCATCTTGCGCTGAAAAATCTGGCACGGATGGCATTTTCGGACTGCAGTGATGCAATCCTTGAATATAGACGGCCAGAAGTAACCTGCCCTCAGAATCTTTTGGGCAGTGGCATATCCGGACATGTGTCCACCACAGGCGCCACTGTGGCAATCATTCAAGACTTTCTCAGCCTCGTCCAAGGTAAGGCATCGTCGGAGCACCGAATCTACTCCAATACGATATAGGGTATCTCCCACTATGCGGTAGGGTTGGGGCTGGTGCCGAATCCGACGGCGTGCAGCTTTATCCAACTCAGACCGGAATGTCGCGGTCTGAAGATACACTATGATGTCCCCGTACCAAGGATCACGAGTATCGATAAGAAACAACGTTTCGTCTGGAATATGATCTTCAGTGTGTTCAGGAAGAGAGTCTGTCGGGAGAGAACAAATCAAATCCGCGAAGACCGGTGATTTAGTTGACTTGGCAGTGGTGAACTCCAAATCAAACTCCTGCAGGATGACAATCCATTTGGAGTACTTTCCCCCCAGCAATTGTCTGGAAAGAATATATGTCATGGGGTTGCAGTCTGAAACCACTGTGATCGTGCACAAAAGGATGTAATGGCGGAAGCGCTGTACAGCGTGTACGGCTGCTAAGGCCAACTTCTCAACATGTGCATAACGCGTTTCCGGGTCGAGAAGGTTCCGAGAAAGGTAATAAACAACATGTTCATCACCGTTCTCGTCATCCTGCACCAAGATCATGGCGATGGTGCTTAATGCGGCGGCTAGATACAAAGCAAAGTCGCGGTGGTAGTCCGGAGGACGAAGCAATGGAGCATTGACTAGCAATGTCTTCAGCTTCTCAAAGGATTCTTGAGCGATTTCGTCCCAATGAAAGGGAACATTCTGCTTTAACAAACGAGTGAATCCTTTGGCCACCTCGGCGTAATTCGGGATGAAGCGCCTAAGAAAATTCGCTTTCCCTTGCGGACTCTGCAACTGATAAAGGGAGGAGGGTGACGGGAGATTTATAATGGCCTCAACCTTCAGAGGGTCGAGGCGAATTCCGTCTTTCGAGACTATAAAGCCTAAAAGATGGCCAGAGTCGACGCAGAAGACGCACTTATGAGGATTCAGCCTAATATTGTAGCGTCTGCAATGAAGAAATATCTGGCGAAGATGTTCCGGATGATCCTCTCGCTTACCCGAATGGGCAGGCAAGTCGTCCAGATAAGGCTGGAAAATATGGCGAATATCATGAAAAGCATATGACATGGCACGTTGAAACGTGGCGCCAGCGTTCTTTAAGCCGAACGGGAGTTTTTTATATGCAAAAGTGCCCCACGGACAGATGAATGTGGTCTTATGTTGATCCTCGGGTGCAATGTTAATCTGGTTGTAACCTGAGAAACCGTCCATTAAGGAGTAGATCTCACTTCCGGCGCAATCGTCGATAATCTGATCGATAAACGGAGTGGGATAATTGTCCTTCGGACAGGCGCGATTGATATCGCGATAATCTACACAAACTCGAATGGTAGCCTGCTTTTTATCGACAGGGACGATATTGGACACCCATTCTGTAAGGGGGATAGGATAAATAAACCCCGCGTTCAGAAGTTTTTCAACCTCTGCCTTGATAGCGGCGGCTTTCCGAGGATGCATGGGACGCAAGCGTTGGCGCACGGGTTTCGCACCAGGATAGGTTGGAATCTCGTGCACGACAATACTAGGATCAATTCCCGGCATTTCCTCGTAGGACCATGCAAAAACATCTCTGAACTCTTTGAAAAGTTCCGTATAGACCTGGATCTCTTCGGGAGAACAGGTCACACCCACATGAATGTTCTCAACAATCCCTGGTTTGAAAGAGATGTTGATAGGAACCGTTTGAGTAATGTTACTCAGATTGCCTTCCAAAAAGACCTCATGCGTCAAGATCGGTGTTTGAAGAGGAGGGGAAGGAACCTGAGTAGCATAGCGCTCTAGACAGTCAGTCATTGCCCCCAAGCTAGGCATAAACGAGGAACGATGATGCCCATCGCCCCAGGGTAGCTCCTCAAGAGACATAGTTTCAATGATAGCCTCATCTGAAGGAAAAGTCTCTCTAAGAGGATCAGGTGAATCAGCCTGACCAAGCTAGGGGGATTGTGAGTAGACGTCGAGAGCCATGCTCATCGGAGCATGCTGAGGAGGTGGAGGGTCCGATGCGGCAACAATCTCACAGTAGCTGATCTCTACTGGCGTTAAAGGCATGGATTCTCCAAACTCATATACCTGCTCAGGTGTAGGAATCAGCCAGGGGTCATCAGTCCTGGACAACATGTTGACTTGAGCAGTATTCGGTGGCGGCGCAGGGAAAATACCCATGAGGACTGGGTCTTTGAAAAGACCAGGTCCTATGCTGTCTGGGGGATTCGGAATTTGATCCACATACGGCACGTTGTTCTCGGAGCTAGAGGTAAAAAATGACAACTGGTCTACCGTGACAATTTTGCCCTCGTGAGGGAACTTGATGAATCGAAAGACAGTAGACGGCACGCAGAGCATGGCATGGGTCCAGCTGCGGCCAAGAAGTATATTGTAGTTGAGTTTAGCGTCAACCACTTCTACTTCCACGTTGACAGTTTTTCCCTGTAATGTAATCGCTAGACTCTCGAGAACTCCCAGGGGTTTAGATTCCCGGCCATCAAATGCCTCAAGGGCATTGAAAGATGACGATAAGGTTGGAGAGCCGATGGCTTTCCAACAAGCGGAGGACATAACACAAGTAGATGCACCCTCATCTACGACGGCTCTGTGAACGTTCAGACCGTTAATCCCGACTTGAATAACCAAAGCGATTTGATGTGGAAGCCGGGGAGTAAAATTCTCCAGATCAAAGGTGAGAAGGCTCGAATCGGCGGGATCAATACCACCGATGGCGGACAATAAAGCCTTCCGTTGTGAAGGACAACTCTGAAGAACCTCGAGTGCAGACATGGCACATGGCGCCTGTGCCAGATCCTCAACAATACTGTAATGTTGAGCGGCACGAGCGTTTGGATTATAAGAGGATCTCCGAAGAACACCCTTGGGAGGTGGCTTCACAACGGGTTCGAGAGTTGGCTTCTCAATTTCCAATGAACCAGAAGCAGATGCGGGAGGCGGTCCATCCGCCACTGCCTTCCCGGGTGCCTGCTGCTGATTATTGTAATCCTTGGACCTCGTAGCGATAGTGATAGGTGCATTAGTCTTCATCATGAAAACTTGAGACCCAAATGGTACAGATGATGAACCTTGTTCGACCATCTGGGTCTGCTGAGATGGAAATGGCTCTTTTAAAACAGCCGGAGTTCCTTTCGAGCCTTTAAGAAGTTGACTGACTTCGGATCGTCTTGGACAATCCTTAGTGTAATGGTCACCTTCACAGATGAGGCAAGGAAATTTCGGCTTACGTTGTGAGCCATCCTCAGACCGAGATTTAGATTCCGATTTTGGGGCATCAGATTTTGATTTTCCTTTGCCCTTCTTCTTCCCCTTGGAGGACTTGTCCGCAGGATTGGCCTAAACGGCATTTACCTCCGCGGTTTTACCAGAATCGGATGAGGCGGGATTAGCAGAGGTATTGTTGGAAGAATTAGCCTTCTGCTTCCCATTCGAAGACTTCTTCGAATTTTGAGAAACGGAACCAATGACACCATCCACCGTAGGGGTGGGCGGGGCCTTTTTGGCTCCAGGCCGTGGTGCATCAGGCAGGATGTCATAAAGCGTGCCAGATTGTGAATAAACAAGATCCAAGTATTGGGCACGCGCGATAGCTTGTTCCTCCGTCACACACGCTCCCATCGCGATATCCTGAGCGATTTTATTGACAAAGGAGGTGGTGAACCAGTGGGTCAAAATCTGATCAGGTATGTGAAACTTGATCAGTCGACGACGACGCCGCCACTCATGGATGTGATCCGAGATGTGAGTGGCCGAGTCCTGCTTCAGGGAAGACAGGAGGTGCGTCCCAGTCTCATACCGGACTGGTAACTAGAAATGCGTGAGGAAAGCCATGGCTAACGAGTTGAAATCCTGAAAAATACCACGGGATAGCTCTATGTACCACTTAGCAGCAGCTCCTGTTAACGTACGCTGGAAAAGATGCAAACGAACCGAATCGTCAGTCCAAGAGTTAGACGAGCACCAGAGGTGATACGTCATCACATGCGCCTGGGGGTCTTCTCCAGATTTGCCCTCAAACTTGGGACGGTCTCCTGGTATCTTGGTCGGAACCGGGGGCCAATATGGATTATGAGCAATCGGATCATTGGTCAACTTCGAAACGTCCGGTAGATCCAAGGTAGCCAGGAACGGCAATGGAGGGTTAATTCCCATGCCAGTCCCAGAATAAGGTCCGGTACCCATGCTCCACGATGGTTGGGAATATCCCTGCCCCCATGGGTTCTGTCCCGTAGGATTCTGACCGTGAGGGGCATAATTCATATAGCCAGACTGATTTGGTTGCTGGTAACCATTGTGTGGGGCCTGATAACCAGGGTTCGGGCCTTGATTAGGCGTCTGCCCCGTATAAGCGGCGTTTGGATTTGGCTGCTGAGCATAGTTAGAACCAGGTGGAGGAGGATGATACTGAGAGCCTCCAGAGTGGTTATAGTTCGGTTGAGATTGACCATGAGGATAATAACCACTCTGAGGATGAGTAGACTGCTGATAAGTGGAACCCTGCGGAGCCTGGTACATAGGGCGCAGCTGTTGATTTGGCTGCGGCATTGAATGAGCAGGCTGCTGAGCAGAGTGAACAGAATGAGAGGGCTGCCCTGAATGAACAGGTTGACCCGAGTGAGGGGGCGGCCCTGAATGAACAGGTTGGCCCGAATGAGGGGGCGGCCCTGAATGAACAGGTTGGCCCGGATAGACAGGCGGCGCTGGTTGCGCAGGCTGACCTGGTTGTAAGTGAGCCCCATGTTGCACCGAATAAGCCGGTTGGCCTGGAGGCGGGACACCAGGTTGTACCGGATGACCCGGTTGGCCTGGTGGTGGAACAGGACCAGGTGCTTGCTGGAAACCAGTTTGACCTGAAGCAGGACCATAAAGTGGTCCTGGCTGATATGCAACGTTAGAGACAACAGGATATTGCGGTTGCATCGGTAAAGAAGGCTGGATTTGCCCCCTAGGTCCATAGGCCGGTCCCTGTTGATACCTCGGTTGAGGCTGAGCAGGTTGACCAGCAGGGTTATAATATGGTCCTTGCGGATTATAGAATGGCCCTTGCTGGCCCGCAGAGTAGCCTTGATTGGGCTGTCCCTGTGGGTCGTACTGATAGCCAGGTTGGCCTGCGGGTTGACCTTGGAAAGGTTGTGCCTGCAAGTTCTGAGCCTGGTTGTACGGTAAACCTTGAACATAAAGATAGGCCTCAGGAGCAGGGAGACGCAAAATGTCCCCATGCTCGTCAAGCTGACCCGGAAAACCATACACGGGAGTTCCGTCTTGTGCATAGTGCGAAAAGAAAGATCGGTAAGGATCTTGGGGGAGCTGTCCAGCTCCGGCGTTCGGCTGCTGTAAAAACAACCGATACTCCTCCGGAGAGATATTCTCCGGTATAGCAGTAGCTAGATAAATGTCCTCTGGAGTTGGCCCAGATCTAGTAGCAGATGCTGAGGCAACAGCAGAAGAGGCAGCCACACAAACAGTGGGTCGCACGGGAACAGAAGTGACGGCCGTCGAAGGAGACACCCCGGGTGTAGTGGCAGCTGGCCTCGAAGCAGGAGATGATATTCCCATAGAGGCGGCAGCTGAAATAATCTGACCCAGAGATCTGTATCCCTGTGGCAAAGAAGGACCAGCTGACGATGTGGTAGCCAGCTCAGACTCGTCTCCCTCGAACAATCTACGAGGGATGCGCTGATAGTCATCAGACCCGGGAATTTCCTCACCAGAATCACTCATGGTTGATCCTGCCGCTCAATCACGCAGAAGACGGCGAGGACTAGGAGGAAAAACAGCAGCAATAAACGGTGAACCCGATGTAAGAGAAAGGAAATCAGCTCCTAATCTCAATTCAGACACAGGGTCCGAAAAGGGCCAGTGGAACTCAACTGGCTCTCCAAAGGGTTGCTCGGCAAGGACCGGTCCCCCGTCAGGGAACTCGGAAACAACAGGCTGCTGTGGTTCAACAGAAGGTTCAGAAGCCTCTGAAGAATCGTCCGTGTAAGGACTACCAGTAGACGAAACCGAGGGTTCCGCCACCGTCACAAAAGACTAGAAGAAGAGAGCACACACACACACGGGCTGAAAACGAATTAAGACACACGATCAAACAATCACAAGCAATATCTAAACGGGTGTGTTATCGTGGGAGATTGATTTTACCACATTGGAAAATAAACAAATTCTACCGTTTCATGTTTTAAGAGTCGAGAAACGATAAAAAGATGACTCTATCTCTTTCAGAGTTGATACAAGCGTGAAAGGACAAACGCTTGACGGTCTTTTCAAGTTTAGGGAGTCAGAAAAGACCAAACGACTGCTCAGGAAAAACTAGGCACAAAGGGTGTACCAAATATCCGTGAACTGCAATATACACCTTGGTTTCAAAAATGAAACAGAAATCGACCAAGGACTTTCCGTACGTGCGGGTAGTCTCCCCGAATGTTGTGTTCGGTGTATCACGGGTATAGGGCGGCAGACTCGGCTTCCTGTGGATAAAGGATTGAAAACCTAGAGGGGTCTCCCTTTATATACGCGACGGTACGGGGAGCGCAAGTCCGTACTAGCGCTGTCTAAAGCCAATAGGCGAACGACAGCTGCTAGGTTTAACGACGCCGGAACACGTCTCTAGCCTAGACCTTCTAAATATGTTACGTTAAGTTCCAATGTTGCCTTAGGTTAATTGAATAAATTTTATAGTTGATCTTCAATTAAGTTTCAATTTCCAGGCCTTATCGTATGTAGTGTCTCCTAAATGCAAGCTATATGCCACGATGCAACATTTCGTTCGATGAAAACTAGTTAAATGAGAGTTAAGAGCTTTTATACAAATGAAATGAACGGAATACAAACAAGAATGTCTCTAATGCAACTAATGCAATTGCACACTTTTCATCCAAACACTAATCACTAGCAATATGGAAAAGATCACAATTTGCACTAATTTAACAAAAGCAAAAGAGATTATTTTTTGATTTTCAATGTTTAATGGCTAATGTGCACTGCAAACAAAAGGAACAATTTGAGAAATGATATCTAAGAGAGCGAAGCAAACAACATTCACTCAACGAAGCAAGCAACCAAATCTCTAAATCGACCCAAAGTCCCTCAAAGCAAAGAAAGACTCGAAAACACCCAATGGACCGTGTGATCTAGGTCCAAAGCAAGGACAAATGAATTCTGAATGAAAGAATGAACAATCACTCAAAAGACGCAGCAAAACAACCAAATACTGTTAAGAGAGCGTGGAGAATCAATCAACAAGTTGACAGGACAATCAAGACACCAAAACTCCCAAGGAGGGCTCGATTCACTATGCCACTAGATGCCCTAGGGCTCAAATCATGAAATCGATAGACAGAGGCAAACAACCAAAGGATAGCGGTGAATTCCAGTCAAACAAGACTCCAACACACTCAGACAATCAGGAAATCAAGGAGAAAAGTACTGGTCAAGCTCAGAAAGCCAAAAAATGAAGAAACTCAAAAAAGTCACAGGGGTGGCGCGACTGTGGCCTTGAAACTAGCGCCAGAGGCCGATTGGCGCGACACGGACAAATGCAACAAGCGCCAAGTGGCGCGACTGTCGGGTTAAAACCCGCGCCAGTCGAGTTCTTCAATAAAAATTAAAAAACAAGCTATTCTAA
>JAXQQM020087699.1:0-31728 GCA_034641835.2 Pinus albicaulis | reverse complement strand
ATTTATAAATCTTATTTTATTATTTTAATTATTATTTTATTATTTTTCCTTAGGAGACCACTTTTAGGCTGAAATTTCCTCTAATGCATTCCAGATCATGTAGTTGGATGCACCATCCAACCGATATTGATCCCTCAACCCAGTTGATTCCATCACGCCAAACAAATGTTGAACTTCCTCCTCTCTCCTCTACACAACTGCTGACTTGTTCTACGCACTCCCTTTTGGAGTAAGTGGATCTGCTCCCGGCTACTGCTGCTCTGTAGTGAGAAACTGAATTCTTTGGCTAGGAATTCTCTGAGGAATAAATTCCTCAGTATGTTCTCTTCTTTCCCTTTTTGATGCTTTTTTGTCCCAACAAACTACTGCAGAAAATGTTGAGATTTTCTTTTAACTAAATTTGGAGAAAATATCATGAATGTGACAACAATTTGATTTGTTGCTAAATTGAATCCATGTAATCCTGATGTGGAGTTAATGCATCCTATATTTTTTGTGAGTGAATTCATGATTAATTTTCTACTCCTAGCTATAAAATGTAAGCCCGTAGAGGCAAATCAGCATGAGGGATGTGAGGTGAGTGGAAGAGCAGATGAGAAACTCTGTTGTTGTAATTCTCTAGTTGATAAATGAGATTGTCGATGCCCTATTTGGTGGATGTAGCCCAGATTGGTTGGGTGAACCACGTTAAAATCTGTGTCTTTATGTTTGTTTCTGCTGTGTGTTTTGTTTAAGTTTTTCCGCTGCTGAACTCAACAAATTGGTATCAGAGCAAGTTGTAGAAGCTACCTCGCAAGAAGCGTTGTAAGAGAAAATCAGTTGGCGAGAAGCGCTGGTGCAAACTCTGTGTATGTTGCCATAAGAGCTGAGCGTAAGAGAGCCAAGTTGCTAAGCGTAAGATTTAGCATTGTTGCAGTGTTATAATCGTGGATTGAGGAACTTGTTGAGGATCCCATCCTTGTAACGGAGTTCTCCATTGTAACAATTCAGTGTTTCTCTGTTATGCAGCCCAACCCCTATACCTGAGGCACAAACAAAAATCACCGTTGCTGTAAATAAACTGCCTGGAGGTGAAAAGTCCATGTGCTATGATATTTTTGCGTGGAATGTGAGACTGCGAGGATTTACTTGAAGAATAAACAGCAATCAGACTCTGACTCAGCCAATCTTACCGTGAGCCAATACGTCCTGAGTTCTCCTGCAAGAAAACTGATAACACAACTGCGGCAATGGGAGGAGCGTAAGAACAACACGAATAGTCGTGTAAGTGCAGATCTACGTTTGCGTGGAATACTGTTGACAAGAGCCTCATCGTGGAAGGTGTGAAAGTGAACCAGTAGTTCCGAGCAAGATGCAATGGCTGTTAAATGCGGTTCTGTGAGTTGGTATGCGCGGTTGAACGGTGGACTTCTGAAAGCGTAGACTAGTGAGCAGTGGACAGTAAAATGGATAAATATATGGAATCGATTTTTTGTTTTGTATTTATTCAAATGCATATAAATCGATTTGTATTAGTATATCGTTTTGCATTTATTTGTGATTTAAATCAATTTTATTGATATGCCATGGCCTTTTAATAAATCGATTTTTATGAAGTCATTCTACAAAAGGCGGCACTTCATTGTTTGAAAAGTTTTTTTTTTTAAATCGGTTTGTATGTTAAATCGATATTGTTATTAATCGATTTTAAATAGGGTTTATAAAAATTGTAATATCGATTTACATTGTAATATCGATTTTTTGTAATATGCCATTATAAGGGCCAGGCAAAATATCCAAACCAGCTGAAATAACATTTCAAGTATCCAAAAAATTATTTGTTCTTGATAAGTGTTGTGAAGATTTCCTTGTGCTGCGTGAGAAGCCAAATTAAGCTATGGCAAAAACACAAAGTGCTCGATTTGAGAACGAGAAGTTCAACGAGAAAAACAACTTCGAGATCTGGAAAGTTAAGATGTATGATCTACTTGTGCAACAAGGCGTGGCGAAGGCGCTGTTGGGAAAAGCCAAACAGCCTTACACCATGACGAATAACAAATGGAGTGACATGGATGAAAGAGCACTGAGCGACATTCGATTGTGTTTGGCTGATGATGTTTTGTTTAACATCGTACGAGAAAATCGTCATTGTTTTTCGAAATGGACAAAAACTAAAAGTCAGACATGACCAGCATTTTCTAAACTAACAGTGATTCTTCCGGGTTTACGCTTGTACAGTTTGCGCATGAAGGAAGGTATGATGATTATTGATCATTCGAATACCTTTAATACTCTTTTGGTGCAGTTAGAAAGTATAGAAGTAAAATTTGTATCAGAAGATAATGCTGTAACTTTATTATGCTCATTGCCCGAGTCATGGGATCATTTGTTACTTCTATAAGTATTATTTCATAAGAAACCCTTGAGTTTGATGATTTTGTTGGAGCTTTGTTATCTGAAGAAATAAGGAAAAGGTCAAATTCAGAAACCTATACATCAAAAGCAATGATGGTCAGAGGTCATTCTAAAGAAATATGCTTCAGTAAGCATAAAAAATTTCATTCAAAATCGAAAGGAAATAAGAGTAAGGTAAAGTGTTGGTTTTGTGGCAAATCGGGACATTTGAAGAAGGATTGTTGGAAGAGACAACAAACATCCAAAGGAGACTCTTTGATAGAAAATAAAGAAGCAAACATGATAGATACAGGTTCGGTATCTGTTTCAGGTATGAGTGATGAAGTGTTATGAGTTAGTTTTTTTAATCATGATCAACATTGGTTGTTAGATTTTGGTGTGTCAAATCACATGTGCATTCATAGAGAGTGGTTTAAAACTTATAAATCAATCAATGATGGATTGGTTTACATGGGAAATGATGTCTCATGCAATATTGTGGGAATTGGAAGCATTTAGATTAAAATGTTTGATGGGACAAATAAAATTTTAATTGATGTAAGACATGTGCTTGAACTAAGAAAAAACGTCATTTTTCTAGGAGTGCTAGACACAAATGGATATAAAACCTTTATTCAAGGTCGAGTAATGAAAGTTTATAAAGGAATTTTACTAGTAATGAAAGCAAAGAAGGTTGGAAATATTTTTCAGTTAGAAGGAAGAATAGAGCCAGATAATGCCACAAAGATTCGAAACGGTCACACTTAGCTCCGTTTTATATAAAGATTGGCCATATGAGCGAGAGAGGATTAAAATTTTTATCTGATCGTAAGTTAGTTCCTAGTTTAAAATATTCTAAGTTATATTTTTGCAAACATTGTATATTTGGGAAACAAAGCAAGTAGACATTTAAAACTAGAAAACATACTAGTAAGGGAATCCTTGATTATATCCATTCCGATGTTTGCGGTCCATCTCCTACAACCTCATATGGAGGATCGTCATATTTTGTATCTTTTATTGATGATTTCAGAAAAGTGTGTGGGGCCGATTTCCTTCTGTGGAAAATCACCCTAGAGGTTTGTTGGGTCAAAACCTCCACAGATCAGGGCATGCCATTCAGAAGGACTCACACACAACCGTACTTGAATGCAAAAAACTCGAAATCAACGATAGCAAGACTCACCCGTAGTCCTACGTTTGATGTAGATCCCACAGGGTTCAAACCCCCAGCAACCTTCCTTCCTCCTTCAACCTGCAAAACAAGAAAGAACGTGCACGGAAACCTAGTTGTACAGCATATAATTCTCCTAAAAGTTAGTGTAATCAATGTGAAACATGATATAAATGATAATAACTGCTTAATAATCAATCTTTCCACATATAACAATAGATACTAACACGGAAGTTCAGGAACAAGACGATTCTTCATTATTATGAATAGCATGTACAGTAGTAAAAGTGGAGAGATCACCTGAATCCTTTCACGATCTTCAAGCAGACCGTCGACCGGATTCGTCCCACCCTTGCCTCGCTAAGATTATTCCAAGAGTTATGCACTCGAGATGGCATATAAATGGATGAACATCTCCAGGAAACAAGGGTTTCCTGATATAAATCTGGGAAAGTGCAGGAGGCACGGGGAATCAGACTTGAACTGGGAATCCAACAGAGTATAATGACTATATAATTTCTCTCTCCCTTAGGCCATACACATGAGGGGCTTTTATACTCCCTCAAAGTAGTTTCAGTCAGTTGGAAATAGTTGGCCACGTACTGGGGTGGTTGAACTACCAGAGTAACCATCAACCCAGCCCGAAAATATGGAATTTTAATATATTTTTTAATGATTTTAATGGCATACGCGGAAAATTACATGTGGACTCGCGTATACACGCAGAAAATTCCGGGCATAACCGCGTATGGGGATTTTTACACTGTTTTTTAGTGAATTTTTTCAAGTCTGTAGGAATGGGTGCCCAAAGCCATAAAAGCAATCATGAATCATATGAAGGTGAGAAATGATGCTATAACAGATTCCCCCTAATATATGAGGTCAGAAGGGGTACATGATGGCCAAAATGTATTATGCACATAGAAAGAACTTCGCAAGGACAAGAGAGGACTTCACCAGATTTCAGCCTGCCAAAAAACCAATGAAAGAAAATAGAGAGTCAACTCATGCTGAGGCGGGCATACCCATGCTCAGTCAAAAATACATCATATGGAAAGTACATAATAGATCCAAAATGTATACAAGTATAGCTGAACTGAAAGTACACAATGAATCATCTGAGCATGGCCCGGAAATATAAGTCTGAATCAATGTCCAAGTATCACATATAGAAAGTTGATCAAGGATGCTGCAACTGGATGTCTGATCATATAAGTAACTGAATCTCCAAGTACCAAATCATAAGAGGTGGAACAAATGGTACAATCACGCAACTCGGGAGCCAACATATAGAATGATGCTGTACTGACACTACAACATATAAGGGTGAACGGCATCACTGGAAGAAACTGAATGGACTGTCAAAAGTGAACCGAGAAATGCTGATGCAACCCGAGGTCTTCACCGATCACTATGGCACAATTCTACAAAATGGGAATAAATGAGCTGAAGTCGACCATGTGAGAAATCGTTGGATTACCGGTCAATGATGTATACCATTAACCAACGCGAGACAACCCACCAATAATGAAAATGAGCGTCAAGGTGCCCCAGTACAATCTAACAAGTGAGAATGAATGAGTTGAAGTCGAACACTTGAGAGAATCTACCAATCAGGAGGCAATGATGAATCCCCACTGTCGATAGCGAAGAGTCTGCCACTGATGACTGCAAACCCTAAGGTACTGACAAAAAAACTCTAGACCTTATTCCCAGAGCAATGAGTCGGAGTCGATGGGAAAAGATCTGCTGGAAGGAAGGCATTAAGGCATCCCACATCAGTCCAGCGCGAGTGTAACCCGCAGGCCAAGATTTGGAAGGAATCGGACGAAGTAGAGTGATGGAACCAAAACCGAAGTGCGTTTCCGACATGCACAAGATGAAGCTAGCGCACGGAAGAAACCCTCTGAACCAACCAATAATGAAAGCTGACACAGAGGCGAGAAATCCACCGATAGGGTCAAATGGAAATCAAGGTACTGCACGAATCCCAAGTGTGATAATGTGTGCTGACGTCGAACACGGGGGAAACCACTCAGTCAAAGACCCATAATGATGATCAAATGTTGAGCACAAGGTCACCTATCAATGATGGAAATAGGGCCAGGGTGCGGCTCTAGGTTTGCTCTCAGAGCAATGTGTCGTAGTCGATAAGAGACAAACCCGCCAGAAAGAAGTCAATGGGGACCTTCTCAAACCAGCACGAGCAGAAGACCAAAACATCTGATGTGATAGAACAAGATATTGACAAGACCGGGAAGGCCGACTGAATAATGAGTCAAGAGACACCGCAGAATGGCCGACTCTGGTTAGACTTCCCTTGAACAAAAGCACGACTCATGATGACCATGGCAGTAAAAGTGACACTGTATAAGTCTGTTATGCAGGAGGCAGAACAAACTCTCCATATGATTGGAAGAGGTAACCAACCGGGGGAGAACTGACAAGTGAAACATGGTAAAGGCTGAACCTAGGTCAAAACTAAAACCATCCCAAATGAAGGAAATATATATAAGTATATGTGCTTTGTTCAAGGGTGACAAACTGACTCTGTACTGCCATCAAAACAATGAAGATACATCCCGTTCCCGCTCTTTTTGTTATATTTGATTTTTTTGTCTTTTTCATATAATAAGCCTGAAAAAGAATAAAAGAATGCTATGGTACAATGGATAGAACGAGTATCAAGAAACAGATGCACTAGTTCCTGGGATAAGAACGACCCTATTCTCAATGCAAGGTGGCGGAAACTGGTAAGCGATACTCAAAGGAATGTTCCATCCATGGGTAAAAAGGGTGTCAAGTCGCGATAGCTAAGTGCATGCAATGGTTAACTTGTACAGATAAACAAGGTCAAAAGTTGGCTTAAACATCGAGTCCAAATGAAGCCGGCTAAAGGCCAGGATAAACAAGTAGCCAATATGCAATGCAGTAATACAACTTAACGACACCAGGGAGCCTCTAGGGTAATAGCTATAAAAATGATAGTGAGGAAGAAGAAGAATGAAGCTTCAACACGTAAGTCATGGTGGGACTAAAGAGGACTCCCGAGCCTACATAAAACGCAGCATGGGCAACAAGTGATAGCGAGGAACTAACTAGGAAGCCCATGTAAAGGAAGGCTTTACCATCAAGTCATGATTAAATAATCGGCGAGTGAAATGGGTGTAATAGTCATGACCTGATGGGATCGACCCTATGGCAAGTGATCAGTATGGAGGCTAGTATGAAATATGCAGTGGAAAGTGATTTCCCTAACCTATATGCCAGTGAAGATCATATACCTGTCGTGATGAGTCAGTAATCATGGATCAAAAAACCGGGAAAAATCTCAAATTCGTCAAAAATGTACCTGAAAACATACCAAACTGGGCACTTCCAAGCATCCGGGTTATGCAGCTTAAGATAGATCAAAAAAATAAGCATAACAAATTTTTGCGAAAATTTTCAACTTTTTAGCCATAAATAGACAAATTACCTCATATTTGGTTCATTATTACATTGCTGATTTGGAAAAAAGTGCTTTGGAGCAAAAAATTTCTTTCGTCAAATCAGGAGCAACCGACTGTCAAATCGCACCGAATTTGTCAGGTAAGCTCATCAATTATCCTTGCAAATCATTTTGTCCGTTCATAAATTAAAATTTAGTAATTTTCACCATAGAAACCCTTGCTAAAAATCACGGGTTTGCGCATACGCGGGTTGGTAACGATAAAGTCGTATTTACACGTGACTGTGCATAAATAAAGTCGCGTATGCGTAGGCCCAAATGAAAAAAGCGTAGCTAATGAAGGATTTATTGAATTTTGACAGGATGACCATATCATGGAGAGAGCATGAACACAGTGCAATTGATCAAGAAGTCTTGCGAGATCGAGCATCGCTAAATATTCTTCGGAATTACGGTTTGCTCAAGTTTTTCAAAATGCCAAATATGAAGAGTAATGTCCGGTTGCTCGAAATGCTTGTGAACTATTGGGAACTGGAAGAGGACTGCTTTATGATAGATCAGATGCATGTACGCATTGAAGTGGAAGACATATATTTTATCACTGGACTCTCCCGGAGGGGGGAACCAGTAGACTTGCACGGGAAGCCCTTGGGAGGGCTAACCGTGGAAGATTACGTCCACGTGTACTGTGTAGAGGGTTCCAAGAAAGTTGGAACTCAAATTTCAATTAAATATTTAAGAGATTTGCACATGAAAATCCTCCTTTTCACCATTGGCAAAGTGGCGGGATCTGCCTCCCTACACCAGGCGTCCAGGACGCAAATAAGCATAGCAGTGGAATGCTTAACTCATGTATATGATTGGTGCACAGCCCTATTGCTGAACATGAAGCAAAAATTGACCTCAATCCGCCAAGTAAAGACAAAACATTTTGGATACGGTACAATTTTGATGACATTCTTCTTCGAGAAGATACCAGCATTGAGACCCAGAGTGATCTCTACCATCAGCAGCCCGAGAGACCCAAGAATTGCTCGCTGGGCAGACATGATGAAGAGATTAGGGGGAAGTGAAGTTCCCCGGACCACTTGGGATGACGAGTTCTTCCTTTGGTGGGGAGAACAAATCATTGCTGTGGACGACTATCCCTATGCCGGGATGGAATTTCGTGGAGATCCAGATCTTGTCCTTCCACCAGGCGCGGCATGGGGCACAGTCGGTAAGTTTGCAATTTTTGACTTATATAATTTTTTTTGGATTTTTTCAATATGTCTAAAAAAATGTGAAAAACATGTTTTTGATTGGATTCATAATGACTTACAATGTAAACATGATCATGATACAGATATTGGACCAGTTCGACCTGAGGGTTTCCCGCGCCACAAGCGTCGCAGGGGCGAAGCAGATATAGTGGATTCAGACAGGACTCTCCAGGCTGTATAGAGGAACTTGGAGGGATTAACCCGCCAAGTACCTATGGCTGTCGTGGAAGATCTGCCAGAAGCCATCCAGAGACAGGTAGTAGGAGTGCCCCGAGACTGGGTACGGTTATTCCGCCGAGTTGCCACCGCGATCATGTTCTATAGGAACACGACTTCTGGGCAGGGACCTCAGGAGTAGATAGATATGATGTATCAGATGACTGTATATTTTTGAAACTGAACATGATCGGGCATAAGCCCAATTTTTGTATGACTTTATGGATCCAAATTTTGTAAAGTTTTTGAACACTCTGATGATATATATACAGCGAAGTTTGATGTGATGTGATAAATGTATCAAATATATGATGTTTTTGATGATTAAATTTTATTGCATGGAATGATAAATATGCCAATCCAGTGCCTGATTAGCTAATGAGTCTGCCAACCAATTGTCAGCTCGAGGAATATGAATGAAAGTTAAAAAATGAAATGATCTTTGTAACAAACGTACCCTCAAGAACAACCGTAGTAAAAATGGATCTCGAACCCGATAAGTATTGTTCAACTGCGACACCACCAGCTGAGAGTCCAAGAAAACTAGCAATGAATCAACACCCAAAGATATTGCCTCCGAGAGTAAATAAACAACTGCAGTGTATTCTGCTATATTATTGGAAGCAGGACCAATGCAGACCCCTCTTGATACTAACAACTGACCGGATGGATAATG
Source organism: Pinus albicaulis (assembly GCA_034641835.2). Taxonomy (NCBI): domain Eukaryota; kingdom Viridiplantae; phylum Streptophyta; class Pinopsida; order Pinales; family Pinaceae; genus Pinus; species Pinus albicaulis. The sequence continues at coordinate 22,576 of JAXQQM020087699.1, read as the reverse complement.
AAGCACCCAAGCCGCGGAAGCTAAGTTCCGGGTGTGTCTACTAGCACCATCGGCGAAACCAAAATGACTCATGACATCCAAGACAACCTGCCAAAGCAGATCAAAAACATCACCAACCCATCAAAGATCGAAAATCAACCAGATATGTACAAAGCAAAAAACTACTATATACAAAAGCAACATGCCAAGCCGAAGCCTAGGCATAATACTTCTTCAAATAGAGCCCATTTCGAGGCTCCGGCAACTCGTTCCCTTCGAAATCAACCAAGGTATACGCTCCTTTCTTAAGGACTTTTTTAACGATGAAGGGGCCATACCACATAGACTTAAACTTTCCTGCCCCCGGGGCATCTTTTTCTTGGGCATAGACCAAAACAAGGTCACCTTCCGAAAAAACCCTGGGTTTGACCGCCTTATCGTATTGAGCTTTAACTCGGTTTTTATGCGCTTCATTCATCGTGGCGGCATCCCGACGCTGCTCATCGAGATGTTCCAGATGAAGGAGCCGTTCTTCAAGACTAGAAGTGTCAGGAAGAAGTTCAACAAGTAATTTAAGAGAAGGAATCTGGCATTCAATGGGAAATACGGATTCCAACCCGTGCACTAGGCGAAACGGAGTAAAGCGATCGCGGCTTTCTTGGCGTCTGTACCCAGTGAGGATGTATAATATGCTATTGGATCTAGCTTGCTCGATCTGACTTTTGAAGAATCGTCTTCAAGGACTTATTCACGGCTTCCACCTGGCCATTGGCCTGAGGATAATATGGAGATGAATGCTCCTGCCGGAAACCCAATTTAAGAGCCAACTCAGCCATCATACTGTTCTGAAAGTGACTGCCATGGTCGGTGACAATCTCTCTAGGTATACCAAAGCAGAAGACATGTTTGGTTGAAGAGAGAAAAAGAAGTTTGATCTCATCATTCCCAAAAGTGACATAGCCTATACGACCCACTTCGTAAAGTAGTCCTGCGCTACGATGGCTAACCTTGTGACCTTTAGCCGAAGGTGGGTTACAAGTAGTATAATCAATACCCCACTTTGTAGAGAGACCGACAGTAATGACTGGAAAAAGTGGAGCTGGATGAGCGTGCATTTTTCGAGTATAGACTTGACACGGATGACACTTTTTGATCAATTCGATACAATCCTTGAAAATCGAGGGCCAAAAGTACCCAGCACGCAAGATTTTTTGGGCTATAGCAAGCCCAGATAAATGACCCCCACAAGCTCCACTGTGGGAATAATTCAGCACAGCCTCAGCTTCTTCGAGAGTTAAGCAGCGTCCCAGGATTGAATCAACCCCTCGATGATATAAAGCATCACCAATAATCAAATAATTCTTGGCCAAGTGACGCAACTTACGATGCTCATCTTTCGAAAAAGTAGAGGGAAACTTCACAGTCTGGAGATACACAATTATATCTCCATACCAAGGATCCTGTGAAGAGATAAGAAACAAATTTTCATTCGGAAAGGATTCATCATAGATCATCTCTTCCCCACAGGGCAACTCGGAGATCAATTCAGCGAAAACTAATGATTTCTTGGACTTGGCAGACATAAACTCAAGATCAAATTCCTGCAAAATCACAATCCATCTATTGTATTTTCATCGAATCACTCGCCTACTAAGGACAAACTAAAATGGATTGGCTGCTGCCAAAACATAAGTTTTTTGAAGAATAATGTAATGTCGGAGTCGCTGCACAGCATGAACTGCTACTAAAGCTAATTTTTCTATCAGAGTGTACCGGAGTTCAGGTCCTACCAAGCCTCGACTAAGGTAGTAAATAACATGCTTTGCAAGAGCATCATCCTCCTAAAACAGAACCATACTGATAGTAGATTCTGCTGCTGCCAGATACAAAAGGAAATCCCTACTATAATCAGGTGGAATCAAAAGAGGAGCAGAGGTCAATGCTTTTTTCAGCATCGAATGAGCTGTTGGCAGTCATCCCAAAGAAATGGAACTCCCTTCTTCAACAATCTCATAAATCCTTGTAACGGCCATAATTCTGATAAATCTCTGAAGAAAATTAGACTTTCCCTGTAGACTTTGAAGTTGACGAATAGAGGACGGGGGAGGCAACCGAATTATTACCTCAACCTTGAAGGGATCTACCCTAATCCCTTCCCTAGACACAATGAATCCCAATTACAGTCGGATGCTTAAGCAGCCGCACTTGGATTCAACCTAATCTTGTAGAAACGACATCGTTCAAATACTTGACGGAGGTGAGCAGGATGATCAATTCTCTTTTGAGAACGAGCAGCTAAATCATCCAAATACGCCTCGATAATATGTTTGATGTTGTGGAAGGCATATGACATGGCCCACTAAAATGTAGTTACAGCATTTTTAAGACCAAAAGGCATCTTCTTGTAAGCAAAAGTACTTGAGAGTTAAAATCTGGCGAGTCTTATGTTGATCTTAAGATGGATGACAATTTGATTATATCCGAAGAAGCCGTCCAAAAGGAGAAAATCTCATTACCAGGCACACTCGTCAATGACGTCGATATGGTGTGGGGTAATTATCTTTAGGACATGCTTTAAGTCTCGAAATCAATGCAAACTCAAATCGTTCCTTGTTTTTTATCTACGAGAACAGGGTTGAAACCCATTCGATCCAAAGAACGGGAAAATGAATCCACCTTAGCGACTTCTCCCTCAGCAGTAGTTGCTTTTTCCTAGGATTGTGAGACGACTTTGACTCACCGGCTTAGCGTTTCGTAATTCTTGATCTCATGGACAATAGATGGATCTATACCAGGCATTTCCTCATAAGACAGCGAATACATCCACAAAGAGTTCGGTATAGATTTGAATCTCTTCATGGGAACATTCAGCTCCAATGAAGACATTCTCGATAATGTTGGGATTCCTAGAGATGTTCACCGGGATAGTAGGAGAGATCACAGCCATGTTCCCTTCAGCATAAACCTGTGCTGGTGCTAAGGGGCTCAAGACTGGGTGAACAGGTCCAGGAGACTGGGGACTTGGAAAACTTGTTTCGACTTCGCTCAAGTCAGGTAGGAAGTAAGACCGATGATGCAAGTCATCCCACGGTCTATCTATACCTGTCATCGCTTCCAGGATGGCCTCTTTAGATGGAAGAGTGGTATCTAGACAATCCTGGGCAGAAGAAGAAGTAAGCGTCCAAGCCGGAGCCACATCACCATCCAACTCTTCCGGTGAAAGAGGAGCTGGATCAGATTCTGCAGTGTCAACAATAGATTGATAAGCAATCTCCGCTGCAGTTATTGGAAATTCTATTCCACCCACTTGACCTTCTGCTAATGTCGAGGTAGGGGAAGGTAAGGTCCAAGGGTCCGAAAAATAATGAGTTCTAAAGAAATCTCTTCGAAGAGGAGCCCTGGAGGATTAAATTTCATTTATATGAACAGTAGGAGGTGGAATATCAAAAGTACCCATCAAAGAAGAATACAGTCCAACCCCTAAATTCTCAACAGGTGACTTGGCATTATCCAATTTATGGATAGTTGAGTCAGTAGATGCATTCGGGTCTACCAGAGAATAGTCCAGTTGATCCACTATAACAATCCTCCCTTCGTGGGGGAAACAAATAACTCGAAATAATGAGGATGTAATGGCATCCATCTCATAAATCCAGTTTCACCCCAACAGAAGGTTGTAGTCCAAGCTTGCATCCACTACCTCAACCTCTATATTGAGTTTTCCTCCAACACGGATAGGCAAGGCGGGACAATACCAATAGTCTGTGAGAATGACCATCGCGATCGGAAGAGTGAGTAGATGGAGCAGCTTTGGTCCAATTGTCTTCCAACATGTGAGGCATCACGCATGTGGAAACACCCTCATCAACAACACAAATAGAAAGATATTTTTTTCCCAGTACGACGATTTAATATGAAAAGCCATGTGATGGGGGAGTCTCTTCTTAAAATTAGTCATATCAAAAGTAATCGGAAGAGAATTTTTTCGAATCAATAAGATTTTTTCGGATCAATAGCCCCAATGGCAGTGAGCAAAGCACTGCGCTGAGCCGGACAAGACTGGAGGACCTCTAAAGCTGACATAGCACAAGGACTCTGCGCCAGATCTTCCACAATAGAGTAGTTCTGGGTAGCCCTAGCATTTGGATTAATCGTCGAATGCTTAGTAGATGCTTTGGGCATCCGAGGCATAGTCTCAACAGTAGGCCTTGTAATGTGAAGCGGCTCAGTAGCATCAGGAGTATCCTTAGCTTTTGAAGACTCTTCTTTGCCATAATCACGGGATCTCGTAGCGACATCCACGTGAGCACTCATCATGAATATGTTCGATGGAATTTCCCCTTCCTGGGTGCCCCCAGAGGAAGCCCCAGAATTTTGATTCGCACCAAAAACTAGCTATTGCCCTTGGGGAAAAAGGTTTGTCAACACAGCCTAGGAACTAGAAGAACCCTGCTGAGCTAACAAGTGTTGCGCATCCTGAATTTTAGGGCAAAGGTGTGTAAGATGGTCTCCAGTACATAACTTGCATGGAAACTTCACTTTATTTTTGTCCTTTGGACCCTCACCAACATACTCGTTGGTTTTATTCGCATTACCCTTCCCATTCTTGCCCTTTTTCTTATTATTTCGTCCCTTCTTCTTCCCTTCGGATTGTTTATTTCCTTTGGGATCAGAAGCTTGGACAACATTTATCGACAGGCGGAAGGCGATGACTCAGCAGGCACAGCCTGACCAGAAGGAGCAGATTGCAAAGACAACTGCTGCAGTTGAGTAAGCAGGCTGGCTGCACCACTATTGATTGACCCGATAAGCCCATCACCATGCGGACCAGGCTTAGTTTTGGATAAATCTAATTTGGAGCAAGGAGCATTGGGAAAATATTTATGGAGGACCCCAGACTGAGAATAGATCAGTTCTAGCTACTGGGCCCTAAAAATGGCTTGCTCCTCAAAAAATACCCGAGACAGGGATACATATTTAGAAATTTCTGACTGCAGAGATTTCAGAAACCATTCCAAAAGGAATTCTCCTGGAATATGAGCTTTAATAAGCCTCTTCCTTCTCCTCCATTCCTGAATGTGATCAGAAATGTGGGCTGCGTTGTCCTGCTTAAAATTAGCTAGGAGTTTAGTCCCAGCATCATACCGGACAGGCAACTGAAAATGGTTTAGAAATGTAACAGCCAATTCTCCAAATGTAGCAAAACTGCCCCCAGTTAGCTCAATATACCATTTGGCAACATTTCCAGTTAGGGTGCATTGAAACCATCTCAACCTAATCGAATCGTCGATCAGGGAGTTAGAAGAACACCATAAATGGAAAGTGGTGATGTGGTTAGCCGGATCCTCTCCATTCTTCCCTTCAAACTTTGGAATGTCTGAAGGTAGTTTGGTCGGGACCGGAGGCCACCTCGGACTGTACCGAATCAGATCATTCGTCAATTTCGATAGATCTGGCAAGTTTAATGTTGCCAGAAAAGGCAAACGAGGCGGAGCCTAAGGATTCCATCCTTGATAGGATGAATTCCCAACATTCTGAAAAGAATACGCTGGATTTGATGAGGCACTAGGTTGCCAGAAAGAACTCGTAGCAAAAGGAGAAGAACCTCCTCCCCTCAAGTTACAAAGCCGGACAGTTAGCACGAGTATTAAATGAAGAGAAAGCCCACGATAGAGTTCCATCACAGCTAAATCTGAGAGAAAAATTACGATAAGCACTCGATGAAGGAAAGAAGCATTCCCTTGGTGACAGTCGTAGGATTCCACACCTTGTTGTGAGTAGTCTGGGGTTCCAACTTTGTAAAAGATAGTTGAACTTTGACCTCCGGACCAGGGTTGAAACTCTTGAGTGCGAGAAGTAACGAAGGACCCTAAAGAAGGATTCTAACTAGGAATATGTCCAGTTCCGAAGGGGAACCCTTGAAAATAAGCTAATCCACTAGCCATGGAATACATGGGTGTAGATCCAGCTGTAGCAGCGGAAAAGGAAAAAGAAGGAATCCCATTAGTGGGCATTCCAAAACTGAAGGGACCAGATTGAGAAGCATGTGCTTGGGTGAAACCAGAGCCAAACATAGCAGCACTAGAAGCAATCGAAGATATAGCAATAGTGCCCCCTCCTTCAACAGAAGCAGGAGTCGGGCACTAGCCTCTGCGAAAGCGTGTTCCCAGTCGTGGCCATCGAAAGGTATGTATAATACGGAGGATCTTCCGGTCTCTCTGACTCAGGTCCGATGTATTCAACAACGAACGGATAATCAGGGGGAAGAGGAGATGGAAGTGACACAGAGGGTTCAGGTACTTCCTCTATTTGAACTTATTCTTCCTGCGGAAATAAAACTCGCGAGATGAAAGGAGCGCTCCTCTCGGAACCAACACCAGAATCAGCTACAAAACCTTCAGACCCTTGTGGAGGATCTCTCTCCGTCGGACGCCCGCCGGTGGTAACCACCTGCTAAATCGCTCCTACGCCTTCTCGAAGAAGGCTCTGCACTCTCGGGAGATAGCCCTCGGATTCTCCTCGAACGTCGAGGCGCTTGATCAGCCACTTTTATAGATTTATTAAATTAGACTCAAAAAAGTGAAAAGCTAGGCAAGCTAGGAGAAAAGAGCACTCTCTAAAATAAAAATCCCTGAGAAACAGCAAGCAAACAGCCTCCAAGTATTTCCACTCCGGGTGATGAGGACCGGACACCAAAATACAGGAAAGCGAAGTATAGGGCCTTCCGAAAGCAGTCTGGGATGATTAGGGCCCAGAACAACTAGCGAAGGTATCAGAAGCAGTTACGCCGACCTCCTAACAACAACCTTTGCCGGCTCAAGCACCCAAGCTTCGCAAGGGCACCCCCCAGAAGTACTGCTGGAAGTGATACGACGTCTGCCTCAGGTACCACGGGTATTCCCCCCCGCAGTCACCTGTGTGGAACCTAGGAATGGCAACTATGGGCACCAATCCGTGTCAGAAGCCGGGTGGAACGGTCTTGAGGTCAGATCCAACAAATCAGAGAGGGGGTATCTCTCTTCTCGGCCTTCACTTCCCCTCGCGCTTGACTCTCTGGAGGAGAGCTTTCCCGGTCCACCTAACGGAGTTGGATTTCGCTCAATTAATCAACTTCTATGTTTTGTTTGAGCGGCCTTGGAGAGTTAACTCTCCACTCACCTAATCCAAGGCCCTACAACCTAGCTAGTTGGTGTATGACACTTAGAAAACTTTGCTAGTTGATTTTAAATTATATCGCTTATTTTAATCGGCTGTTATGTTAAGTCAAAGGGATACGGAGATGAAACTTATGGTGTTTTGACGCAGAAAGAAATTAATAAAAACCAAACTACATGCAAATGCAGTTATTGTATTTTGATGAAAAGAAACTTCTACACAAGTTCTACGAGATTAAAAATTGTATTTTTCTTTTCAGATAACAAACTCACACTCACAAAAAACTATGAAAATGACTAAATGCTTAAGTGCACCTGATGCAAATCACTACAATCATGCAAATTCTAAGATGAAAAATCTCCTAAAGCAGAGCGAAATTTCCCGAAGATCCTTCAGTTTAATCTCTTTTTGGTTGTCCAGAAAGCTAGTTCCCAAAATCAAGAATTCTTAATATGAAGACACCAAAAACGCTTGAAAAACAAGAGGAAGAAATTAATGACACTTTTTCCAAAATCAAGCCAAAATCCAAAGGCAAGAAACCTCAACAAAGCTTCCAAAGATACAATGAAACGAAAACAAAAATGCAAAAACAAAAGCAAAGAACAAAACAAAATGTTTTTTGAGTTTTTGAGTTTTATAAAAAAAAAAGAGTTCGAAAAGACCAAGCAAAACTATAGAATCCCAAGCCAAACGACACTGAATTTCAAGCAAAAACTTCAAAAATGCTCCAAATATTATAGGACTAACTAATAGCAAGATCAATATGAGCAAAAGAAGACAAGAAAACTCAACCACTCAGCCTAGAAGAATAGTACAACCTTGCAGCAAACAAAAACTTCAAAGAACCAAGAAATACTCTTCAAAAGTTGCAACAAGACCTAGTCGACTGAACTCAAGAAAACCAACCAAGAAATGGGTAAAAATCGTAGTGCAAAGCAAAACACAAAGGTAGGAAAGAGTAAATGAGCAAGAGCTCTCTGTTCTGATAAAGCAGAATAGCCAAGAATCCCCAGAAAGAGATCTTGGTACTCGAACCAGAAATGCCAGCACAAGAAACAATGCTTTGCCAAAAATACTAGTTTTCAATCAAACAAGAGAGAGAAAAGACCAAAGACCAATTTCTTCACAATCCAGAGGGTACAAAGACACTACAGGAACAGGTCTCCACAGACAGAAAGGACTAAAAATGCAAGAAATCCAAAATTTCAAAATCTGCCTAGGTATACGCAACTTTACAGTTTAGTAACAAGCGTGCATATGCGACTGTGCTAAAGGAAACACGCGTATACGCGACTCCCTTTAACAAAAAATGTGTTTATACGCGACTGTGTGCAAACAAACCCGCGTATATAAAGGTAAATAATGAAAAAACAAAAAGGATCAAGCCTGGATAAGAAACCAGGACTTCAGTCTAACTGAGAAAAATTAAACTGCACTGGAAATAGAAGTTAAAACTGTTGGAAACCTATCAAATAGCTGAAACCACCCAACAGGGGAATCACAAGAATGTGATCCCCAGCGGAGTCGCCAGTTCTATTTCGGGGAAAATCACCCTAGAGGTTTGTTGGGTCGAAACCTCCACAGATCAGGGCATGCTATTCAGAAAGACTCACACACAACCATACTTGAATGCAAAAAACTAGAAATCAACGATAGCAGGACTCACCCGTAGTCCTACGTTCGATGTAGATCCCGCGGGGTTCAAACCCCCAGCAACCTTCCTTCCTCCTTCAACCTGAAAACAAGAAAGAACGTGCACGGAAATCTAGTTGTACAGCATATAATTCTCCTAAACGTTAGTGTAATCAATGTGAAACATGATATAAACGATAATAACTGCTTAATAATCAATCCTTCCACATATAACAATAGATACTGACACGGAAGTTCAGGAACAAGACGGTTCTTCATTATTATGAATAGCATGTACAGTAGTAAAAGTGGAGAGATCACCTGAATCCTTCCACGATCTTCGAGCAGACCGTCGTTCGGATTCGTCCCACCCTTGCCTGGCTAAGATTCTTCCAAGAGTTGTGCACTCGAGATGGCATATAAATGGATGAACATCTCCAGGAAACAAGGGTTTCCTGATATAAATCTGGGAAAGTGCAGGAGGCACGGGGAATCAGACTTGAACTGGGATTCCAACAGAGTATAATGACTATAAAATTTCTCTCTCCCTTAGGCCATACACATGAGGGGCTTTTATACTCCCTCAAAGTAGTTTCATCAGTTGGAAACAGTTGGCCACGTGCTGGGGTGGTTGAACTACCAGAGTAACCATCAACCCAGCCTGAAAATAGGGAATTTTAATATATTTTTTAATGATTTTAATGGCATACGCGGAAAAGTACATGTGGACTCGCGTATACACGTGGAAAAGTCTGGGCTTAACTGCGTATGGGGATTTTTACACTGTTTTTTAGTGAATTTGTTCAAGTCTGTAGGAATGGGTGCCCAAAGCCATAAAAGAAATCATGAATCATATGAAGGTGAGAAATGATGCTATAACAATATGTTAAAGAAGAAGTCTGATGTATTCACAGTTTTCAAACAGTTTAGAGCATTAGTTGAAAACATCACTGGAAGAACCATTAAATGTTTAAGAACTGACAATGGTGGTGATTTTACTTCAAAGGAATTTGATAATTATTGCGAGGATGCTGGGATCATAAGACATAAACTACTGTATATACTCCTCAGCAAAATGGAGTTGCTAAACGCATGAACAAGACTCTCTTAGAGAGATCAAGAAGTATGCTTAGTAACGCCAATTTGTAGAAGGAATTGTGGAGAGAAGTGGTTTCTACGGCTTGTTACTTGGTAAATCGATCACCATCAACTGCAATAGGATGCAAAATTCCTCAAGAGGTATGGAAAGGCTATCCTTGTGATTATTCTAAACTGAAAGTTTTTGGTTGTGATGCATATGCTCTAGTTCCGAAACATCAGCGTTCTAGATTAGATCCTAAATCAAAAATATATATCTTTGTTGGATATGGTGATGGGACTAAGGGATACAGGTTGTGGGATCCTACTACTCACAAGATCATCATTAACAGAGATGTTAAATTCAATGAATCTTCACTTGAAAATCTAGATGTAGATGATAAATTGAAACAGAATAATGTACCTAAGCTTCAACACATTCAGTTTGAAACCAGTTCAAATACTGATGATAGTCCAAATGAACAAGTTTCAGATGCAGATCATGAACATGTTTCAAATGTTGATCATGAAGAAGTTCCTACGTATAATAATCAGCAAATTGTGGAAGTACCAGAAACATCTTTAAGGAGGTCCATGAGAATCAGACGTCCTCCTAAAAGGTATGATGATTATGTTACTTCAGTTGCTTTAACCGCTAATGATGATGAACCTTTGTGCTATCAGGAAGTTGTAGAAGGTTCTAACAGTGGTAAGTGGAAAGAGGCTATGAAGGACGAGATGAAGGCTTTAGAAAATAATGCGACATGGGATCTGGTAGAACTTCCTAAAGACAGAAAAACTGTGGGATGTAAATGGGTGTACAAATTGAAAAGGGATGTTGATGATACAGAAGATAGGTACAAAGCGAGGCTGGTCGCGAAAGGTTTTTCTCAGAAAGAAGGAATTGACTTTCATGAGATATTTTCACCAGTTGTAAAAATTGTTTCAATTCAGATTGTGTTAGCATTAGTTGCTTTACTTGATTTAGAATTACAGCAACTAGATGTTAAAACTGCATTTTTACATGGAGATTTAGATGAGGAGATTTACATGGAACAACCGGAAGGGTTTGTTCAAAATCGCAACAAGAAATTTGTCTGCAGGCTCAAGAAATCATTGTATGGTCTGAAGCAGTCGCCTCGACAATGGTAAAAGAAATTTAATTCTTTCATGATGAGTCAAAATTATATAAGAAGTGAATATGATCATTGTGTTTACTTTAAGAAATTAAGTAATGACATGTTCATTATATTAGTGTTGTATGTTGACGATATGCTTTTAGCAAGAAAAAGCATAACTGAGATCAATAGGCTAAAGGCTCAGATGGCTAGGACGTTTGATATGAAAGATCTAGGAGCAGCAAGACAGATGTTGGGCATGGAGATTTTCAGAGATAGGAGCAATGGTAAGTTGTGGCTATCACAAAAGAAGTATATTGAGAAAATACTCTTGAGGTTTGGTATGAACAATGTGAAGCCTGTTTCAGTCCCTTTAGCTTCCCATTTTAAGCTTTCTTCAAGTTTATGTCCTAACACTAATGAAGAAAATGAATGTATGTCTTGAATTCCATATGCCAATGTAGTAGGTTGTTTGATGTATGCGATGGTTTGTACTCGACCAGATATTTCACATGCAGTTTGGGTTGTCAGCAGGTATATGGCAAATCTAGGAAAAGAACATGGGTCAACAGTGAAATGGGTGCTTCGGTATCTGAGAGGCACAAGTGATTACTGTATCACTTATAACATAAGTAGTGAATTTGTTTGCAGATATGTTGATTCTGATTTTGCAGGTGATTTGGATAAGAGAAGGTCAACTTCAAGGTATTTCTTTGCTCTTGCAGGTGGAGCTATTAGCTAGATGTCAAAGCTACAGAACATTGTTGCTTTATCCACTACAGAAGCAAAATACATAGTTGCTTCACATGCTTGCAAAGAAGCGGTTTGGTTGAAAGGTTTGTTTGGTGAGTTTGGTAGGTTACAGGACAACATCAAGTTATTTTGTGATAGTCAAAGTGCAATTCATTTGGCTAAAAATCTGGCCTATCATAGTAAATCAAAGCATATACTTATTAAATACCATTTTGTAAGACAGGTTATCACTGAACGGGGTGTCTCTCTTGAAAAAGTGCATACAAAGGAAAACTGTGCAGACATGTTCATGAAACCAGTTTTGTTAGAGAAGCTACGATGGTGTCTGGCTTCTCTTGGCTTGCAGAAAATATAAAAATAATAATGGAACAGGGTATCAGGCTAATTGCTGTCAAGGTGGAGATTGTTGAGATTTTCTTTTAATTAAATTTGGAGAAAATCTCATGAATGTGACAACAATAGGATTTGTTGCTAAATTGACTCCATGTAATCCTAATGTGGAGTTAATGCATCCTATATTTGTTGTGAGTGAATTTATGATTCAGTTTCTACTCCCAGCTATAAAATGTAAGCCCGTAGAGGCAAATCAGCATGAGGGATGTGAGGTGAGTGGAAGAGCGGATGAGAAACTCTATTGTTGTAATTCTCCAGTTGATAAATGAGATTGTCGATGCCTGTTTGGTGGATGTAGCCCAGATTGGTTGGGTGAACCACGTTAAAATATGTGTCTTTATGTTTGTTTCTGCTATGTGTTCTGTGTGTTTTGTTTAAGTTTTTCCGTTGTTGAACTCAACAAAAAATTGCGTCCTAGTTGAAGATTTGGTTTGTGTTGAAGCTACTGCACTGCTCCCTTTGCCTTTACCAAATCTTGATCCGGAAAATATTCTTCTCTGTTGACTCACTCAGAGAAATAATTTTCCACTAATTTTTTACCTCCTGGTTATAAACTGTGCAACCCCTCTAAGGTTTTGATTTACTCCCTATGCAGTCTTTTCAAAATCCCTCTTCTGCTCTATGCTCAGCTCTTCCCTGCTTCACTTGCACTCTGATACCATGTGAAAATTCCTAAATCAAAATCCCTATTGCAGCAATTGATATTATTTCTTCCACTTGTTACTTCTAAATGATCTGAAATGATTGCTAATTATTGTTGTGCTAGTATCATTTCCAGATATAAGATTCTCTTTGTTTTGGTTTGCTTATTCGTCAAGAGTTTGTCCATGAGCATGTGATTGTCAATTCAATTTACTTGGTGAAATTAAGTGTTTGTCATAAACTTAAAGCATAATTTTAAATGACTGAACACGAATAAATATAAACATAGAAAACACACATAACATAGCTCAATACACAGAATTTTGTTGAAGGAGTTCACCTCTCCTGGGCTACATCTCCTTGGTCTAGCTTCATAGTGTGGGCCTTTGTATTTGGAAATGGTTAACGTATTTCACATTTGGTATTTTAATTAATTTAAAAAAAAATTTGATTAATATTTATAAAATATATATAATATGTTAAGACATATAATATATTATATTATATTATATATATATATATATATATATATATATATAAATATTTATAATATTTAAATCATAATTAAATAATTAAATTATAAAAAAAAACACAATTCTATCTTAGAACCCATTAGGAAATTTTCATGTACATAGACCAAAATGGCGAATTAGAAAGTGCCACTTGTCACAACCTCATTGGAAGAAACCTAAATAATATTAAGAAAAGATTCATTTTTGCTGATTTGGCTGCCATGTCAGCAACCTGCAATTTTTTTAGATGTTTTAGAAAGTGAATAACAGGCCATAACTTACTCATATGAATTCGGATTTTGATGAAACGAGTTGCGTTGGAATCCTGGTGATGATCTCTAAATCAAGTTATTTATGATGATACTGCAGAAACAAAATACTAAGCATGAAAGAAATAAATACACACAATGAACACTGTAGTTTTTGGACAATGTCCCTGGAAAAACCCAATGTGGGAAAACTGGTGCAACAGATGAGGGTTTTAATTATTCTGCAATAGTTTTTTGAATAAAAATCTTTGGATGCCCAAACTGGAAATTCTATACAGAGAATAAATTGGCAAAGAGGTAGTGAGAAATTATCTCACACTGTCACTGGTGATCCTACTCTGATCCGGGCTCTGGATGGCTAGCCCCATGCTGCCTCTGCGGAGTCACTACATCACAACCTCCAGGAACTCTGTCACCCTTCCAGCTAATCATTTGATGATTGGAAACTCGAATCTTCGGCCCTCCGATCTCACACCTCGGATCCTGGCACTAGATCTCAAGTGTTCCTTAGCAAATTTGCAGATCTCCTCTAAGGCTATGCGCTGTCTCAACATAGCTTTGTGTTTCCCAGCATGGCATTGCGTAACCTCTCTGGACCTCTCGATGCCTCCTCTGCAATGTATTCACCAGATTAGGAAAGTATTCTTCTAGTCAAATATCCCTGCCCCTCGCCGCAAGAAATATTCTCGATCTCTCTCCGGCAACTATTGTGCTACTCTCTTGAGAATTTGATCTCTAGATCTCTCACTCGATGTGTTCAACAAAATCCCATCAATATCCTTCTTATAATATCTTGTTAACATATCAACGACCAAGATTAAAACATAATCAAATGCTAAGATTATCTTGTACTCGATCCTCGTCTTCATCTAGAAGATTCACACCCGATCTAATTAATACCTTTTAATTATTTCCTTTTCCTAAGTCTAGACTTCGGAATCCATTAAAAATAATTAATTATTTTAATTAAATCCTCTTATGGTGGAATTTCCAAAAACAATTTTTGGGTATTGTAGAATGCATGTGTCTTAGCCTCTCTGCAAAATATTGAGGCTAGAGGACATCCGATGCTACAAAAATCAACAAATAGAAGACTGAGGTTTTGTTTCTAGGAGGGTGAATGATGTCAAATCTATTGGACATTGGATAAACCAATTCTCCCCATGTGTTTCGCAACATGTGCTTAAACAACTCTCGTGGATATGTAACTTTGACGATGTATCCTTTTACTAACACCTGTGGGTTTTGGTGTTACGACAATCGTGATTCCAATAAGTGGTATAAGAGCCAAAGGTCACGGGTTCGAATCACACTCAACTCGCACTAGGGAGAGATTGTTAGACATTGGATAAACCAATGCCCCCCGCGTGTTTCACGACATGTGCTTAATCACCTCTCATGGATCCGTTAACTCTAACGATGCGTCCGTTTACTAACACCTATGAGTTTTGGTTTTATGCCAATTGTGATTCCAACACTTGTTTCTTGCACAACTAATCAGAAAAATTCATAAGAAAATGAGATATCAAAGGGTAAACATACCTTAAATCTGAAGGTTTTCTAATATAGCGAATGAATCCTTGCTAGATCCCACTCCAATGTTATTTCTTCACCAAATTACATGCACAACAATTAGAGAAGAAAAATCCTCCCCACACCCTCATAAGATAAAAAATGCAATATTGCATAAAGTAGGTCCTAATTTAGTGGAAAAATCTTACTTAGATAAAAAAATTCACATTCAACATACAAGATAGATGAACAAAGAGATATTTATTTTATTTTTGTTGGGGGGAGCGGGGGTGTTGTGGGGGAAGAGTGTAAATCCACATTTATGAAATTACAATTACAATAAAGATGATTTACCAGAGATGTAATATTATACTCCAGCCTTCAAGACCCAAACTCCTCCTTAGCCACATGCCCACTCTGTTGAATAAACATAATTTGGAAATATATCAAAATAAGACAATCAAGTGGTTCTCAAATGGGCCCTAATCCCAATACTCAACAATTGTGGGAAAATATAGAATAAGGAATTTCACTCCACTAGCACAAGGATGCTTCAATGCAAAATCTCCAACTTTCTAAATTAGCCTCTTCTCTTAGCTTTAACCCCTTCTTATAGATTCTTAAGGAAGTAAGAATAGAATTAATGGCATGTAAGTTAGGTGGATAAAATTCATTCACAAGTTCCATGAAAAACATGTGTTTATGCCAACCCATCGCTTGTTTATCTCATCATAACTTCCTTGTTCTCAAAGGTCTAAGGAGTGGACATGGATTTTTATAGAAAACTCACAACCAATTGCGTCTGATGTATGAGGAAGACATTTTTGACACTCTTCTTCTAGGAGAAATCAAAACCAAGGCCTTTTATAGCTTTTTATGAGAAATTTCCTTGGCTAAAGTGTAATTTAGGTTAATTACATCTCATATCAACTTGGCTAATGGTGGAAAATACTAGTATAACACACATCCATCAAAAGTGAAACCAAGGGGTGATTAACAAGGCAAGCACATGTGAGGAGACCACTATGCAACAAGTACAATCGCCACCTAACCAAGGAGAAGTGAGACTCCCCCAACCAATGCTCTTGATAAAATGACATAATACCATGAAGAGAGGGTGATCCATAAAGATGAATCCTCCCAGGTAAATTCAACATATCCAAGGAATAAGAACCAAATATCCATCAACATGATGAAAATCACAAGGTGGAGCCTCATACAATATGAGGTTTAACAATGGTAAAACAAGCAAATACTTTTTCAATCAAAAAATGCATCAGACCTATCATTATAGTCAATATGTACTTGGGAATGGATATATAACAACAAAATAATATTTTCATATCCAATAGACTCCTCATCGTTCCAAATAATCTTGAATATGTTTCCCAACATAGACCTCCCTCCATTTTGGTGGGTTATCTTTCTTCACATAATATTTGCAGATTATTTTTGCATACAATGGTGGGACAATCCAAATCTTAATGAAGATAGGGTTAGCCCTAATCAACACAACCCTATTTATATATTTAAGAAAAAATGTAGGGGCACAAATGACATCTATGAAACTCCCCCCATAGATTAGGATTCCTTTGTTATGGTCTCATCGAGAATTTGCTTGTTGTCTGTGGGGAACATATATAATCTTCAAAGGCTTAGATCACTATGAAAATTCACATTATTAGAAAATATGAATTGTTAAGACTTAATGTTTTGCGCTCAATGGGATATCTCACCTTTTGAAATTCATAGGAATAGTCTCAACAACATCGATAATCCCTTTGAAACCTCATAAGCCCCTAAAATTGAATATAATCAATGATGTTTAAATGATATTCATGTAGATAATATTTCTATCGTGTTGAAAATTGCAACAAGGTTTGGTATTCATAATGAATTGATTGTAATCATGACATTCTATATTCTTTATAAAGAAACAAAAAGAAAGAAAAAATAGTTATATTTTATTTTGGACTATGGGTTTCATACTCTAGTTTGAGTCAAAAGAATGTTCTTCGTGCTTTTAGGTTTTCTAGGTCTTTCTAGGATAAAGAACAATTTTGGTCATGTGTCATAGTCTCATTTGGAATCATTGTAATAAAGAAAGATATTTTTCTATCAAGAAAAAACCATTTTGTATCCCAAGGACAAGCTTGCCTAAGAGTAGATCAAGTTGGCCTAAGGGAGGGATATTCGACCCCTCAAGGAGGCTATAAATACAAGGAGCTTGACCTCATTTGAGACACTCATCCAAGACAAGTTCAATATTCAATAGTGAGAAGAAGAGGTAGAAGGATGATAAAAGTAAGGAAGAATAGAAGTTTCTTGGGCTAAACCTCTTTCTCTCTGTCCACTCTTGCGAAGTTAGGGTTTTTGTGAAGTTGCAGTTGAAGGAGGCTAAAATTGTAGGGCCAAAATTCTGAGGAGCAGTTGCAGGGCCAAATTTCTGGGACGAAGTATGGAAGCTGTCGTAGAGATCTTGCTGGGGGCTGACTTGGTGCTTGGTAGGTTGTTGGCTTTGGTATTTGTGTCTTGGAAGTCTCTTTGTAAGCAGATTCTATATAATAATAAAAGCATTTTCCCTAGTTTTCCCCTTGGAGCCTAGTTTTTCCCTAGATTAGAGCCTATATCTTATGCAATTTTTCTTATTGTGATCTTCATTTTTTTGGTAATTTCTTGATGAACAAGAACTAATAAAGTAATAAAAGGCCAAAATATATCACAAGTAGTTATCAAGTTAAGGAAAATCATATGTAATACATAAGTCTCTTGATATTCCAATATGTTATTAGAGCTAAGGTGTAAGAATGAGACTGAAGATCACATTCTGGTTGTCACTATGGAAAGAGTTGTAAGGAATGGTTTCAAGTTTCTTGGGAATCTCGCTACATCTATCAAGGATTGCATATGAAGATCATCTCCAAGATTGTGAAGGAAGTAATAGATGGAAGTTTGTTCTCCACTTTATCTGACACTTTCAAGGACGAGAATGTATGGGTTATTAGCAATCGTGCCTCTAGACATATGACGAGAGAATGCACTCAAATTCAAACCCTATTTAAAGGAAACTCCTCTCACTTAATTGAACTTGGAGATAAGAAGAGTTATCCCATGAAAGGAATTGGATCTACTTCGTTGGAGCTCAAGTCTGGTGGAAGAATCCAACTCAACAATATTTTATATGTTCCAGGTTTGAAGGAAATCTTACTTTCTATTTCTTGTCTAGAAGATAAGGGTGATAAAGTTTCTTGTGTTGATGGCAAGGTTTTGGTTTGGGGTAAGGGATCTAATATTGATGATACTAGGGTGATTGGGATCCATGAGGGGACATTATATAGAATTTTTACACCTCTATCTCATGCCCTAGTCCACTTGGATGTGAGTCCTTCTAAATTATGGCATAGAAGGTATGGACCACCTTCATTATAATATTTTTCCATCTCTAAGTCAAATGGTCAATGGCATCCCCGAATTGAAGGAAAAACATGAAGGGACCTATAAGGGATGTTCTCTGGTAAAGAACGTGAAGAAGCCATTTGCAAGAAGTGGTATTTGATCTAAGGAAGTTTTATATCTCACACACTCATATATATATGGACCTATGGAAGTTGAGTCTCTTAGTGGGCATCAATATTATGTAACTTTCATTGATGATTTCTCAAGGAAGACTTGGTTATACTTTCTCAAGAACAAGGATGAGGTATTCGAAAAGTTTCAGGAGTTCAAGAATGAAGTGGAGAACCTAATCGAGATAAAGATCAAGACTCTGAGGTCAGACAATGGTGGAGAATACGCCTCCAAAGAGCTGATAGCTTTCTGCAAGGAAGCATGAATCAAGAAGGGAGCTTATCGTTCCTTATAATCCTGAACATAATGTCATGACTGAAAGGAAGAATAAAACTATTGAAGAATGTGTCAGGGCCATGCTACATGATCAAGATTTCTCTCAATTCCTATGGGGAGAGGCATGTATGACAATTGTTTACTTTCATAACCGAAATCCTCAAGATTCTCAACAACATGACTCCGGAAGAAGCATTAACATGAAAGAAGCCAAGTGTGGATTATCTTCGAATATTTGGGTGTCCTGTGTATATTCATATACCCAAAGACAAGAGAAAGAAATTGGATCCTACCAGCCTAAAGGGGATCTTTGTTGGGTATAGTGCTTCATCAAAGGCGTATAGAATCTATATTAAAGAGGATCATCGAATTGAATGAGCAGGGATGTTATATTTGATGAAAGTATAACTTACAAGAAATCAAATGATGTTCCAATTGACTCTGATGAAGAATAGATACCTAGCTTTGAGGATATATCAAGGGACAATAATGGTCAAGATCATACATCTACTCAAGAAGATGTTGAAGATCCTAGTGAGCCTATACAACAAATGATTGTTTCGTAAAATCAAAATAGGCTTGCTTGGTTGAGAACTACTCTACAAGAAGCAGAAGGACATACAAAATCAAGGACATTCATAGAAAGTGAAATATCGAAGTATTATGGGTATGCTCCATATATGACGAAGCTTATTGAATTAGAACCTTCCTCCTATGAAGATGTAGCTAAACATCAAGAGTGGATGAATGCTATACATGAAGAATACCAATCCATAATGAAGAATGATGTATGGGAGATTGTCTCTAGGACAAGTGACAAATCTATAGTCACTTCAAAATGGATTTACAAGATAAAGCACATTGTAGATGGGAGAATTGATAAATACAAAGAAAGGTTTGTAGCAAGAAGCTTCTCATAGAAATAAGAGATTGATTACGAGGAAACCTTTTCTCCCACAACTAGTTATACAACAATAAGATCACGTGTTTCCTTGGATGCTACTAAGGGATGGAACACCCATCAAATGGATGTCAAGTCAACTTTCCTGAATGGGACCATTGATGAGGAGGTTTGCATTGAGAAACCTTAAGGATTTGAAATAAATCAGAGGGACTCATGTATGCAGGCTAAAGAAATCTCTATATGGCTTAAATGTAATATCCCCAAAGGGAGATAACCAGTAATAAACAGAAATATGCCAGACAGATATAGAAAACACAATGCTGAACCAGATCATGGAACCAATACACATAGAATGCCAGAAAACTGAGCCATTTTATTAATCTGAAAGTACATAGAGAGGAGTACAGGAAAATCAGAATAAATGCACCTATCCTTGCCCCAGGCAAGTGGAGGCCCTCTCAGACAAATGATGGCTGCAACAAGGACAGCGTCCTAGCTGGCTGAAGACTGCTCTGAAGACTGAAGCTGGACTGCACTGGAACTATGAGCTGAAGACCAAAAGATAGCTGATATCAATACTCCAAACCCTCACCAATGAAAACGCTGTCTCTGCTAGTGACAGCGCTGGAACAGCTGTGGTGCTGGTCACCAAAACCCTCCAGATGAAAAGCTCAGCTCCTCAAGGCCAAAAACGCTGTCAAGCCCTGCTCACATGACCCTGCTCATCAGATCAGCGTCCTCCCAGATGGATCAGCGTCCCATATGCTCAGATCTGCTGGATCTGAAGCCTACAATCCGGATCTGCGTCCTGTCCCTCCGGATCTGCGTCCTCCTATATCAGATCTACTGCTCTCTCCTCAGATCTATGCTAGATCTGACAATATCTCTTCAGATCTGCAACCTGCAAGGCTGGATCTGATGTTATCTCTTCAGATCTAGGCTGGATCTGCCAATATCTCCTCAGATCTGTAATCTCCCCAGCTGGATCTAATGCTATCTCCCCAGATCTGCCACCTACAGAACCAGATCTGCAAATATCTGCTCAGATCTACAATCTCCAAGGCTGGATCTATCAATGTGCCTTCAGATCTGCGTCCTCCTCTTCCTGCTGGAACAGCGTCCTCACTCCCCAAGGCTGATCAGCGTCCTCTTTCTCCTGGAACGAGGCGTCCTCTTCTTCCCGGGTCTGCGCGACCCTGAGAGGCTTCTTCCTCTCTGCGAAGATGCTACCAAGTCCCGGGCGAATATGTTACTCGAAAATAACCTTGTTAGGGCGGAACAAAGGAAGTTCCCCGAAGCTAAGGGTGAAACCAGAAATAACCTTACCAGGGCAGGCACTCGAAGTCCCCCGAGGCTAAGGGTGAGATCTCCGACCGGAGACACTCGGTTGCACTAAACAGTGCTGCAGACCGACTAAACAACCGGCGTGCTAAGCAAACAGAAGTCTAGCTCTCCATATCAATATAGAATAATGCATGTCCAAATGAGGTGAGAACCCCTCCTTTTATAATGCCAAACTCCCTCCAAAACTTAGCTGCGTCCTTACTCTCCTTTGACCTGCGCAGTTAATCCTTGGGTCAGCCTGATGCCTCCCCATCATACTCATGTGGACCCCCAAGGCCCCCTCTCTAAGTTATAACGTCAATCAACTAGGAAAAGAACACTTTATTTATAAAGTGAGGTGACTAAAGTGAGGTGACCCCTCTTATTTCTCCCTTTATTTATTATTTCTAGCTAAAGCGGCAAAATAAAGCAAAAATGAAATATTCCAATTAGCAAAGCTAATTGGGAATATTACAGTCTCCCCCGGCAAAACGTTGCTTGTCCTCAAGCAACTGAAGTGATGGATGCTGTAAAGTCTGCTCACTCTCCCCAGTGGCCTCCTCATCCTGCAAAAATGGCTTGTTCTCAAGCAATGCTTGAACAAGCCTACTCTCTAGCTGATGCTTCCCGCCGATACTGCAAAATATGCCTGGATCCCACTGAAACCTCTCTGTCTCCTGCATCACCCTGATATGAAGGGATATCTCAATGCCAGGATCCCAAACTGGCCTCTCATGGTACCGGCCAATCAATAGTCCTCCCGGATCCCATCGCCACTGTGGCCAATAATCGCACAAATCCCATGACTCGGACTGCTCACTGCCTCTGGCTATGACTACAGACCATGACTGCTGCTGCTGCTCTGCATCTATGAATGTGTAAGTTGTCCCATCGACTGTGTACCAGCTCATCATCTCTCTCCACTCAAGGCATGAAGTGAGGAACATCTCTCTCATGTGGATCCTCTGTCCCCAAGCGATCATCCAAACAAAATGAGCCGCCTCCCGACAAGGCAACTCCTGAAAATCTCCTTCCACCTCAAGCTCTGGTAATGAAGGTGGGCTGAAAATATGAACTTGGCAAGCATCATAGCTTACCCCATGCTGTCCTTCTCTCCACTCATGACAAGTGTAGAGTCTATGCTGATCCTGGGCTGCCAAATCATTGCCCTCCAATGGCAAAGTGAAAAACAATCCACCATAGAAGGTTCCTCTATCAATGAAGAACAAGCTGGCCCAAAACAAACCATCCATGAAGTATATGACATGGTCATCATGGATCACCCTAATGAGATGTTTGCTGAAGGTTCTACATGAGGATACATAATGCAAACAATCTCTCACAAGGATACAACGTAGTCTCATCCACTGCAACTTCAGAAAATTACATGGCAAGCAATGTGCAAGATTCATCACATCTACTAATGGATAGTAAATGGCTGAATATGACAACAACATAAGGCCA
>JAXQQM020075444.1:0-13751 GCA_034641835.2 Pinus albicaulis | reverse complement strand
TTGTTGGGGCCCTTGTTTTTGGTTAAGTTTTGAACTGTTGGCCAAGACATTTTGAACTTTGACTCTTTTTGAGTCGCAAAATAAATGCACATAGCAACCGCGACCGCGCCGCAGCGACCAGGAGTTGCGGAGCTACCAAGGTGGCGCGGAAGCAATTGATAACTGGAGATCGAACAGAGATAAGTGCAGATGAAAGAAATACAGCAGAAAACAGAAGGTAGAACACGCAGACATCAGAAGAGACGCTGGAAAAAGCCAGAGTGAAGACACAGAGAAGCTGCAAGTCGCGACGAGCGGGTGAATAAAAGGCGATCACCCGACTGAAGAAAGAGTTTTGGTTGGTTATTGGTTGTCATTGTTGAAGGTTGGATAGATGCGTCGCGAGGATCAAGACCTGAGGAAGGGTATGCAGAGCAGCTGCGGGAGGATTATGGTTGTTCTTCCTCTGGGTTCTTACTCTCTATGTTCTTCCTTTCTGTTCTCAACCCATCTGTATCTGACTTGTGAGTTATCAGAGGAGAAAGCTATGTAATCATGTATTTGGCCAGAAGAATAATATAAGGGAGGATTGTTGTCTTAATATGTTGTTCATGTGTTGTGATGTGTTTACACTTATTTAAAAATTTTAAGTTGCGAGTGTCTGAATGCTTAGTTAACGATCTTGCATGTGTAATTTGGTATATGTAATGGATGCGCTTTATTTCCTTGGTTGCGGGTTTACTCCTTACCCGTGATCTCATCCCCTTGCACATGTGGTCTCGGCACGCCTCGGGTGAGACGCACTGCTCTCCAAGAGCAGGGTGAAAATGTCGGCGTGTTCCTAGACTACACCGGACCCCTTGTTGGCCACAACCCTTTGAACCTGGGTCTTGCCCGCGAGACCTGACTTTTCGCCAACAAATGGTTCCGTTGCCGGGACCTGCATGTTCTGAGGGGATCTAGATCATGGTCTCGAGGATTTTTGAAGGAGCAATACGGTGATGGTGGGATGATCATCTTGACCATTTCATTACTCAGCAAGCGGAGCTGACCAAGAAAAAGGAGGCCGCGATCAAGGAGATCGTTCTTTTCTCTGATTTAGCCAGTGATACGTACGAAATCTTCTGGGGAAGGTTCCCTACCGACCTTTACAATTGGTTGCGGAGGTTACGAGCGACGGTGCCCCAAGGAGGCTCGCGGAAGATAAACCGCAGGTGGGCGCACGAAGACCTGGTAGCACTGCATCGGGTAGACACCGAACTCACCTGTGCAGTGGATTTTTGGGTAAGGACCACGTTGGAGGGATACGCTGTGGAGTTTGCTGCTGAGTGTTACCAATCCTTCTCGAAGGCTGAGGCTGTTTTTCACTCAGGACTAAGGGGGAAGCTGTTGAAGGAGATTCCGCTGTGGATCAAAGCCCTGATGGTGGACGAAGGGTTGATTGAATTCCGCAAACCGAGCATGGAAGCGTAAACCACCCGTACTGGGGGAAGGGTTGAGGGGACCGATGCTGTGTAGACTGTGAGAGTGGGGAGCGGGGGATGGACGTTGAAGCCGCATGCAAGTTGCGGGAGTCACGTGCACATCGGCGGGCACAGATCGCCGATAGGTGGCGAAGAAGGGTAATGAGAGATTTGAAGAGAAGGGAAATCGAGAGGAGAAATCAGAAGGAGGCGCCTCAGAAGACAAGAACCATGGATCTGGATACCCGGACGGGGGACGGGACAACAGCGGACGTACAGTGGGTGCATGGGAGCCCAGCGACGCGAGAAAGAGAAGTAACGACTAGCAAAGATAAGGGAAAGATGCAGCCCGAAGAAAGCTCCGATGACGAATGGCACAGCGTGATGCAGCAGATGTTCCAGGATCAAACGGCACCCACCCCTCCAGGCAGCCCTACGTCCCGCTTTCCGCATGGCTAGGATCCCGACCTTCCCCTGGTACTTTATCAACCTTTGAGAAATATTTTTATTCAGTTACAAGCATTAAGTCAGTCATATAGTAGTTCAGCGGCGTCGGTAACGCCTAGTAGCAGTAGCGTCACTAGTAGTGGTATTTTCCCTAGCGGGACCGTTACGCAACCGGGACCCGGAGGCTTTATCCTGGTTAATTCTCCACAAGTATACATGGTTGGATATTTTACCCGGTACCCGGAGTTCTCTGGCCGGGGAAATGACGACGTCGAACAACACTGGTATCTGTGCGAAGCCATCTGGAGGGCTCGACAGACGCCGGATGCAGGGAAGTTAATAGAGTTCCAAACCACGCTCAGAGAGAGAGCTCTGCGTTGGTTCATCAAGTGGTCCGAGGCGCACCCTAACCCTGTAATCGCGGACGTGAAGCGGGATTTTGTCCGTGAATTCAAGCTTCCCCAGACAGACCAGCAGGGCCTATCAGAGCTATGGGAAATTAAGCAGAAGGAAGGAGAAACCGCATGGGAGTTGATGCGGCGATTTAAGGACGCGATCGGGAAACTCAGTTACCCGATCGATCCAAACCACCAGAGGGACTGGTTCATCAAGGCTCTGCTCCCCCTGACACGAACTCCTCTCACACAGCAGAAGATCGATAATCTGCAGGACGCTTTGGAGCAGGCCATGAAGATTGAAGCCATGGCGGGATACCCCTAGGAATACAGGGGGGGATGGGCCCGCAAGACCCTTCTCTGATAGGGTTGCAACATCAAATCGCCAGCTTGACCGAAAATCTCAAGGAAATTCAGCCAGCGAGGCCAGCGCGACCGAATGTTTGGTGTACTCATTGCCTGGTCGAGGGACACGTCGCAACCGAATGTCCTCAGTTGCGCGGTGCAGGAGTTGGGCCCTCAGTTGCAGCAATTCAGGGGGGTCCACCACCAGGGGGTGGCGCGGCGATGAACCCGCAGGGAGTCTACCAGCCGCAACAGACCTTTGTAGGGTTCCCACCGCAACTGGGGTCTTCCACCACAGAGTACTGTGAGATTTGCCGGACGATGGGGCATCCTCCTCGGATGTGCCCGATATTGCATAAGTACTCCACGGTGCCGAATAATGTATTCTGCGAATTCTGCGTGTCCACGACTCACAACACTGAGCAGTGCAGGGCGCTTGACGCTCTTGCAGATCGATTGGATCGTCCCTCGTACAGGGTGAACGAGGCTACAAGGGGAAGAGGTGGCGGCATGCGCGGAGGCCGAACAGGAGGACGCGGTCCGGTAAAGTGCTACAATTGTGACCAGGAGGGTCATGTGGCTCGAGAATGTCTCCTTCCGCGACGACCCTGGTGTTCCCAGTGCCGGGTCAACGCCCATGCTACAGAATACTGTCCAGAGCTCATCAAGAAATGGGAAGAACGGGTGAGGCAGAGGGGAGCAAATTTGATAAACTCAGAACCGCGCAGCACCGCAACCCCTGACATGCAGAACGTTGCGATAGTAACACGGGGCGGGAAGAAGACTAGAGACGATGCCCACGAGAAGGAGCCAGCAAGAGTGGTTCGGCCGGCATCCCCAAAGAAGTTGCTCAGGCCCGATGTCCAGAAGAAGTATTTCCAGGAGGCGGTTGAGGCATTCGCCCAGTTGCGGAACGAGGGAGGGCTGGAGGAGCCCTGGCGGCCGGAATCCGGTGCGCAGGACGCCGCAGATACTGTGGTCGAGGATTGGCTCCGACTATTCCTCAGGATTGTTGATAACGCTGGGCTGCGGCAGCAGCTCAAGCATGCTTTAAGCGGAGCGCTGCAGGGGCACGCAGAACCGAGAAATCTGGCGGACGCTAGACCTCAATATGTGCAACGTGTCAAGCGGAACAAGCAACGAACAGGTAAAGAATTCCGGCTTAACACGCAGGTCGCGGGATTCCAAATCAGCGACACCATGTTGGACTTGGGGTCTGACGTCAATATATTGCCACGAAAGACATGGGAAGCTCTTGGAAAGCCACGGCTCGCCTATTCCCCAATCCAACTCAGGATGGTGAACCAGTACTGTATTTTGCCAATCGGCCGACTCGAGGGTGTCGAGGTCGACGTTGCGGGGGTGAAGACATACACCGACTTTGAGGTTATTGATATCATGGGCGATAAGGACCCCTATCCTTCTTTACTTGGCATTGATTGGGCTTTTGAGAATTACGCCATCATCGACCTCAAGAAGGAGCTGATGATTTTTGAGGATGGGGAGGTAAGGGTCACTCAGCCTCTCGACCCGTATCAGGGTCCGCAATATACAGAACCGGTGGACAGTCGGGAGGATGCTCAGATGATGGATCATCTCTATCAGATGACTGCAGGGAAGCGGGACGATTACATCAACCCGACCGCAACAGGGTCTATCAGTTGGCGGAGTGTGCAGAGCTCGGAGCTCGGATCCGAGCTTGTGTGGGAAGACTGGCAGCAAGGGGGGTATGAGACCACCACGCGGAGATGTGCCTCCATCGCCCAGGTCCGGTGGGTAGGGACTGAGATCCGCGGATACCCCACATTATCAAACATGCAAGCGGTGAATACTTTTATTGCCAAGGTGGAAGACCGGGTCCCAGAGGAAAGCCGGATACCACTTTTGGATGTAGCCTTGAAGTCAACATCGGGACGATGGTGGAAAAATCACCGCAACACTCTGTTGCGATGGGAGCGTGTGGCGGATGCTCTACGGGCACGCTTCAAAGAGGATGAAGGGCCCTGCATTACATTTAAACATCATGGAGCTTCCGACCCGCGACAGCATTTGCAAGCGTGCGAGGAACAGTGGCGTAGTGAAAGGTACCCTGAGGAGTTGTGGGTCCACAGGTTTGTCCACTCCCTGGGTACAATTCCCCAGGCCTGGTACTTGGAGGAAGAGCGGAAACGGGGAACCCGCTCCTGGCAAGAAGTCGCGGAAAAGTTCGTCCAGAGCTTCTCGTTCGAAGGGGAGAAAGCGTAGGAGTCTCACGCCCTACAAGCCGTCAAGGAGGTTCTGTTTTTCCGCCATCCTGAGCCTGGTGAGGGCCCGGTGGCGTCACGCTCCGGGGTCAAGCGCGAATTGGTTTGCCAACGAATTGATGGCGATCCGGAAGATGATAGTTTGGAGGATCTTAGGCATCTCTATTTTGACGAAAAGGAAGGCGAGCGCAGCATCCGCGACGAGCCGACGACAGAAGGAGTCCATTTGCAGCCCC
The DNA here is from genome assembly GCA_034641835.2 of Pinus albicaulis. Taxonomy (NCBI): domain Eukaryota; kingdom Viridiplantae; phylum Streptophyta; class Pinopsida; order Pinales; family Pinaceae; genus Pinus; species Pinus albicaulis. The sequence goes on along the minus strand of JAXQQM020075444.1, from coordinate 8,643 downwards.
TAAGGACAAAGAAGCTGAACATTGGAACGGAGGAGAAACCTAAGCTGGCAACGGTGGGAGATTACTGGGACGAGGAGACGACAAGAGAAATCTTCAGCCTCCTCCGGGAGTATGAAGATCTATTTCCGTCATCAGTTGCGGACCTGAAGGGGATCAAGGGGGATCTGGGCGAGATGCGCATCACACTGAAACCAGGAGCCAGGCCGGTGAAGCACCGACCCTACCGGTTGAATCCACGTATCAAAGAGAAGGTCAAGATGGAGATCGACAAGATGCTGGCTGCGGGTCTCATCTTTCCAGTAGAAGAAGCTGAGTGGGTAAGTCCCATTGTAATCCAGAACAAGAAGGACAAAGCAGAAATCCGTGTCTGCGTCGATTATCGGAGTTTGAATAATGCTTGTATTCATGATCCGTTTCCCACTCCCTTCAGCGACGAAGTTCTAGATCATGTCGCGGGAAACGAAGCTTATTCCTTCACTGATGGGTTTTCGGGCTACCATCAGGTGCGCATCGCCGAGGAAGACAAGGCGAAGACAACATTCACAACTGAGTGGGGATCATTCGCATACCACGTTATGCCGTTTGGTCTGATGAACGCACCGGCGGTGTTTTCCCGGATTGTCATTGCTGCCTTCCGGGAGTACATTCATATGTTCCTGGAAGTCTATATGGACGACTGGACTGTTTACAGCCTGCTGAAGAAACACGCCTCCCTGTTGCGTGTTATGTTCGACCGGTGCCGCCAGCTGCAGATTTCCCTGAACTTAAAGAAATGTATTTTTGCAGTACCATTCGGCACACTCTTGGGTCACGTGGTGTGTAAGCAAGGGGTCTGCGTTGATCCCGCCAAGGTTGCGGTTATTGTCCACATGGAGGCCCCCGAGAATGTGAAGCAGTTGCGGGCACTGCTAGGGCACACAGGATATTACAGGCGGTTTATCCACAACTACGCCAAAATCACTGCCCCTTTGGAGAGACTGTTGCGGAAGTCCGAAGCATTCGAGTGGACGGCATAGTGCAGGAAGGCACTCGACACATTGAAGGAGAAATTGGCGACGGCTCCCATACTGGTCCATCCGAATTGGGATAAGCAGTTCCATGTGCACATTGATGCGTCCAGAATTGCACTTGGCGCGGTACTGGCGCAACCCGGGGAAACGACAGTTGACCACCCGGTATACTTCGCCAGCCGACGGTTATCCAATGCGGAGAAGAATTATACCACGACCGAGCGGGAGGCGTTGGCGATGGTGTACTCTCTCCAGAAGTTCCGCCACTACCTTCTGGGTGGCAAATTTACATTTTTCACGGACCATTCGGCATTGAAATATCTGGTCAATAAGCCTGTGTTGGAAGGAAGAATCTGTCGATGGCTTCTACTTTTTCAGGATTTCACCTTTGAGGTGATTGTCAAGCCTGGCAGGTTGAATGTGGGTCCCGATCACTTGTCTAGGCTGGAGACGGGAGAAAACGACGGTCCGTTGGACGATCAGCTTCCGGATGCTGATTTATTTCGAGTTGAAGCAGTCCCAGACTACCTGGCTGACATTGCCACGTATCTGACCACGGGACAGTGCCCTGAGGATTATACCACTCTTCAGAAACGCCACTTGGTTGTCCGGGCGGCCGATTATCAACTAATCGCAGGGCAGCTGTACAAACTGGGCCTAGATGAGGTGTTGCGCAGGTGTGTTCTTGACCACGAACGGGAAGCAGTGATGTGGGAATGTCACAGCGGTGTTGCGGGAGGACACGTGGGTGCTAAACCCACCGCAAGGAAGGTGCTTCAAGCTGGTCTATGGTGGCCGACGGTACATGCAGATTGTAAGGCCTATGTGAAGCGTTGCGATGTCTGCCAGCGGACGGGAAGGCCTTCGCACAGGGACGAGCTTCCGCTACACCCGGTGCATGTGTTGCGGCCATTTGAGAAGTGGGTCGTGGATTTTGTAGGCCCCATCGCACCAATCGCTCGCCATTCCAAAGCCCGGTACATCATTACCGCGACGGACTATCTCACACGGTGGGCTGAGGCAGCAGCAGTCCGCGACTGCTCGGCAGAGACCGCTGCTCGGTTCATCTTTGAACACATTATCAGCCGCTTTGGCTGCCCACGGAGCTTGACCAGCGATCAGGGCACGCATTTCATTAATGCCACGGTCAAATCGCTACTGGAAAAATTTATGATTCAGCATCATAAGAGCAGTCCATACCACCCGCAGGCCAATGGTACGGTGGAAGCCTTCAATAAGATTCTTGAAAAGGGCTTGACAAAAATTTGCAACGCTCAGAGGGATGATTGGGATGAGCGGTTACCAGCGACGCTATGGGCTTACCGGACCACGGTAAAACGCTTGACCAACCAGACGCCATTCCAGCTGGTGTATGGCCGGGAAGCTGTGATCCCCGCCGAGTTCACCGTACCCAGCCTCTTGATCGCAACGTCCCTTCACTTCTCAGAAGAGGCGTCACTGAAGGAACGACTCCAGGAGCTGCAGGAGCTGGATGAGGCTCGATTTCTTGCGGAATTCCACCAGAAGGTTCAGAAGGCCAGACAGAAAGCGTGGCACGACCGCCACATCAAAACCAAAGCCTTCCAAGTTGGCGGCAAAGTTCTCTTGTACGACAGCAGGTTTCAGAAGTTTCCAGGCAAGCTCCAGATGCATTGGCTGGGACCGTACTTTATCATCGAGATCCGCGACTCAGGAGCCGTTCGATTGGCACAATTGGACGGCACAGTTCTTCCAGGATGGGTGAATGGTGCACGCCTGAAGCCCTACCAGGAATAGGTACCTTCTCACTTTCCATCAATAACTCTCACAACCGAGAGCACCTGTAGAGTAGCGTAGTTGAATAACTCTCCCGCAACCGGGATGAGCATAGTTAGTCTTTTCCGTTCCTTTGCAATCAGTCAAATAAACCGTCAGTTGCGGTATCCATACCGCAACCGACTGTGGTTGGGGCGGGTCAGTCCAGCGTGTCACCGCGCCAGTCCAGCGTGTCACCACGTCCGTCCAGCCTGTCGATCGCGTAGGATCCGTCCCCGCGCCAGTGTCAGTCCAGGTCATGTCCGTCAGTACTTTTGTCAGTCCGTAGGATAACTCAGATTTTGGTCATAAATTTCCTTAATGGACAGTAATCATACCGTAATCATTTGCCATCAACCACAATTCCCTCCGCCGTCGAGTCCACCCATCTCCCCATGACATCGTCAGCAACTGACAGATTACACACAGGCCGGCGATTGATCACACGATTATCACAGGCAAGAAAGATAGCAAGAATTAATTGCCGTTATGGAGTCTCATCAACTCCGCGCGTGCCAGCAAATGGCCTAATTTGCATGAAGGCTATCAGCAAGAGGATGTCAGACCAGTTCAATTCGGAAGTTGCAGCACCTCCGGAGCATTCGCAGTATCAGAGCACGCAGCACCCTGAAAGAAGTTGCAGAAGAATCGTCCAAGTCTATCAGAGACGCGCCAAGATGCCGAGAGCTGTTCTCTCAGTTCCTGAACCAGCATTAGATAGCAGAATTCACCGGGTAGAGTCACTGGTCGGCAAGTATGACAACACACCCTGCATGGACGCTAACTTGTCCGACCCGGCCGAGTTTCCTCACCTCCATTGGCAGGTATTCATGGAACACTAGTACACGCCCGGGAGCAGCTCTAACAGTCGAATGCGGGAAGAATTCCGGGGTCTACATCAGTCAACTTTGATGAATTTGAGAAGTCTTCCTGTCTTTGGAACCACCGGCCCAGTTCTGTAATGTACCCGGTTCCTCCTCAGTCGGGTGCAGAACGGGTCCCTGTGGTTGAACGAAGAAATTCCGATACATGCAGCAGACATCCATCGGCTTACAGGGCTATCGCAGACTGGTTCCGATGTCTCCTCTGCGGGCCAGACATCCTCCAAGCGAGCCCGGAATTCGGCGGAGGCCGACCTCTATACCAAGTATGGCACTCGCCGGGGTGGCAAAGGTGCCAAGATTGATTTGATAAATGTATCACAAATCAGGTTCGCTTGCTACCTGATTGCTAGCAAGACCATGCGCCATTACACAAAGGGAGAGTGCACTCTGGACACCATTTCCATTGCCGAGCACTGCGTCCAGGGAGCCAGGTTGAATTGGAGCGCGTTTGTGTTGAAGGAACTCTTCGCGGCTTGCGAAGACAATTACAAACGGACTAACAGCTTCATCTATGGGTACTTGCTTTTAGCGTTCGCCATGTGGAAATGGCACCTACCCCCGATCCGGCCACCAGCGGAGATCACCGCGAGCCAGCCGCTTGCAATGAGCTATTCCCCCTGGCAGTTGTCCAGGGACCCCAGCAGCAAGCAGGTGAACGCATCGGCGTTCCAAGAATGGTACGGGATGATGGTTGATGTGGTCACTTCCCAGCAACGGGTGCCTCGGCACCTGTTGGATGAATACAGTGAACATGTGTGGTTTGGCGTCAGCCACAGCCACACTTTCATTCGGCCGACTTGCGTACCGCACCACACTTTTCATATGGCGCCCCTTCGTTTCCAGCTGAATGATAGTGTTTTTCACCGGGAGGTCGCTGCGTGGCCGGGGGTTGTTCAGCACGTTAGCGATGGAGTCATCCGCTACAATTTTGAGGGGATGAGGGCCGCACAGCAGCCTGCCGCGACCAGCGCAGGGGGGTCGTCACAAGTTGCGGCAGAAACCACACCAGACGCAGCCGGGACCGCACCGGACCTGCCTGAATCGCTGGTCCCCATCGTCGAGCATTTCAACGACCAGGCGCGGCGCCTCAATGTGGTAACCCAGGCTGTTTCCAGTGGTGCCCCTATATTTCCTTCTTTTAATGAATTTCGTATTAATCGGTCCCGTGGTCTTCCCAACACCGTTCCCCTCACTTCCCCTATTCCCACTACCTTGTTCACTTCTGCTACCCCCCTCATCACGACAATGGGTGAACCGGGCCCCGAACCTGATTCCGTTGACCCACCTCCATCCAAGAGGGCCCGCATTACGACCACAGATCCCGTGGTGGATCTTACGGAGGACGATCCACCAGCCACGCCACCCGCAGCCACTTTGATTCCGGAGGAACCGCTGATTGATCCAGCGGATTTCCTCCACCTTCGTATCCCTCACACCTTGTTCACTCCATCTACCGCCCCCTCCACCAGCCGACCACATGCCACCTCCCCCAATCTGTCCAATTCCTCAGCCACTGTGTTCGATTCTTTGATCCGGGAACTTTTTGGCGGTGACCACGGGGCGGAGGTTACCTCCAGTACTGCAGCCGTGGTACCACCTGTTGACCCTGTAGCCACATCCCGGGATTCTCTTCCAACTATATCTGTCCAGGCAGCCACAGTCGGGGCTGATTCAGCCACCCCTTCCACAGAGCAGACCACGCAGCAGGACCGGCTGGAGCCTGATATGGCCACTTCGGTGCAGCAGCAGACGCCGGTCCACCCTTCAGAGACTTCAGGCCGAGCAGCGGCCATGGGCCAATCTTCGCAGGAACAGACACCAGAGCAGGGTGCACCCAGCACAGTTATACCTGCTCATTCAGCGGGCGGCCCTTAAAGCAGAGCAGATTCACAACGAGCTACAGCGGGAGTGCACAGAGCAGCAGAATCAGATCACGGCGCTTACTGAACAACGCACTCAGTTGCTGCAGAAGAAGGCCTACCTCCAGGACCAGGCCAACATTGTTAATCAGGCGCTCTCAAGCGTATGGCCGGAGGCACGGGCTCACCATGCCCCAATCCTTGCTCGCATAGAAGAGGACAACATCGCTTTACAGGCTCACCAGCTCAGGGAAGTTTTCACTGCTGTTTGCAGGGAAAACCAGGAGTTACAAGCGGCGTTAGCCGCACGGCCCACCCTTCCAGATCCACCCACTGACCATTCAGGACAGGTGACTGCTAAACAGACGCAGGCAGTCAGTATGCAAGCCACTCTGCATTCCACTACAGCCGCAGCTGCTGCCCTTCTGAGGAGTTTACAGGAATGCTCCCTCGCGCTAACGGTCAAGACGCAGCCCATTGCTGCCCAGCTGCAACAGATCTCCAGCGAAATTCGGACGACCAGGGACCCCGCAAGGTTAGATCAGCTCTACGCCCAGTCGGACGAGCTGGAACTTCACATGCAGATGACTGAGGCCGAATCAACAGCGACAAAGCACGTCCTCCGGGAGATGCGGCCGCCCCTTCGCACCCATGCTGACGCGATGCACCAGCTGGATGCCAAGGCCGAGTCACAGCTCACCACGCTGTTCGGGGCTGCCCCGACGCCCATTGACGAAGCTGCCGCCAACCGTATCTCTCAAGACGCCGACTTGCTCATGCAGGAATGGCAACAAGCAGTGGCGACCTTCACAGAGCTTCGAGATTCAGCACTCCGCCGGGTCCCGGAGTTGGGGCCCTTGTTTGAACCAGCAGGTGGCGGAGTACAGCAGGAAAGGGTGGCGGAAGAAGGAACAATAGAGCAGGGTGCGGAAGCCAGCGGGGGAATGGAAATAGAAACTGTCATTTGTGATTGACTCGCGGACGAGTCAAAGAATTGTGGTCGGGGCCTGTTGGGGTCCTTGTTTTTGTTTAAGTTTTGAATTTTCGGCCAAGAAATTTTGAACTTGGACTCTTTTTGAGTTGCGGAAGAAATACACATAGCTAACGCGACCGCGCCGCAGCGACCAGGAGTTGCGGAGCTACCAAGGTGGCGCGGAAGCAATTGATAACTGGAGATTGAATAGAGATAAGTACAGATGAAAGAAATACAGCAGAAAACAGAAAGAGGAACATGCAGACATCAGAAGAGAAGACGGGAAAAGCCAGAGTGAAGACACAGAGAAGCCGCCAGCCGCGACGAGCGGGTGAATAAAAGGGCGATCACCCGGCTGAAGAAAGGGAGGAGAAGGAGAGGTCATTGTTACTGTTGAAGGTTGAATGGATGCGCAAAGCAGCCGCAGAAGGATCAGACCTGCTCTTTCTACGGGTTCCTACTTTCTATGTTCTTCCCTTCTGTTCTAAAACCCATCTGTATCTGACCTGTGAGTTATCAGAGAAGAAAGCTATGTAATCATGTATTCGGCCAGAAGAATAATATAAGGAAGGATTGCTGTCTCTATGCGTTGTTCATGTGTTCTAATGTGTTTACACTGCTTTAAAAATTTTAAGTTGCGACTGTATGAATACTTCATTAGAGATCATGCATGTGTAATGTGGTGTATGTAATGGATGCACTTTCTTTCTTTGGTTGCGGGTTTATTCCTTACCAGTGATCTAATCCCCTTATGCATGTGGTCGCGGCACGCCTCGGGTGAGACGCACTGCTCTCCCAGAGTAGGGTGAAAATGCCGGCGTGTTACTAGACTACACCGGACCCCTTGTTGGCCACTACTCTTGAACCTGGGTCTTGCCCGCGAGAGGAAAGGAGTTTTACGCCAACACTTGTTCCTTGTTCAACAGTGAGATTTTTGTTAATGTTTAGAGTTTTTCCTGGCTCAATTTCTACAATCATGCTATTGTACACAAAAGTAGTAGGTATTACTTGATCAGGAATTTCTTTTAAAGGATCTTCTTCTTCTTTATTATCAAATGCTGCCTTGATCATGTGACATTGTAAATGAGATCTGGTTTGTGGTTTATTAATGAAACTATTAATGATATCATCCTCTGTTTGATCTTTAAAATCAAGAGCATTTTCTATAGTTAGAGGTGATCTCATATTTTCCATTAGATATTATACAGGTTGTTTTTTTGTTTTGATTATTGATAGACTTGGCTGGGTTGGGGAATATAAAGCTAAATTCTTGACATAGTTTCCCCTTGTTATTGTCATGCTGCCTTATCGGCATCCAATATAAGCATCGGCAGTTGCCACCCAATGTCTACCTAAAACTAACGGATGTCATTCTAGGTGGTTCTTTGGATTGATAACCAGGAAGTCAGCAGGGTATTCCCAAGAATCTACAGATACCATTACATCTTGTAATGTACCTTCTGGTTTGACTACCGATCGGTCAGCCAATTCCAATAAGGTTGTTGTTGGTTCTAGCGATGTAATGCCAAGTTTTTTATAGGTGGTGGTTGTTAGGATATTGATTTCTGCTCCCAAATCAACTAAGGCATTTGGAAACAATTGCCCATGGATTGGGACTGTCACTATAGGATTTCCTAGGTCTTCATATTTTACAGGTGTTTCCATTCCTATCAATAAGGCAGATAAGGTACCGACTATTTGGATAGTTGGATTGGTGGTTGTTCTCCTCTTTGGCTTCTTTAAGCATAATTCCTTAATGGTTTTTGTATATATAGAAATGTCTTGGATATCTTGGAGGAGAGGAATTTTTATACACAATTTTTTTAATTCTCCTAGAAGATCAAAATTAGGATGTTCTATTGGGCGTGGTATGATTAATCGTTCTGGGAATGGTGGAGAGGAAGTTGTTACTTGTTGTTGATTTTGTTGTTGAACTTCCTTCTCTTTCTGTACTGTTTGTTCAACAGGTAATTGATCTTCAATATGAACATTATTGTTTCTCTCAGTTTCTACTATGCGCCCAGACCTTAATTGAAGGTCATTGCACTCCCTCAGTTCAGTTTCTAATTCTGGGGGTTCCATTATTTGGAAAAAATGAATTGGCCTATTGTTTGGGTTTGGGT